>CM042955.1:38965087-39565087 GCA_023678885.1 Pogostemon cablin
TGTATTCAGACTCTACACAACAATTATTGATGCACAAAACAACCATGAGTATGGATTAAAAATGCGCAATCTTATATAAAATAAACCACAAGTAGTGTTGTACGGAGTTTACACACGAAAGACAAATTAACTCATGAAACCTTCATAACCCTAGAACTACCGAAGCGGCTCTAGCCCATGATTGATCTAAAAACAATCATGGTTAGTTGGACCAATCTTACTTGAATCTCCAGCGGAACCTCTGTCACAGCCCCTCCGGATGATGGACGATCAATCTTCTCCCAACTCTACGTCTTCACGTCTTCTTGTATGATAGATGATGTCTCCACTATTGCATAAGCCTTCTTTTATACTCTCCTGGGCTTGGAATGGGCTTTTTAAGTGATCACACGCATTGACGATATAAAAGTACGGATATGGTAAGTTCCCGAGCCTCAATTCGACTTCAGCAACAGGTCGAATTGACCCCTCCAAGTTGAATCGTAGATCAAATCAGCACACTGTAAGTCCCAGGTGCTCGATTCGACCAACTGCTCTGGTCGAATTGAAGTGATGAAGTTAAATCGGCATCTCCGCCAATCGATTCGACCTCAATTCGACCTGATGCCCAGGTCGAATCGCCCCTGTCGTGGTCAAATACACCTTCTGCTCATGTATGCTGCCAATTCGACCTGAAGGGCTGGTCAAATTGATCTTCTTTAGGTTGAATTGCACTCCTGCTTCGCTCAACGGATGGCTTCGACTTCCTTTCTTCAGTTTTCAACACTCCACTTTGATTTCCTTCGAAAAATCACTCAAATAGATCCAACAACACCTGATTCGTGACTTCATACAATATATATCAGTTTACAACCAATTTCATCCTTCAAACATTCCATAATAGCACAAATCCAGGTGCAAGATTCATGAATTAACAAACTCATCAATACGTCATTTTAACCCCAGCCGATTATCCAAGGCCTAAAAACAAACTGCGTAGGTGGGTCGTAAAGGTGGCTTAAATGGCACTATTTTTGAATCTTTCCTTTGACTACTATAATGAAAATGAATCTAGCCTACTAAAATCAGTCTCCTTTTACTCCTGGTATATGGATTAGTACTCGCTAGCTTTTAGCTTAAGTCAATATATTAGTAATAGGTTTGCTGCAATTCCTCAATCCTAACGAAGTAGTTCTTCTGCTATCCAATGAACAACAATGATTACTTAGGATCAGTTTGCGAAATTAATGCACCTCAGGCCTAGAATGTCCAGTTCAAGTTATGGCCAGCTACGGGTCTTATAAAGAGTACTCTCCCATAATGGAGTATTTGCTAAATTTCCACATTCTTTGTATATTCATTGAATTCAACTACAAAAGATGAAGTGGTAAGCCCGCTTATCCATTTCTCTTATTATCTTAAGCGATAGTAGACTTTTCAGCTCACACATAACATAAAGGCCATCCTAGAGTTCGCTTCTAAACGAAGACGGGTGTCTAACTATAAGGGCACACTCTATTTCCCCTCTATGTGATCATTCTCCCAAATCGTGAATTCTCCTTTCTAAACACTAAACATACGCAATTACTTATTTTGGGCGGAAAGAAATTTCACATTCAATTCCTGGAATCAGCGGCATAATTAGAATGATGGTCATTCGTTAGATCATCTTGATTCAACTATTGATATAGCTTATCAATATTTACCAAATCATGAAATAAAATGGAAAGAGGTGAAGCGGAATGCTTACCAACTGCTTAGGAAAGCCTTCCACAATGACAGTGGGGTTGGCCTAATAAGGAAACCCTAACATGCGGCGAAGTACGAAGTTAAACACAATTGGAAAGAATGCTTTGTGTATCATCCATCCTTAGGAGACATCCCACTGCACTGCTGGAAATTGATTCTGACTCGGTGTCAGTAGTTGACGCGAAGCACCCTTCCTTTCCTATTGCTTACTTACCACCCTGTCTTAGCTGACTAGCTATGAAATCAAGGGATTGGAGCTCTTCTGTTGGCTTCTGTTTATCAAGTTTCTTATCACTGCATGGATTAAAAAGACCGCGGTCAGTCCCCTACTATGCTATAAGTTCTGGGCGATGTGTCTTCGGTAGGGTGTGACTCTCTTCTAGCTGGAGGTTGAGCACCGGTAGTCACATGCATACTTGAATTCTTCACTGTAATATACGCCTACAAATTAACCTGTTGGAAAGATTAATGGATTATTGTTTCTGTATCAGACTCTGGATTCAATTCATTAGTGAAAGTCTCTCCTTCCGCTAGAATGGTTGGAACTGTCAGCTGCGTTGCCAAGGACTGCGCTCTGTAGGGATAATCAATCTTCTTTTTAGTAGGTGTTGGGACTCTTCTTCCTTTCTATGAGTCTTAAGTAAGAAAAGAACCATTAGTTGGTCGCTGGTGTTATGGTAACGGTGATTATCTGCTTTAGCGTAGTAGTTCTCAAGTGTAGGAGGTGCTTTTAGGTTTGGAAAGAGTATGCTATCCTAAAACCGGAGACTTTAGGTGAGGTACGAAGTTATATCACGTCATCGATGCTATCACCTCAACCAATGTTCTTTTGGAACATCCTTGGCTGCACGAGCACAAAGTAGTGTCGTATGAAGCCTTTTATGACTAACGTTAGGGCGACCGGTAACCGCTTGGAATGGAACTGAACAAGAAAGTCATGTATCCATTTGTTATCCCTCAAGGACAAAAACACATTCACCAGATGACCTATCAAAGAAAGACAGGGAATCTCTTATATTGACAGGCTCCCCAGGGCCATCGAAAGTAACTCCAGCTGGATCGAAGAGATAACCAAGGGAAGATGAACTGGATTCTAAGGGACCCGCCCTTCCCCCTCTCCCTTTTCTTCCTGTTATTTATATCATAAGCGAGCAGCTACACACCTGCCTGTTGGCTTACTTGAGACAGCTTGAGATACTCTTTCAAATGGGTTTGCCTTGGCACAGCTCTAAAGGCTTTAGCTTTCCTCCCTAGCTTGACTGAACTCCCCTTTTCCTGTTGCTTTCAAACATAACTTGACTTTGCTTTCTAAATAGAAATCCATTTGGAACTATCTTACTAGCTAGCTAGTGCTTTTTTTCGATACTCCTTGTCATGCACTCTCTAAATGGGACAGCAAGAAGCGTATGCTAAACGGAAATAAAAAAAGATAGATTCTATCTCTTATGGCCTTTCCGGGAATCCACAAGGGGAGACAGACAGGAAACTAGATCCCTAACTGGCTGGGAAGAGGCTATTTAGAGTGCTTTATAGAGCCAGGTACGACTTCCAATTGGGTGGGCAAAGACTCAATGCTACTACTACTTATCCCTAAATAACTACTATTACCGGGATAGAAAAGACTCCTAAAAGGGGAACCATAGTAGGGTCCAATTCCTACACTGCGAATACTGTACCAGGAAAGGTACTACATGTAAGACAACTCCTATTGCCTACAAGGGGCTTCAGACTGCTAAACAAGAATGGATGGAAATGCTTAAAACTAAGTATATAAGACCCGACAATCCATTTGGACTATTTTTTATACCTATGTCTGTCAAAGCAAAGCCCTATTTTAGCCTACTATATGGAATAAATATCCGGTACACCTGCTGCCACTAAGGCAATAAGTAGACGCTAGGTGCTACTAGCTCGTGCGATTATTCAAAGAAATCATTCAGGTCATTGGACGAATAAAATGGAACTCCGCAATAAAAGAGAGCCTCCCTCTTCAAGAAACGCTCCATGCAATGTAGAGAAGGTCGAGAGTAGAGTTACGGGAACAGTCATCTGATGGAAAACAACTTTCACGTTCGGTTCAAAGAGGACTATTTTAGTTGAGAATTACTTATTCCCTATAGTGTGAATTCTCCAGCGGTGAATTCAAAACTTGCGGGGCCCTATTATCTTAGGAGAACTAGCCGCCATGGCCCAAACGAAAGTCAAAAGACTTCTAGCTCATAGTTCAATTGGACATGTAGGTTATATTCGTATTGGTTTCTCATGTGGAACCATAGAAGGAATTCAATCACAACTCACTGGTATCTTTATTTATGCATCAATGACGATAGATGCATTCGCCATAGTTTCAGCATTACGGCAAACCCGTGCCAAATATATAGCAGATTTGGGCGCTCTAGCCAAAACAAATTCTATTTTATCTATTACCTTCCCTATTACTATGTTCTCATACTTAGAAACACCCTTATTAGCCAGCTTTTATAGCAAATTCTATTTGTTTTTCGCCGCTTTGGGTTGTGGGGTAACCTTCCTAGCCCTAGTGGGACTAGTGAGTAGCGTTATAGGTCATTGGGTAGCCAGAAGGTTGGGGGACCGAAGGCAGTTCTCCGTGCACTGGACACATAGCTTACCGAATCAGTTGCGACATGGATGGTAATGCATGCTACGAAAGATAGGGTCAAGTCTGATACATCAACCATCTACTCAATATCCTTGTACGAGTCCACAATCAATACACTAGATAAACCTTGGTTTGGTGAATTGAAGTTAGCCTTAATTATAATAGGACTCCCAATTATTGTGCGCGATCATATACTGAGGTGCTCCATGTCAGTTTGTTGGAACGACGCGAACCGGGCCTAGTCTCAATTCAAAAAGATGAAGGGCCCAAAAGTCTAAATAGGGTGTTCAAAATTCCCCATCTCATTGGGGGCGGAAAAAAATTGATATCTCGAGGTTTATAACCTACCTTTTCTATTTCTATTTTAGTTGGGAAAGAACGGCGAAGTGCCAATTGTGCACGAAGTGCATGCAGAACGGGCATGGAGAAAAAGAAGTGTGGAGGAGAAGCAGCTGAGCTCATTCCCTTTGCTTCCTGTGCCCGAAGCAGTGCAGTCTTTCCTCGCCAAATCAAGGATTTAGGGCTTCTTGCTACGCTACAACAGAAATCCATTTGAATTAGTAATATATATGAATCTAAATATAGATCCATCTATCCAATTTCGATTTGGATATCTAAAAAAGAAAAGAATCAATTTCATTCAACATTTGATTCAAAGAACTGTGCTTAGCACCCCTGCTCATGAAAGGGCTCTTCTGCAATGGATGGTGATGAGTGATATTTTCACCTAGATTTTAGTGTCTTTTTATATCCGTTTTCATATTATTTTATTCGTATTTATGTGTTATTTGGTTGTGTTTTGTATTTTTATTGAAATGTGTGTGAATGAGCTTAAACCTATGATTTTCAGTGTTTAATGGATGCTAAAACATTGAAGGAAATAGGGGCATGCACCAACACGGGCCTTGTACGGAACACGGCCCTATAAGAAGTGGCCGTGTGATAGCATCAATTCATCCAACATGACCACCCTGTTTTCATGTTACAGCACACGAGCCGTGTTGCAGCACACAAGCCGTGTTGCGTAACACCGCCCTGCAAGTCTTGGCCGTGTAGCAACATCAATTCACCCAACACGGCCACCTTCATCCAATTGAGGAAAAGAAGCAAAGAAGAGATGAGAATTGTAAGGGAATGAATGAGATCACCATTGAAGCACTTCAAGGGAGTTTTTATCCATACTTTGTAGTGAAACCTTATTGTTTATCATGTTTTGTAAGGATCTTAATATCTATGTTGATTTTCTTTGGAATATGGTAGGGTAATCTCCCTTGTGAGATTAGTAACATGAGAATTGTTAGATAATTTTAGGATTAGTGTATTTAAATTCATATGTTGATTGGGTAAATGGATTTTCTATCATTGATGTTTAAGATCTTGAGGTTTAAGATGATTTATGTGTTTAGTTGTTCTAAATATGTGATTAGATTGATAAATTAATTATGTGCTTAGGATAATTGAGTGAATCATTTCATCAAACACTTCATGTGCATTATAAATTGTAAAGAGATTGGAAATCCTTTAGAATTTAGAACCCTTTGATAGAACATGTGATTGGTTTGATCGAGAGGTTGATTAATTGTGTGAAGGGACTCTCATTTCAAGCTCAGTACCTAGTTGGAATTGTTTGAGTGAGAACCAATCCATTGAGCTAATTGAGATTCATATCCTATTCATCTCGAGAGGGAGCTTAGGTGAACTTAGTGTTGGCCCTTAGTCTTATACCCATGATTAATATGAATTTGATGCATGTATCCTAGAATTTCCACTTCTTAATTGTTGTTGATCTCACTTTTACTTAATTTGGAAAATTACTTTTCATCCATCTATCTTGTTTGCTAATCATTGCTTGCTTGCTTTCTTTGGTTATTGTTATTTACTTGTTTAAACAACCAATCCCTTTGATGATTCGTCTCTATTAAATTACAACAAATGTGAGATCATTCAAGCACTAGTACCTACCTCCCTGTGGTTCGATAAATTATTTTAATTAGTCATCCCTACTACAAAATGGCTAATCAAATAGCGCCGTTGCCGGGGAGGCAACGGTTGCTAGTAGCTTGAAGAAGGATTATTTTGAGTAATATTACTAGAAACATTTTTATTTTATTTGTTACTTGTATTTGCTTTTGAAAATCTTGTTCTAATTTCTCTTATTTTGAAGGTGTATGCAAACAAGGTCGAAAGGGAATCAAGTTGAACCAATTGATCTAGAGCTTGAAAACACTTTGAGGAGAAAGAGAAAGGAGAACAAAACCAAAAATAGTGAGTTAATGGAGAATTTTCAAGAAGATAATCATGTGGAGATAGAGCATGATGGGGAAGGAGGACAACATGTGAACGTGCAAGACAACGCACCTCAATTCAGTACAAATCTTCCTCAACAAGCCTATCAAAATCATGGAGCTTTCAACAACCAAGCTTTGCTTCAACAAATGGTGCAACAAGTTCTAAGGCAACAAGGCTTTCCACAAGCTTATGCTCCTCCACAACAAACTTATGTACCACCACCTCCGGTGCAACATGGAGTTCATAATGATCAAAGAGTGATTCGGGATTTCATTATGCCAAGGGCCGTGCCACACATGATGGCTCCACCAATCAACGCTAACAACTTTGAAATTAAAGCGGGCATGATTTCTATGGTGAGAGCAACAATTTAGTGAATCCCCGAATGAAGATCTTAATGCTCATCTAACTCAATTTGTAGAGATTGCCAACACTGTGAAGATAAATAGGGTGAGTAAGGATTGTATCAAGATGAGGTTGTTTCAGTTTTCATTGAGAGATAGAGCTCGAACATGGCTCTCCACTATTACACCGGGTACGTGTAACACATGGGATGAACTTGCCCAAATGTTCTTGAACAAGTATTTTCCACCTTCTAAGACACTTCAAATGAAGAGCTTGATTACTCAATTCAAGCAAATGCCTCAAGAGAGCTTTTATGAAGCGTGGGAAAGGTTTAAGGATATGCTACGCAAGTGTCCACAACATGGATTCCCGGAAAATCAACAAGTTGGATTTTTCTATCAAGGACTTGTGAATAGGAAAAGAGTGCTTGTTGATGCTTCTGCGGGTGGATCCGCACTTGGTGTGACTCCGGAAAGAGCTATAAGGATTTTTGATGAGATTACCACAAATGTCTATCAATGGCCATCGGAGAGGATAAGTGGATGTTATGGTTTTGAGAATTTTGATCAAGGGAAACTGTTTAATGTCAAAAGTGTGAATGTTGAGCCATAAACGCCAATTGTTGAGGTGATAGCGGCAGAAGTGTTGAGGCAAATGAGCTTGAACCAAAGTGTGAACAATCAAGGATCTAATATGATTGAGGGGCTACAAGTCGATCAAGGTGTGCTACCTCCGAATATTGTGAGTGGAGAATAATGGGCCAACTCAATGCCACGAGTGGAAGATGTGCAATACATGCAATGAAGAAATTACCAAGGGAATTATCAAAATAATTACCAAGATAATTTCAACCAAAGTCAAGGGAACCATCCACCAAGGGCAAGGAGGCTTTAATGGTCAAAGTAGTGGAATCTCATACCCATAACAACAACAAAGGTAAGGTAACTTTCCTACTCTAATACGAGCAATGCGGTTGCGTATCCTTCGTGGTATCAACCGGGGGCTAAGGTACCAAACAACGAGGGATGAGCATCGATCGATGAGCTACTTGAATAATTATTGGCATCAAACAAAGCTCGAGAAGTATCGGACAAAGCTCGAGATGAAGCATTGAAAAAGATGGAAGAAGCAAATGAAAAGAGGCTCAAAGCTTTGGAGTATAATGTGGGACACATTACAAGTAACTTGAGTGCTCAACAAAAAGGGAAGTTTCCGGCCACAATCGAGGTTAATCCAAAAGCTCAATGTTTGTTTGTTGATGCAGAAGAGGAACGAAAGGTTGAAGAAGGGTTGGTGGAAAGCAAGGTTGGTAAAGAAAATGAAGAGATAGCTAAGAAAGAAGAGAATGGGCCTAAATGGATACCTAAGTGGAAAAGGGTGCAAGAGGAAAAGAAAGTGGAGGAGAAGGTGAAAGAAGAGGAGTACAAACGTGATTATTGGGGTATTTCGATCACTCCATTCCCTATTCCCTATCCACAAATGTTTGTAAAAGAGGAGAAGAAAAAGGAGTTTGAGGAACATGTAAAAAATCTTAAGAAGAAGTATGAGGAGAAAAAGAAAGAAGAGTCATCTGAAACAAGTGAGTCAATGCAAAAAGGGGGCCTACAAAGGTTGGTGATCCAGGGAAGTTTATCATTCCTTGTGATTTTGAAGGGAAGAGCACTCTTGATGCATTGTGTGACTTAGGGGCTAGCGTCAACGTGATGTCTCATGTCACGTTCAAAGACCTTGAAATTGGAGACCAAAAGCCTACTACTATCCTTCTTGAAGTAGTAAATGGAGAAGTTGTGAAGCCATTAGGGATTGTTGAAGACGTTGAGGTGAAAGTAAAAGGGTTAGCTTTCCCGGTTGATATCATGGTGTTAGAAGTAAAGGCAGATCCTCGAGTTCTACTTATTTTGGGAAGGCCATTTCTAGCTACCGGAAGAGCAAAGATTGATGTTGGAAGAGAAGAGTTATCCTTAAGTTCAAAAGAAAAAAGAGTCACATTCTTGTGCAACAAAGACAAAGGGGACAAGTGTCATACAAAGCCTCCGGATGATCTAATGGATCATGATTCTCTTCTCTTTGACAACTTAAATTCCTTTCTTCATGATTATATGAAATTATCAAATGCAAACTTGTCTTCTTGTGATGTTGATAGGAAGAAAGCCCCGGACCTTGATTGGAAAATTGATAAAGGAGAAAGAGGAAGTCTACTAGAATCACTTCTTGATGATGATTTGATGCTCGTAAGCAAGAATGGTGAAGTAGAGCTTGTTGACAAGAAGAGGGCAAAACAAATATTTAAAGTGAGGATGCGAGGAGAAAGTGTGGTGGACCAACATTTGGTCCAATGAGCGCGAAAATTCTGTCCAGCTTGAAGAAGTTAAACTTAGCGCTAAATGGGAGGCAACCCATTCTTTTTATATTTTGATGCTTATTTTGTTTATTTTGGTCTCGTAGATGGATTGTGCTCGTGAGAAGAAGGCTTATTGAAGAAAAGATAAGTGCTTCATGGATTTGAGTAAGTATATCACCGCTTGTGAAACTTAATTCTTGACTCTTGTCTCGAGTTAAGTTTGGGGGCCTAGTGCATGGTGAACATAGCTTGAGTCGTGTGGATACGTATGCTTCTCTACAAGAAGATCATTGATGAAACTATAAGGGTAAGTCCCACTACTTTTTGCAAACTTAATTCTCACCTCTTAGTTCAATTTAAGTTTGGGGGAGAGTGCGTGGTATGACTCACCATTTGAGTGTGCTTGATATGATGATATATTGATGATGATAAATCTTCTTGTAAAATTGGTCAATTTTAAAATTTTTCTCATGAGTTGGTTGGATTTTGGTATGATTGGTTGTGTTGAAGTGCATGATAGTCAATATTTTTAATGCAATTGTTGAGCTAATGGTGTTGTATGAGTTTTCGAGTATGAATGAAGGGTATTGGAAGCACGAATGGAGCTTGGAGCGAACGCTTTCCTTACCAAATGCCTATTGAGGGAGTACTCTACACCTTATCACTTATAATTGATTTGGATTTGGATTAAATGGATTAGCATGCTATTTTATGTGTTATGTTTTTGGGAAGTTTACTTTTCAATCAAAGGTTAGGATGATTGTGAGGTTAATTATCATGGATGATATAGAATGTGTGCTTTATTGTTAATGATGGTGATTTTTATTCTTGCATGTTATGTGTTTTTATTTTGTTTCTTGTTTGTTGAGTCATTATTTTATGTTTGTGTGTTTTCTTATTTTTGTCTTGGTATGCTTGGTGGTTTGTTTAGGGATGTCGTGAGTCATTTTTGAATATGAGTGATGACATGTTATTGTGATAAGTGATGACAAGTTATGATTAAGAATCTCTACACTTTCGAATTGTGACATATTTTATTTAACTTGTTCAATTTTAAGATAGATATGGTGTAATAAGTCCTTAAGGTCCGAGCACAAGCTTGTGAGCGTTTGAGCCTCAACCATGCATACATGGTATTTTTCTTCATGAGTGGATCTATTGAGTTGTGATAAGCTAGAACTTGCTCAAGGACTATAGGAACGAGCCCGATTTGTGGAGATTAGTGAAATGATCTAAGGCCATCCTTGTCATTTATAGTCATTGCCAAATATTTCCCTACCATGAACATCATCCCTAGTCAACCACTTTGAGCCTTAAAGCCATTTTATTGTGAATTTAGCACATTACAAGCCTTGATTACCCATATGAGCCTTATATATTTACCCTTTTGTGTGAGTGATTGAGGAGATGGTAGTTAGAAAGGTTTGACGAGAAAGCAAAATAAAGAAAGGAAATGGTAAACAAGTAAGAAAAAAAGGATGAAAAGAGCAAAACCTAGAGTGAACATGCAACCTCAAAATAAGAAAAATGAGCAAAGCAACAACAACATGCTTAAGAAAATAAAAATCTAAAGAAGGAAGCATGCATTAAAAGAAGCTCAATTCAAGGAAAGTTGATGATTAGTGCTTGTGATCATTAAAGAAAAGAAAGGAAGAAAGAAATTGTTAAGGAATGAAAGAAAGTAGCTACCTCTTCGATTACTTACACTTGATTAGTCACTTGTATCCATATTCTTCCTACCCTACCAAAGAGCTTATCATTACATCCTTAATGAAAGACCTTTTTGATCATTAATGAAAACTTTGGCAATTTGTGAATGTAGTCCACGAGCAAGCTTATAGCGAGTCATGCCAATCGATTAATGAGTGTTTATTTACCCTACCTTAAAGAATGTTGAGTGACATTTATAACCTATGTGAGGCTTGGACTAAAACGGGATTATATTATACTTTTATTCTCTTTAGATTGAACTTGTTAATTTTTTATGTTATGAGTTTAATGTTGTAGGATGACTTAGCATAAATTGTAATTCTTATTGCTATTGATGTGTTATTACTTATGTTCGTTTAGTCTTTTTCTAGGTGAAAATCTCACCCCTTAGTTTATCATTTTCGTTGTTCGGGGACGCACAACACTTTAAGTTTGGGGGTGTGATGAGTGATATTTTTACCTAGATTTTAGTGCCTTTTTATATCTATTTTCATATTATTTTATCCGTATTTATGCGTTATTTGATTGTGTTTTGTATTTTTATTGAAATGTGTGTGAATGAGTTTAAACATAGGAAAAAACGGATCTCAATTCGGAATTGAAACGAGGGAGAATGAGCTAAAACAGTGAAGGAAATAGGGGCATGCACCAACACGGGCCATGTACGGAACACGGCCCTGTAAGAAGTGGCCATGTGCCGTCATCAATTCATCCAGCATGACCACCCTTTGCCCGTGTTACAGCACACGAGCCATGTTGTAGCACACGAGCCGTGTTGCGTAACACGGCCCTGTAAGTCTTGGCCGAGCAGCGACATCAATTCACCCAACACGGCCACCTTGTGGCCGTGTTGCAGAGCATGACTCGTGTTGTGTAAAAAGCTGCTAAAAATTCCAGAACCTTCTAGAAGCTTCCCAAGGGGTATAAATACCTAATAATTCAACATTAGATGAGAGATCCAAAATTCACAGCCCGACACACACCTCACACACCATTTTCTTCCATTCTACACCATCATCTTCATCCATTCTCCATCCATTGGATCTACCATCATCCCACTATCAAAACCTTCATCCAATTGAGGAAAAGAAGCAAGGAAGAGTGGAGAATTGCAAGAGAAGGAATGAGATCACCATTGAAGCACTTCAAGGGAGTTTTCATTCATACTTTATAGTGAAACCTTATTGTTTATCATGTTTTTTAAGGATATTAATGTCTATGTTGATTTCCTTTGGAATATGGTAGGTCAATCTCCCTTGTGAGATTAGCAACATGAGAGTTGTTGGATAATTTTAAGATTTGTGTATTTGAATTCATATGTTGATTGGGTAAATGGATTTTCTATCATTGATGCTTAAGATCTTGAGGTTTTTGATGATTTGTGTGTTTAGTTGTTGTAAATATGTGATTAGATTGATAAATCAATTATGTGCTTAGGATAATTGAGTGAATCATTTCATCAAACACTTCATGTGAATTATAAATTGTAAAGAGATTGAGAAATCCTTTAGAATTTAGAACCCTTTGATAGAACATGTGATTGGTTTGATCTAGAGGTTGATTAATTGTGTGAAGGGACTCTCATTTCAAGCTTAGTACCTAGTTGGAATTGTTTGAGTGAGAACCAATCCGTTGAGCTAATTGAGATTCATATCCTATCCATCTCCAGAGGGAGCTTTGATGAACTTAGTGTTGGCCCTTATTCTTATACCCATGATTAATATGAATTTGATGCATGTATCCTAGAATTTTCACTTCTTAATTGTTGTTGATCTCACTTTTACTTAATTTGAAAAACCACTTTTCATCCATCTATCTTGTTTTCTAATCATTGCTTGCTTGCTTTGGTTATTGTTATTTACTTGTTTAAACAACCAATCCCTTTGATGATTCGTCTCTATAAAATTACAACAAATGTGATATCGCTCAAGCACTAGTACCTACCTCCCTGTGGTTCGATAAATTATTTTAATTGATCATCCCTACTACAAAATGACTAATCAGATGGCAGAGGGTCTGTATTACCCGAAGCACTGGAGTAATCTAGTAGCTGGGAAGGGCCTTGAAGTGCCTACTACTACACCACACTACACTTGGCTCTACACATTTACAAAGCTAACCCCTGTCCAGTGCCTAGTAGAACTAAATGGGCTTCAATTCTTACTCTTTATCCCCATCTTCGCCCAGGATAACGGGGCCTTACTTATTCAGGGAGGAGATGTTCACCTCGAAAAGCACTGTTGAGAGGAAGATCCTTGGCCCCTCTTCATTCTCTACAGGGTTCCAAACCCAACATAGGTGACAACAAGCGAGGTAGAGATCAAACACGGGAATAAGAATAAGAAATTCCTTTTTGATCATTTTGCTAGAGGGGGATGGAAAAAGTGGACAAAACAGACTCGCATTTATCATGAATAAATAGAGGATCTCCCAGGAGAGTGAAAACTTTCCTAACCCACCTTCGTAGAGCAATGTTATGTAAGTGATCCGAACCTGCCTGGAGCTTGTCCCCTATAGAGGCAAGTGAAGTTGGTGAGCCGTATGATGGGCACTATCTCCTTAGGTTTGGAGAGGTCTCAGCTGTTAGTTAGTATCCCCTTCGAGATGGACCCTTTCACTCTATTTTATTATATACTCTTAGAGAAAAGAATGTTTTTTGATACACCTAGGACGTGGATTCTATATGAACTAATGGATCGTGACAAGTTGTTACTACTAGCAATAACTTCCTCTTTCATTACTTTATTCTTTCCATATCCCTCTCCTTTGTTCTCAGTTACTCATCAAATGGCACTCAGTTCTAATCTTTAAGTTCGATCATCAACAAGGTTCAAAGAAAGGGATGAAATAAGAAACCCGAGAGCCAAAGAGCAGGAAAAAGGGTATTTCTGGATCGACACTCTAACTCGACTAGAAAAGAAAGATGGCGCATTGTGTGGCTTCCTTATTTGCTAATCCGATTAACTTCCTCACAACCTAGCATTTTTTGGTACCTATTGTTTTAAAGGTTTGTAGCACTTGCTTACTGAGTTAGGCTTTTTTTTTAATCAAACCCTAGAAAAGAGTCCACCATAGCTTCGTCCCAAAGCTTCGATGGAGATGCTAGTGCCTATTCAACAAACTCTTCCTCTTTCAAATAAAGAAATACTAATTATAGGTCTATGGGAGGTCCATGGATTGACTATGGGCTAATCTTCTTATTTCATTCTCTAAGGAGCGTAGTAAGCATTTATCCAAGACATATCAGTCAAAACACTTTTCTTGTTTCTTTCTTTCTTCTTTAGAATCTTCTCCAGTGCTAGACCCTCAACAGAAGAATGGATTAAGGTGATAGAGTGTTATAGGAGATGCTAGGCTTCTGAATTGAAAAAAAGTAATGAAACCTGTGATGGCTGCTGCTCCTTTGACTTTCTCAATCATAAAGACTTTGACCTTTGTATTCATTCACCAAATCTTGTTCAGTTCCATCCTAGCTCGGTTTTGTCTGAATCTTCATGGAAGAAGAAGAAGTAGTTCACCAGCCACTTACATCTATGGATCCTACTTTCTTTATTCTCAAACCTGGTGGCTCGATCTATTGGCACTCATGTAAGCTCATCTTGCATACAAATTCTAGGGGTTCCAAGTCCTGTATTTACCAAGAACATTTCTTCTCTTAATGAGAAAATGTAATACTATACCTATCTGGCTAACTCTATTTTGCACAACCTTTCTTCGGACTCCATCTTTTCCTAGCGAAGTACTACACCATCACTCGCTCACTGTCCTTAGCTCGCTTCTTGATTCTAATTTAGCAGTTGCATTCCCTTGAACTCCAAACTCCTCAAGACTAAGTCTGAGTGTATCAATGAGTTAGCCTGCTAAACCGAATGGAGGACTCTTTTAAAGAAGTTGCTGAACCAGGTGAATCAAGTTGCGTCTGATATACCGAGAAATATAGAAGGCCCTTTTTCTTTCATATCGATCTAGTTTGGCATAGAAAAATCCATCTGTACTAGTGGGAAAACAAAGAAAAAGTGAAAGTCATAGTTGGAAGAGTTGTCCCAATTATTTTCTCAAGAGATCCCAAATCAATAAACTCGTACGTAGCGTCTAGGTGAGATGCTCGGTTTGCTCAGTAACTATCTGTTTTCCATGCTCTGCCACTACAGGTTCCACGAAAAATCGTAAGAGAACAACGAATCGAACCGACATCAATTCCTTTCCTATCTCGGTTAGCTTGAAGAAGGAATTATTGTGAAAAGCTTTGCTTCGTTCACCTCCATCTCCGTTTAGATTAAGTTTGTGTTGCGTGTATGTTTGAAAGAGAGCTTGAGAAGGTCTTCGACTCTCACATTTTATTCTTGGAAAAACCAAGGATTGACTCAAATACAAGTCTCTCTTCATTTTAAGCCTCTCATCTTCTCTAGAGAATCAAAACTCTAAGGGATAGAACAGATGGTCCAACTACATAACTTTTTCTTTTTAATTATTTCCATGGTTGTGCCTCGTGGCACGGCAGCACCCGTACTATTGAAATGGTTCGTCAGTAGAGATGTTCCAATGGTGCTCTAATTCCTATTCCTATCCCTTCATTCCCTCTTTTGGTCTATCTACATTCAAGGAAATTCATATGCTCCACAGACAGAGCAAAAAGTAGAGTCTTGGTCAGAGCAAGCCATCCTATTCTATTACCAGACATAATTGGGAGAAGCTCATCCGAAACTAGAGCTAGAAATGCCCTATTTCATTTTGTTCCCGATCTTTATTTCCTTCTTCTCAAATCCAAGGGGGACAACTCATATTTAGAATCTTTTTATGGTGTGCTCGATTTACTATTCTCTTGTACTTTCTTCTTTTTACCACGCGATAGGTCAGCAAAGCATGAGCGGGCGCGTAGAAGGAAAGGCCAAACACTTCGGCCCAATGGGAATAGAAATGAGAAGATGAGGTGCCCCGGGCACCCCCATTTAGAAATAGAAAGAAGGGTAGAAGCTTTTTGGCCTGTAGCTTTCCCCGTCCCCCTTTTCATCGTACGGTGCTTGTGTGGGGGATGCGCCACCAGAAATCGGGCTTGAAGCTCTCACCTTACCAACAAGCTGACGGCTGATGGCTGTTAGTCAAGACGACTACCAAAAAGCTCCAATGAAGATGAATATTTCACATGGAGGAGTGTGCATCTTTATGTTGGGTGTTCTTCTGTCATGTGTGTTGGATTGTATACTAAAAGTCTAGCTTTTTGTATGAACAATATTATAACGATTTATTTGAAATGAGAATCATATGATGAAATTATTGCATCTTATAATTTATTTATATGTACGATGCAATAGTCCACTTACTTTATACTGTAAATAATATGTTGTGCGACAACACGCGAAAGATCATATTATCGGTTTCCTTATAATATATAAACAAATGCTCACAACCGAGATAGACGGGAACTCTCTATCAGGATGGTTTTAGTGTGATTTGGTATTAATTTATCTTGACAATAGAATCACATTAGTACACTTGTGTGTATTGAGCGGGACCACTTGAGATCGTTCGACTTATACTGACTTATAGGAGAACTTAATCTCAGTTATTATGGATGTTCATGCTCTTAATCCCTATACAATAATCTTGAAATGTAAGGCAATATGTATTTCTTTGATTAATCAATGGGTGAGATTTACATGTAATTAAATCAACAAACTCGGTGAGTTGGGAAGTAGTGCTGTCTCTATGGTGTGCTGTTGATTGAAGAAGGAATCCACATCCGAAATAGGTTGATGATGTCCCCTTGAGGAACTCATAAGGATTATCATGTAAACCCTGCAAGTGGATTTATTTCGGCATGATAATAAGGTTGATTGGTACTACTCTCGGATAAGATATTAATTAATGGAGTTGTCAGTAACTTAATTAATTAATGGGCATTGTATATCTTAAACATGGGGAGACTAACGGGCTCATAATAAGAAGGAGCCCATAACCTTAATTATGGGATTAGAACGGTAGTGCAGTAATAATATTTTAGTGGTATATATTATTATTATTGGACTTCAGTATAAGCTTTGGGCTAAGCTTGGATACTTAAGCCCAATAGAGGCCCAACTCTAATTTCTCCTCCTTGTCCCTGCTGTAGCCCATATATAAGTTATCTCAGCTGTTTGGAAACCCTAATCTAACTGAAAAGTAATTCACGCCTAACACTGTGAGGAGGGGTGAGGGATTAGCAGATTGAGAAAATCTCGAAGATCGTCGCACACACGACGTCGAGATTGGACATGGGAATATAGCAGAAGATCGGAAGGTTGTTTGTTGCTGCTGCCCGAGAACATCTATGATTTTTATAAAATCCTGTGGAAGTCAGAATTCGACGTGTGATATACTGAAGGAAAGCTATGTAAGAGAGGATCTTTTTGGCACATAGATCACTCCAATCAGATATCAGACGAGAGAGTTATGCCAAGAATAGTGAGGCTACACAGGCTGCCAATGATAATTTATCTCCTCCAATATACCCTGGTGAAAGGTAATACGTTTCTATATTTTCTTATTTCCGCTGATTTAGAATCGTATGGAACCCTAATGGTTCATATTAACCAAATTATTGAACTCCAACAATTGGTATCAGAGCTTCAGTTTCATGGTGAAGCGTGACACGTTAGGCTAGGGTTTATGTGGAATATGTGGATTAATTATGAATTAGAATCATATGAGGATTAGGGTTTTGGTTCATTGCATAATCTATGAATTTTCCTTAAGTGAAATCATATGCCCTGTATCGTCGTATGCAAAACCTGTTCGTGAGTTTTGCCTGGAGAACATGAAAGAGCGCTCGTTATTTGGTAATAGCCCATGGTAGCAGGCTCAAGGCCGTATGAGGGCACTCGATTCTGGGCACATGGCTGTGTGATGCCACACGATGGAGAGCAACATAGCACGGTGCCTATCGTGTGATGGGCAAAGATCACACGGAAGCAGGCGTTAGCATACGACAGATGCAGGTGTGGCGTAATGCATTGGCGCGGGGCAGGAGGCATTGACGCGTGGCAGGAGGCATTGGCGCGGGGCAGGAGGCATGCGCGCAAGGCATTGGCACGGGGTAGGAGTCGTGCGCGGTAGGCGTTGCGCACGGTAGGAATGGCATGCGGTAGGCGTGGCGCACGATAGAAGGCGTGTGCGGTAGATGCAGGCGTGCACGGCAGGCTTTGGCTCGCTGCACAAGTCATGCAGGCGTGGTTTGCTGGGCAGGTGCACGGATTCTTGTGCGATTAGGGGCATGACTCGTTCTTTTACCCTACACGAGTCGTATAGGTGCTTCCCATTGGGCAGCCGGGCTCGTTTTAAGTGATTTGATATTTTTTACATTTTATTTCGTGATATATAACTGAATTACTTGATTTAATTATTTTTTATTGTCATATATGAATATGCATGTTCTATTTGATTTATTGCATTAAATAGAAGCATGCTAGGTAGTATATTATATGCATGTATCGCTGGAGTATTGGACAAGACATCCTATTTTTGGCAAATTAGTTCCTAGTATATGACTGCCATGATAGATTGTCTATTATTGTTATATATCGATGTTGAATTAATTCTTAATATATAACTGTCATAATTGATTTAGTTGTCAATTATTGTTATATATGGTTTCATGTCGATATCGATGATTTTAATAATCTAGAAAATATCGACAGTCGATATCAATAGTTTCAAAAATATGATAATCTGGAAATTTTAAAAAATTGATAATCTGCAAGTCTTTGCCCATATTCATGCTTGGAGGCGAACAATCGAATTCGCTGATATATAACAGTTTATAATTGATTTAATTATCTAATTATTGTTATATATGTATGCATGTTCTCTGTGATTTACTGCCTTTTTTGCCGTAATAGGAGCATGCTAGTAGGGGTGTAAACGGGTAGGGTAGGGTACAGGTACGCCTACTCCACATACTACCCACAATCATATTTTCATACCCTTACCCTACCCTATTATCCTAAAATATATCATCGGGTAGGGTGCGGATATTGTCCATCGGGTAATCGGATAATCCGCGGGTAAATAGTTATCCGCAATTTAAAAAAAATTCAAATAGTCTATTTTGTCATACTCTACTTGTGAAAGCTCGATTTATCCTATACCACATATATGACCCGAATCTGACATTTAAAGAAAAAAATAAAAATAAATCATTATCAGTACAACATATTATGAGATTCAATAATTTTAAAATATAATCAATTAACTTTCACCTTACACAATATTTTAACACAATTAAAACCTAAAATAAATAAAAATACAAACTAATGCAATAATGCTTAACAAATTAACTACAAATGCATGGAATCAAGTTTATGCATATAATAAATATGTTATTATATAAATATACAATATATATTATAATATATGTAATATGGTTAATATATAATTATATAATATGTAATAAATAACTGATAATCGGGTAGGATAATCGGGTATTTTACAAAATCCATACCCTATCCTTACCCTTAAAGTTTTCAAAATACCCTACCCTACCCTCACCCGATAGGGTATTATCCAGCGGATACCCACATCTGCTGGTAAAATTGATACCCCTACATGCTAGGTTGTGTATTTTATTATTGAATATTATATGCATATAAAAACCCTCGGTGTTAAATTACTAAGTGGGAGAGGGTACTAGTAATTAATTCCCGCGGCCTTCATTATTGGTTGGTAAGTGATGTGAGTAAACTTGCATGTTGGCAATAGGTCTTCCTCCCTAACGGATGAGTTTATTAACGGATCACTAGTACAGACTTCATTAAATAATAATTATTTATAATGTGATGCACATGACCTTGTGTGTTGGCATAGACCTTCCTCCCTAACGGATGAGTTTATATGCGGTTCACTGGTACAAACTTATAAATGATGATTGTAAGAAGTTATCCGAGCGCGTGTGTACTTCTTCAATTGTAAGGCACACAAGCTTGGGATGTGGACTTGGGATCAAATAATGGTGTACACTTAGGTATAAATAATAAGTATCCTCCCAACGGAGTCACAACTATTATTTGCATTGCTAAAGAGGAGCCGACTAATAATTATTTTGTCATGAGGTTAGGTTGACGAATGAAATTAATGGGTAAAACCTTCTATTGTAATTGTTCGGGTTTGTATACGTCCACACTAACATGGCTTACGGACTCATGGTGCTTGAGATGTCGGTGAATTTTATTTTTATATTATTTTGAAGGAATCAATATAAATGGATAAATTCGAAGATTTGATCGGTGTATTTATTTATGATTCTCTGAATTTTCAAAATGGTTTTATCTTGCTTATTGTTTACTAAAAGAAATATATTTATTTCTCCAAAATTAGATGATTAGAAAAGAATCTTGGTTTCGATTTTACTGCTTAAGAAAACATATTTGTTCTCACTAATGATTTTCTATGATGCCTATTATTTAAAGTCTCTATTGTAGAGGTGGTAGGTTCATAGAAATATGATGGTCCATGCGACTCTTCGGATACTTGAGAAAGATTGAAAGGTGATGAGTGATATTTTCACCTAAATTTTAGTGTCTTTTTATATGTGTTTTCATATTATTTTATCCGTATTTGTGTTCTATTTGGTTGTGTTTTATGTTTTTATGGAAATGTATGAGAATAAGCTTAAATGTATGATTTCCAGGTAAAAATGGATTCTAGACGCGAGAAGGAAAATTTGGGAAAAAACAAAGCTTAATTCGGAGTTGAAACGAGGGAAAATGAGTCAAATTAAGCAAAATGCTGAAAAATTCACGTCCAACTTGTGTAATTTTTCTGTACTCTTGTGGAGCTCAAAACAAGAAGTGTGATATATGGTTGGAAAGCCACATAAAAGAGGATCGTTTTGGTATAAGAAACACTTCAATCCGAGCCCAAACGAGAAAGTTATGATTAAAATGGTGACGTCGCGCAGGCTGTTTCGACTCAGCACGGTTGTGCTACTTTGTATGACTTGTTACACTTTGAAATGTTCAGTGTTTTGTCAGATCTTTATATGGATAGAAATCCAATGAAAATTGGATCGCGTGAGCGCAAGAATTACTCAAATTGGAGATCGGATGTGGAAGTTATGCGCGAAACGGTGAGACTGCGCTGCACCGACCCGAACTTGACCCGAATTCGACCCATGCTCGGCCCAAAGTCATTTTTATGATTAGAATGTGTTCTAGAAGGTTCTAAGGGGTAAAAGCACCCATTTTGGAGTGTAAATATCAGTGGGGATCAGATCTACACCTAATACACACCATTTTTCACACACTTTTCCTCTCCATTCCATCTATCCTTCATCCCATTCACCATTCCTTGATTCCATCCATCTACACTTGATCCCCTCCATCAAATCCACCATCCAAGTAATCAAGGAAGCAAGGGAGAGTGAAGATCACAAGAGGAAGAAGGAGATCTCCATTGAAGACCTTCAAAGGGGGAATCTAATTCTAAGTCTTGTGAAATTCTTTATAGATTTGTCATGGAATTTGTGGATCCAATTGTCTATGATTGTTTTCTCTAAAACTATGATAGGCTAATCTCCTTTGTGAGGTTAGCTCCATGATTGGTGTTGGATAATTTAGTTTTTATGCAAATTGATTTTAATCTTGAATGGGCTTTGTGTTATTTCTATCATTGATTGTTGATTGCTTGATGTATATGATGATTTGTGTGATTAATTGTCATGGGCATGTGATTAGATTGAGAAATCAACTATTTGTTTAGGATAGTTCATTGAATCATTTCATCATACACTTCATGTGCATTAATTTAGAATGAGATAGAGATATCCTTCTAGATTTAGAACCCTTTGATAGAACATTTGATTAGCTTAATCGAGAGGTTGGTTGATTAAATGAGGAGACCCAAACAATTAGTGAATTCATAGTACCTTAAAAGGGAATATTGCTTATGATTTAGTACTTAATTAGGGAACTCATAGAGTAATTAGTACCTAGTGGGAGGTGTTTGCTATTGTCTCGATCCTATGTGCGTTTGGGAGCCTTGTTGAGGGCCTACATCCTATCCATCTCGAGAGAAAGTTTAGGTGGAATTAGTGATCGCTTCTATACCTTGTCCATGAGAGATTAGAATTAATTGCATAATTACTTAATTATCTATGCCATGATTGTTGTTAATCTCATCCTTGCATCATTTGGAACCCATCTTATCTTTGCATTCATTTTATCTTTATTTCTTGCTTTAGCATAATTGCATTCATTTTCTCCTATCCGCTCCTTTCCGTCGTCCTTATAAAATCACGATAAGCTTGAGATCGCTTAAACTCTAGTACCTTCCTCCCTGTGGTTCGATAATTTTTTTAATTGGTCATGCCCACTATATTATGGCTAATCAAATGGCGCTGTTGCCGGGGAGGTAACGGTCGCTAGTAGTTTGACGAAGGATTGTTTAGAGTGGTCTTAATAAAGATATTTTTTTTATTTTTGCATCTTATATTTGCTTTGGAAATTTTTGTTCTAATTTTTCTTTCTTTTATAGGTGCATACCTTGAGAAGGAAGAAGAAGGAGAGCAACCCCAAAAATATGAGCTACATGGATATTCTTCGAGATATGGTGAATAGAAGTGTTCATTCCGCTATGAACACACAAGGAAATTTTCAAGGATTTCAAATGCCAAATTGGGAGCCTAATTTGCAACCGGATTTTGGAGTACAAAATATGCAATTCCAACAACAAGGTTATGAGAATTTTGGGGTTCCTCATCAAATGCATCATCAAGTATACCCTCAAGGTGTGGAAGATGGTTTTCAAGGAAATTTTTTTAGAAATCAAGATGGAAATCAACCACAACTATGGGGAGATTTTCAAGACTCCAACACCTCTTATTCCGCCCAACTTGACTATAGAGAGAAGCTTAGAGATGAGTCAATCGAAAGATTATGGAGCGCATGGAGAAGGAGAGTAAGTATAATGAAGCGTGGATGGATCGAATGGGAAATTGGTGTGAAATGGTGACAAGTGCAATAGTAGCATTCGGTGCTAGATTGGATTCCATTGAGCACCAAGTTAGTCAAGTTGTATCCACCGTTGAGAACAACAAGCCTTCTACCTCCGGAACGAATCTATGCATGGCCATTAAAGATCGAAAAGAGGATAGTTTGGGGGTTGATGAGGTTATGAAGGAAAAGAGAGAAAGGATGCCCAAGTGGGTGAAAGCTAAAGAGTTGAAAGAAGAGTTGAAGGGGGAATTCGATAGATTTGTCGAGTCTCTTGAAGAGATGGTAGAGAAAGTCAAGATTCAAAATCAAAAAGAGATTCATGCCATTATGGAAGAAAAGAAACCTCCGGAAACTAAGATCATGGATTCTACTCACCACAAGCCAAAACCTTCTTATTCTATTGAAATTTCAAATTCTCTTAAGAACTTCCATGATTTCATTGATAAAAATTTATTTGGTGATTGTAGGAAAAAGATTGCAAGAGGGCATCAACACTTGTCAATGCCCGAATTCTTACCGGGGGATGTGGTTGAAGTTCAAAATGCATATAAAGCCCCATGGAAAAAGTGAAACAAGTGGAAAGGGCCATTCCTTGTGAAGAACGCCTTCGGAGACCAATTGCTTGAACTATTTAACAAGAAGGGAAACGTTCTTGTGGTTGAGCGTGAGAGCACACGGCACTACTTCAAGAAGAAAACTATGATAGTGCCTAAGGACTATTCAAGACCACCATGAGCTAAAGACTATCGTCCGGGTTGAAGACGTTAAACTTAACGCTCGATGGAAGGCAACCCATCATTATCTTTATTGCTTTATTTAGTGCTTTCAATAAGGATTGTGGATTTGATATTGTTTTGCATTTTGGTTTGTAGGTTGATTGTGCTCGTGAAGAGAATGCGTATTGAAGATACGAGAAGTGCTTGATTTGAAGTGTATAGGTACATCACACCACTTTTTGCATACTTAATTCAAAACTCTTGTTTCAATTTAAGTTTGGGGGGATATGGCGTGGTGTGAATTACTTTGCTCGAAGGCATATAGTTTTCGTATTTTTGAGCTAATTTTGAATTTTTCTTATGAGTATTGGTTGGATTTTGGTATGATTGGTTGTGTTGAAGTGCATGATAATCCATATTTTTAATGATATTGTTGAGCTAATATTTTTGATGAGTTGTTGAGCATGAATGAAGTGTAGTGGAAGCACGAATTCAGCCCGGAGATCAAGTCAAGATTCATTTTGCATTCAATCCGGAAGCCCGTGCCAATCATTTCCACTACCAAATGCCTTTCTAAGGGAGTTCGCTTTACATCTCATCTCTTCTATTTGCTTAACATAAATTTATGTTGATTTGGAGTGATGTGATTAGCATGCTACTTCATGTGTTATGTTTTGGGATGTTTACCTCCGTAATTTTGGATTTCAATTTTCAATCAAGGATGGGGATGATTGTGAGCTTACATTGTTATGGATGATTGAATATGTGCTTCATTTTCTAATGATGGTGATTGTTGTTTTTGCATGTTATGTGTTTTTGTTTTGTTTCTTGTTTGTTGAGTCTTTATTTTATGTTTTGTGTGTTTTCTTATTTTTGTCTTGGTATGTTTGGTGGTTTGTTTTGGGATGTTGTGAGTCATTTTTGAACATGAGTGGTGATATGTTGTGGTAGTAAGTGATGACAAGTTATGATTAAGAATCTCTACACTTTCGAATTGTGACATGTTTTACTTAACTTGTTCAATTTGGAGATGGATGTGGTGTAATAAGTTCCTTAAGGTTCGAGCATAAGCTTGTGAGAATTTGAGCCTCAACCATGCATACATGGTATTTTTCTTCATGAGTGGATTTGTTGTGTTTGATAAGTTAGAACTTGCTCAAGGACTATAGGAACGAGCCCAATTAGTGGAGATTAGTGAAATGATCTAAGGTCATCCTTGTTATTCATAGTCATTGCCATATATTTTCCTACCATTTACATCATCCCTTGTTAACCACTTTGAGCCTATAAGCCTTTTTATTGTGAATATAGCACATTACAAGCCTTGATTACCCTCTTAAACCTTATATACATACCCTTTGTGTGGGTGATTAAGGAGATGGTAGCTAGTAAGGTTTGATGAGATAAAAAAAAAGAAAAAGGAAATGGTAAACAAGTAAGAAAAAGGATGAAAGAGCATAAACAAGAGTGAACATGCAACCTCAAAACAAGAAAAATGAGTAAAGCAACAACAAGATGCTCAAGGAAATAAAAATTCAAAGAAGGAAGCATGATTTATAAAGAAGCTCAATTCAAGGAAGTTGATGATTAGTGCTTGTGATTACCAAAGTTGAGAAGGGAAGAAAGATAAGTGAAAGTATGGAAGAAAGTAGCTACTTCTTCGATTGCTTACACATGATTAGTCACTATTACCCATATTCTTCCTACCCTACCAAAGAGCCTATCATTACATCCGAATTAAAGACCTTTTTGATCACTAATTGAAACTTTAGTGGTTTGTGAATGTAGTCCACGAGTAAGCTTATGGCGAGTCGAGCCAATCGGTTAATGAGTGATGATTTACCCTACTTTAAAGAGTGTTGAGTGACATTTATAACCTATGTGAGACTTGGACTAAAAAGGGACTATATTACACTTTTATTCTCTTTAGATTGAACTTGTTAATTTTTCATATCATGAGTTTAATGATGTAGGATGACTTAGCATAAATTGTGATTCTTATTATTATTGATGTGTTATTACTTATGTTCGTTTAGTCTTTTCCTAGGTGAAAATCACTCTCCTTGGTTTATCAGTTTCGTTGTGCGGGGACGCAGAATACTTTAAGTTTGGGGGTGTGATGAGTGATATTTTCACCTAAATTTTAGTGTCTTTTTATATGTGTTTTCGTATTATTTTATCCGTATTTGTGTTCTATTTGGTTGTGTTTTATGTTTTTATGAAAATGTGTGAGAATAAGCTTAAATGTATGATTTCCATGTAAAAATGGATTCTAGACGCGAGTAGGAAAATTTGGGAAAAAACGAAGCTTAATTCGGAGTTGAAACGAGGGAAAATGAGTCAAATTAAGCAAAATGCTGAAAAACGCATGTCCAACTTGTGTAATTTTTCTGTACTTTTATGGAGCTCAAAACAAGAAGTGTGATATATGGTTGGAAAACCACATAAAATAGGATCGTTTTGGTATAAGAAACACTTCAATCCGAGCCCAAACGAGAAAGTTATGATTAAAATGGTGACGTCGCGCAGGCTGTTTCTACTCAGCACGATTGTGCTACTTTATATGACTTGTTACACCTTCAAATGTTGGATGTTTTGTCAGATCTTTATATGGATAGAAAGCCAATGAAAAGAGGATCGCGTGAGCGCAAGAATTACTCAAATTGGAGATCGGATGTGGAAGTTATGCACGAAACATTGAGACTGCGCTGCACCGACCCGAACTTGACCCGAATTCGACCCATGCTCGGCCCAAAGTCATTTTTATGATTAGAATGTGTTCTAGAAGGTTCTAAGGGGTAAAAACACCCATTTTGGAGTGTAAATATCAGTGGGGATCAGATCTACACCTAATACACACCATTTTTCACACATTTTTCCTCTCCATTCCATCTACCCTTCATCCCATTCACCATCCTTGATTACATCCATCTACACTTGATCCCCTCCATCAAATCCACCATCTAAGTGATCAAGGAAGCAAGGGAGAGTGAAGATCACAAGAGGAAGAAGGAGTTCTCCATTGAAGACCTTCAAAGGGGGAATCTAATTCTAAGTCTTGTGAAATTCTTTATAGATTTGTCATGGAATTTGTGGATCCAATTGTCTATGATTGTTTTCTCTAAAACTATGATAGGCTAATCTCCTTTGTGAGATTAGCTCCATGATTGGTGTTGGATAATTTATTTTTTATGCAAATTGATTTTAATCTTGAATGGGCTTTGTGTTATTTCTATCACTGATTGTTGATTGCTTGATGTATATGATGATTTGTGTGATTAAATATCATGGGCATGTGATTAGATTGAGAAATCAATTATGTGTTTAGGATAGTTCATTGAATCATTTCATCATACACTTCATGTGCATTAATTTAGAATGAGATAGAGATATCCTTCTAGATTTAGAACTCGTTGATAGAACATTTGATTAGCTTAATCGAGAGGTTGGTTGATTAAATGAGGAGACCCAAACAATTAGTGAATTCATAGTACCTTAAAAGGGAATATTGCTTATGATTTAGTACCTAATTAGGGAACTCATAGAGTAATTAGTACCTAGTGGGAGGAGTTTGCTATTGTCTCGATCCTATGTGCGTTTGGGAGCCTTGTTGAGGGCCTACATACTATCCATCTCGAGAGAGAGTTTAGATGGAATTAGTGATCGCTTCTATACCTTGTCCATGAGAGATTAGAATTAATTGCATAATTACTTAATTATCTATGCCATGATTGTTGTTAATCTCATCCTTGCATCATTTGGAACCCATCTTATCTTTGCATTCATTTTATCTTTAGTTCTTGCTTTAGCATAATTGCATTCATTTGCTCCTATCCGCTCTTTTCCGTCGTCCTTATAAAATCACGATAAGTTTGAGATCGCTTAAACTCTAGTACCTTCCTCCCTGTGGTTCGATAATTTCTTTAATTGGTCATGCCCACTATATTATGGCTAATCAAAAGGCAAGAGGTCATGGTTAACTTGATGAATGAATTGGAAATACTTGGAGCAGAAATTGAAAGGGAAACCTAGATCAATTTTATTCTCCATAATTTGCCTGGATGTTTTGAGTAAGTTCTACCTAGTGGAAAACTTCTGACAAAACAAATGGCGAAGGAAATCAATTCTCATCAAGATGTGAATAAGGTTAGTATCTCATTCACTAGTCGTTGAAGCATGATTAGTGATGGCATCTACTAACACGTTGTGTGTAGATACTGGAATCAATAAAAGCCTGCAACTAAGTGATGATGAGATTATTGTATACATTGGTAATACTACGAGAGTAGTGGCTGTTGCAATGGGAGTAGTTTATTTATCTTACGATATGAATAAACGTTTGTCTTTGAGAAATTATCTTTACGTACATTTTTCATAGAAAGAATTTAATTTCAGTTTCTAAGCATTTACAGATGGATACTCTATTTCATTTAAATGACATGGTCATTATATTGAAGGATTGAGCTATAATCTGTTATGGTACGTAGTTAACAATTTGTACACTCTTAAATCATGTTTATCCCATGGATGCGACAAATTGAAATTAATAACACGTCTTCTAATTATAATAAGAGAAAGACTCTTATGGAAATGGTTAGATAGATGATGAGTTATTTGGGATTATTAAATTCATTTTATGGATATGCCCTAGAAACAGTAATTCGTATGAATGTTTGTCTGTTTGTGGGATATCCCAGAAAAATGAAGTGTTGATTTATTTAGTCCAAAAGATCGAAGGGTGATTGTTAACACAAATACTAGATTTTTGGAAAAGGACTATGTAATAAATCACATACCCATGTTGTTGGCATTTGGATCTTTTTGTTAACATGAACCATTAGGATTCCATGCATTTCTATATCAACAGAAGCAAGGAATCATAGAATGTATTACCTTTCACCAGGGTATGTTGAAGAAGAAGGATTCTCGCCGGCAGCCTGTGCAGACCCACGATTTTAGCCATAACTTTCTCATCCAATCTCTGATTAGAGTGATCTATATGCCAAAATGATCCTCTCTTCCGTGGCTTTCCGTCAAAATATCACACATCCAGTTCTTATGTTTACACAATTTTATAAAAATCGTGGAAGTTGATGTAGAAATAGCAAATGACTTTCCGGTCTTCTATTGTATTCCTAAGCCACGTCTCGACATTGTGTGGGCAATGACCTATAAGGTGATCTCAATCTCCAGCTCCCTCAAACTCATGGTGTTTATGTCATGTGTATCAAGTTACTGGGCTGCTGAGATTGGCTATTTATAGGTTACAACAAGGACGAGTAGGAGAAATTAGGGTTTAGGCCTCCCATGGGGCATAAGCATCCAAGTTTAGCCCAAAACTAATACTTAAGTCCAATAATAATAAATTATTCCACTAAAGAAATATTATTGCACTGGCACTCTAATCCTAAATTACGTTTATGGGCTCCTTCTTATTATAAGACCGTTAATCTCCCCGTATTTAAGATTCAATGCCCATTAACTAATTATGTTACTGACAACTCTATTAAGTAATATAATTACCAAGAGCAGTACCACTCAACCTTATTATCATGCCAGAATAAATCCACCTGCAGGGTTTACATGATAATCATTATGAGCTCTTCAAGGGAAAATTATCAACCAATTCCGTTAGGACACAGATTCCTTTTACAATCAACAGCACACCATAGAAACAACACCATCTCCCAACTCACCAAGCATATTGATTTAACTATTAAATCTCACCCATTGATAAATTAAAGAAATAAATACTGGCTTACGTGTCGAGGTTTTTATATAGGGATTAATAGTACAAACATCCATAATAACAGAGTCAAGTTTTATTATATAGTCAGTATAAACCGAACGATCTCAATGCGGTCCAGCTCAATACACAAGTGCACTAGTTTAATTTTATAGTCATGACAGACTAATACCAAATCACACTACAACCATACCGATAGATAGTCCCCATCTATCTCGATTATGAACATCTATTTATAATTTGTAAGGAGCCGATAATATGATCTTCCGTGTGATGCCGCACACCATATTATCTATAGTATAAAGTAAATGGAAGGTAGACTTTCAGTATATAATCCAACGATCACCCACTTATACTAAAAGACTATGCTGCCATATCTGCTGCTATACATCTGATTACCACTCCCACTACTTGACCATTAAATGCTTTCGCCTTAAGGTCCTTGTAAAAGGATTACTAGGTTATCATCCGATGCAATCTAGGCGACAACAACCTTCCCCTCATTATACGATTTCTCGTATCAGGTAGTACTAGCTATCAATGTGTTTAATTTCCTTATGGACTCGTGATTCATTCAAGTTTGCTAATGCACCATTATTATCAAAATAAATTTTGATAACCTTGGACAAACTCAAAATCACATCTAAGTCTATTATGAAGTTTCTAGAGCCATACAGATACTTTGGCTGCCACAAGGCTCCAATATTTTCCTCTTTCCATGGTGGAGTCCGAAATATATTTCTATATGACACTGCTCCATACTATGGTTCTACTTCCATTAAACACATAACCTTGAGATGGATTCACTGCCGTCTCTATAATTCGAAAATCCGAATCTAAGTAACCATTAAGAAGTAATGAATTATTCTGGTAAGCATACATATAATTTCCAGTCCTCTTCAGGCACTTCAAATATGTCTTACCATAATTCAATATTCTTGTTCTGGGCTACCTTGATACTCATTGACTATGCCATTGGCAGTACAAATATCCAATCTCGTGCATAGCATTCCATAGATTAAGCTTCCTTATTACCGAAGCATACGGAACCGCCTTTATATATTTTATCTCATTATGTGTCTTAAGACGCAAATTCTTAGATAAAGTCACATGCTAAAATAAGTAAGGATTTTATCAATTTATGATGCTTGAGATAAGCACAACATCCTATCTTGTGATCTTTATTACCATGTTCGCACGGATATATTTTGCTTATCTTAAGTCCTTCATTTCATATTGCTTTATTAGCCATACCCATACGCCCGACAATACTCTTTCATTATCTCCAATGAGCAAGATACCATCTACGTATATACAAGAAATACCACCACGTTTCTGTCACTCTTTTCAATACACAAGATTCATCCGAGCATTGATTAAATCCATATGATTGGATTTCCTTATCAAAACGAATGTTCCATGATCTTGAAGCTTGCTTTAGTCCATCGATGGACACTTTTAAGCTTACACTAAAAAAATGCTCTTAGCTCTATGCAATGAATCACTCTAGTTGCTTCATCGTAGAGCCACTTACATCCTAATGGCTTTTACACCATTTTATGGTTCTACAAGCTCCCAGAGATGATTTTGATTCCATTGCAACTTACTAAGATTTCACATTTCGATCTTGTAGTGCATCGTCGTGTCCAGGGGCATATTATGTTTACTAGGGATCAAGTCTCACGACTCTCCCAAAACATAAATCTTTTAGGTCGTAGAACAACCCTCCCACTACGACAAGTCACTAGATGCAATTGTGTATCAAACTGTTGGATTGTATACTAAACGTCTAGCATTAGTATGAACAATGTTATAATAATTTATTTAAAATGAGAATCATATGATCAAATGATTGCGTCTTATAATTTATTTATATGTAGATGCAATAGTCCACTTACTTTATACTGTAAATAATATATTGTGCGACAACACGCGGAAGATCATATTATCGGTTTCCTTATGAACTATAAACAGATGCTCACAATCGAGACAGACGGGGACTCTCTATCAGGATGGTTGTAGTGTGGTTTGGAATTAGCTTGTCTTGGCTATAGAATCACATTAGTGCACTTTGTGTGTATTGCGTAGGACCACTTGAGATCGTTTGACTTATACTGACTTATAGAAGAACTTGATCTCTGTTATTATGGATGTTCGTGCTCTTAATCCCTATACAATAACCTCGACATGTAGGGCAGTATGTATTTCTTTGATTCATCAATAGATGAGATTTACATATAATTAAATCAACAATTCGGTGAGTTGGGAAGTAATGATGTCTCTATGGTGTGCTACTGATTGTAGAAGGAATCCGTGTCCATTATAGGTTGATGATGTCCCCTTGAGGAGCTCATAAGGATTATCATGTAAACCCTGTAGGTGGATTTATTCTGGCATGATAATAAGGTTGAGTGGTATTACTCTTGGATAAGATATTAATTAATGGAGTTGTCAGTAACTTAATTAATTAATGGACATTGTATATCTTAAACATGGGGAAACTACCGGGCTTATAATAAGAAGGAGCCCATAACGTAATTATGGGATTAGAACGGTAGTGCAGTAATAATATTTTAGTGGTATATATTATTATTATTGGACTTAAGTATAAGCTTTAGACTAAGCTTGGATACTTAAGCCCAATGGAGGCCCAACTCTAATTTCTCCTCCTAGTCCCTGCTGTAGCCCATATATAAGTCATCTCAGCTGTCCGGAAACCCTAATCAATAGATTATTCACACCTAACACTGTGAGGAGGGTGAGGGAATAGCATATTGAGAAGATCTCGAAGATCGTCGCCCACATGATGTCGAGATTGGACTTGGGAATACAACAGAAGACTAGAAGGTTGTTTGCTGCTAGTGTCCGCCACTTTCTATGATTTTTATAAAATTTTACAGATATCAGAACAGAGATGATCATTTTAGCATGTAGATCACTCAAATCTGACATCGGATGAGAGAGTTATGCCTAAAATGGTAAGGCGGCGCAAGCTGGTGGCGAGAATTCATCGTCTTCAACATACCTTGGTAAAAGGTAATACGTTTCTTATTTACTTGCTTCCGCTGCTTGTTAGAAACATATGGAACTCTAATGGGTCATGCTAACCAAACGATCGAATGCTAACAATTGGTATCAGAGCTTCAGTTTCATGGTGAAGCGTGAAACGTTAGGCTAGGGTTTATGTCAAAAGGTGAAATGGTTTAAGTATTCATGTTATGCAAGTATACCCTATTTGGATATCATATACCTGTGTCAAATGTGGACTAGGGTTTAGAAATTATTGTTTCTTGTTGAATACTCTATACGTTTGACGAGAAAAATTTGATAATCTGGAGATTTTCGAAAATTTGATAATTTGGAAATTTTTGAAATTTTGATAATCTGGAAATTTTGAAAATTTGACAATCTAGATATTTTGAAAATTTTAATAATCTGGAAATTTTTGAAAATTTGATAATCTGGAAATTTTTGAAATTTTGATAATTTGGAAAATTTTGAAAAATTGATAATCTGGATATTTTTGAAAATTTAATAATCTGAAAAATTTCATAATCTGGAAATTTTAAAAATTTGACAATCTGGATATTTTCGAAAATTTGATAATCTGAAAATTTTCGAAAATTTGATAATCTGAAAATTTCGAAAATTTGATAATCTGAATATTTTCTAAAATTTGATAATCTGGAAATTTTTAAAATTTTGATAATCTGAAAAATTTTGAAAATTTGATAATCTGGATATTTTGAATATTTGATAATCTGGAAATTTTAAAAATTTGATAATCTGGATGTTTTCGAAAATTTGATAATTTAGAATTTTTTAAAAATTTGATAATCTGGTCGTTATCGATGATTTCGATAATTTTGGACAATATCAACAGTCGATATCGATGATTTCTATAATCTGGAAGATATCGACGATCGTATCAATAGTTTCAAAATTTTGATAATCTGAAAGTTTTTTTTGAAAATTTGATAATCTGGTCGATATCGATGATTTCATAAGTTTGGACGATATCAATGGTCGATATCAATAGTCTCAAAATTTGATAATCTGGAGATTTTTAAAGTTTGATAATCTGGAGATTTAAGAAATTTTGGTAATCTGGAGGTTTTTGCCGATACTTGTGCCTGGAGGCGAACAATTGAATTCTCTGATATATAACTGTTTATAATTTGATTTAATTATCTGATTATTGTTATATATGCTATGCATGTTCTCTGCGATTTACTGCCTTATGTGCCATAATAGGAGCATGCTAGGTTGCGTATTTTATTACGAATATTATATGCATGTAAAAACCCTCGGTGTTAAATTACTAAGTGAGAGAGGGAATTGGCAAAAATTCCCGCGGCCTCCATTATTGGTTTGTTAGCAATGTGTATAAACTTGCGCGTCGGCATTAGAGCCTTCCTCCCCATCGGATGAGTTTATTCATGGATTGCTGGAACAGACTTCATTAAATAATTATATTTGTAATGTGATGCACATGAACTTGCGCGTTGGGAAAGACCTTCTTCCCTATCGGATGGGTTTATATGCAGTTCACTAGTACAAACTTATAATTGATGATTGTAGGAAGTTATCGAAGCGCGTGTGTACTTCTCTATCTGTAAGGCACATAAGCTTGCGAAATGGAATTTGGGTCAAATAATGGTGTACACTTAGATGCAAATAATAAGTATCCTCCCCATCGGAGTTACTTCTTTTATTTGCATGGCCAAAGAGAAACTGAATATTAATTATTTTGTCATGAGGTTAGGTTGACAAATAAAATTAATGGGTAAAATCTTCTCTTGTAAATATTTGGGTTTGTAAACGTCCACACTATCGTGGCTTGTAGGCTCACGGTGCTTGAGATGTCGGTGAATTTTATTTTTATATTGTTTTGAGGGAATCAATATAAAAGGATAAAATTTGAAGATTTGATCGGTGTATTTATTTATGATTCTCTGAATTTCAAATGGTTTTATCTCACTTGTTGTTTACTGAAAGAAATTATATTTACTGGTCCAAAATTAGATGATTAGAAAAGAATCTTGGTTTTAAATTTTACTGCTTAAGAAAATATAAACATATGTGTTCTCACTAAGGATGTACCGTGATGCCTTTTAAAGTCTCTAGTGAAGAGGTGAGAGGTTCATAGAAATATGATGGTCTCATGCGACTTTTCAGATACTTGAGTAAGTTATAAAGGCAAAAGAACATGGATAAGTTGATGAATGAATTGGGAATGCTTGAAGTACAAATCAAAGCGGAAACCTAGATCAATTTATTCTCCATAATTTGTCTGTATGTTTTGAGCAAGTTCTACCTGAAATACAAGAGGTTGTATAAAGTGGGAAACTTCTGACAAAACATGTGGCAAAGGAAATTTAATTTCATCAAGATGTGAACAAAGTTAGTATCTCATTCACTAGTTGTTGAATCATGATTACTGATGGTATCTACTGACACGTTGTGTGTAGAAATCAGAATCACTAAAAGCGTGTAACTAAGTAATGATGAGATTATTATTATGGACATGGGTAATACTACGAGAGTAGTGGCTGCTGCAATGAGAGTTATTTATTTATCTTACGATATGAATAAATGATTGATTTTGAGAAATTGTCTTTATGTACATTTTCATAGAAAGAATTTCATTTCAGTTTCTATACATTTACGGATGGATACACCATTTCATTTAAATGACATGGTCATAGTAATGAAGGATGGAGTTATAATCTGTTGTGGTACATTGGCGGATAATTTGTACACTCTTAAATCATGTTTATACCACGGATTCAATAAATAGTAATTAATAATGCATCTTCTAATCTTAGTAAGAGAAAGGAACCTTCGAAGATGAACTAAACATACTTTTGGCATCTAAGACTAGATCAATTTTACTTGAGTAGGATTCAAATGTTCATAGCCGATGGACCGTTGGGTTTATCTGAAGTGAAAACTATTTGACTTGCGAGTCTTGCTTGAAAGTAAAATGATTAAAGGCCTTTCAAGGCAAAGGGGTATAGAACCATGCAAAGATATGTTGGAAATAGTTCATACTGATTTAAGCGGTCCTAAGACTAAACCGACGAGAGGTGGTCATTACAATTTAATCGTGGTGACAAGTACCTCTTAGGATAGTTTAGGAGCTATTTATCAGAGGATGAGATTAAAATCTCAAGTTGTCTATACCCCAGCTGAATGGTGTGGCGGAAAGAAGCAATAAGACTCTTATGGAAAATGTTAGAAAGATGATGAGTTATTTGAAATTATTAAATTTATTTTATGGGTATGCCCTAGAAACAACATATCGTATAACGTTTATCTGTTTGTGGGATATCCTAGAAAAATAAAGGGTGATGATTTATTTAGTCCAAAAGATCGAAGGGTGATGGTTAACACAAACACTAGATTTTTAGAAAAGGACTATATATTAAATCATAAACCCATGTATAAATTGTTCTAAAGGAAGTGAGAGGGAAAACACAAAGTATTAGTACCAATTGTATAAGAGGATATATCACAAGGTAAATTGCAACACGTGTCACGTCTGATACACAATTGCAACTAGTTTCTTGTCGTAGTGGGAGGGTTGTTCGATAATCGGTAAGATATATGTTTTGGGAGAGTCGTGAGACTTGGTCCCTAGTAAACATGGAGTTGACCCACGGATACGACGAAGCACTACAAGATCGAAATGCGATATCTTAGAAGTGCAATAATGTTGATATAGAATTGATGAATTTTAAATCAAGTCTGGGAGCTTGTAGGACCACTAAATGGTATAAAAGCCATTGGAAGTAGTTATACAAAATAAAAGAGGATCATACGGTAAGGTGAAAATCTTGGAAGCAAAACTTGTTGAGAAGAGGTATACTCAGAAAGAGAGGGTTCGAATATGAGAAAACCTGATTCGCCGATAGCTATGCCTTTGTCGATCCAGATTCTTTAATCAGTTACTACTCATATGAAATATGAGGAATAGCAAAAAGATGTCAAGATAGCTTTCCTGAATTAGAAGTCTTGAGGAAAACATCTATGTGAAGCAACTAGAGTGATTCATTGCAAAGGGCTAAGAGCATTGTGATAGTAAGCTTAAAAGTGTCCATCGATGGACTAAAGCAAGCTTCAAGATCATGAAACATCCATTTTGATGAGGAAATCCAGGCATATGGATTTATTCAAAGCGCGGATGTGTCTTGTGTGTTGAAAACAGTGATGAAAACGTGGTGGTATATCTTGTACTATACGTATATGATATATTACTCATTGGAGACAATAAAAGAGTATTGTCGGGCATATGGGTATGGTTAATAAAGCGGTATGAGATGAATGACTTAAGACAAGAAAAAATATCCTTTTGATCACGGTATTACGGATCATAAGAAAGGATGTTATGCTTGTCTCAAGCTTCATGAGATGATACGATCCTTACTTGTTTTAGCATGAGATTTTATATAAGGATATGTGTCTTGAGACACAAAAGAAGATAAAGGTGATGAAAGCAGTTCCTTATGCTTCGGCGAATAAGAAAGCTTAATCTAAGGAATGCTATGCACGAGAATGAATATCTGTTTTGCCGAAGGCAAGGTCAATGGGTATCAAGGTAACCCAGAAATAAGAATATTGAACTGTGGTAAGACATATATTTATGTGCCTGAAAAGTACTAGAAATTATATGTGGGCTTACCGGACAGATTCGCTACTTCTTATGAGTTATGTAGATTCAAATTTTTCAAATCAGATAGGGACGGCAGTAAATCCACCTCAAAGATTATGTATTTAATTTTAGGAAGATGAGTCATAATGTGGAGGAGTGTTATATAGAAATATATTTCAGACTCCGGATTTCATCATGGAAAGATGATAAATTGGAGCCTATAAGGCAGCCAAAGTATCTGTATGACTCTAGAAACTTCAGGATGGACTTTGAAGTGTTTCTAAGTTTGTCCAAGGTTATCGGAATTTATTTGATGATAATGGTGCAGTTGCACACTTGAAAGAATCATGAGCCCATAAGGCAATTAAACACATGGAGCGCGAGTACCACCTGTTACAAAAAATCGTATGATGAGGGAAAGGTTGTTGTCACCTAGATTGCATCAGATGATAACCAAGTAAATCCATTTACAAGGATCTTAAAGCGAGAGCTTTTGATGGTCATGTAGTGAGAGTGGGAATCAGATGTATGGCGGAAGGCATGCCAGCATAGTCTTTTAGTACAAGTGGGGCATTGTTGGATTATATACTAAAAATCTAGCTTTTGTATGAACAATGTTACAACAATTTATTTGAAATGAGAATCATATGATCAAATGATTACATCTTATAATTTATTTATATGTAGATGCAATAGGCCACTTACTTTATACTATAGATAATATGTTGTGCGACAACACGCGGAAGATCATATTATCGGTTTCCTTATGAAGTATAAATAGATGCTCACAAACGAGATAAACGGGGACTCTCTATCGGGATGGTTGTATTGTGGTTTGGTATTAGCTTGTCTTCACTATAGAATCACATTAGTGCACTTTTTGTGTATTGAGCAAGACCGCTTGAGATTGTTCGACTTATAATGACTTATAGAAGAACTTTATCTCTGTTATTATGGATGTTCATGCTCTTAATTCCTATACAATAATCTCGACATGTAGGGCAATATGTATTTATTTGATTGATCAATGGGTGAGATTTATATGTAATTAAATCAACAAACTCGGTGAGTTGGGAAGTAGTGATGTATCTATGGTGTGCTATTGATTGTAGAAGGAATCCATGTCCATTATAAGTTGATGATGTCCCCTTGAGGAGCTCATAAGGATTATCATGTAAACCCTGCAGGTGGATTTATTCCGGCATGATAATGAGGTTGAGTGGTATTTCTCTCGGATGAGATATTAATTAATGGAGTTGTCAGTAACTTAATTAATTAATGGACATTGTATATCTTAAACATGGAGAGACTAACGGGCTCATAATAAGAAGGAGCCCATAACATAATTATGGGATTAGAACAGTAGTGTAGGAATAATATTTTAGTGGTATATATTATTATTATTGGACTTACGTATAAGCTTTGGACTAAGCTTGGATACTTAAGCCCAATGGAGGCCCAACTCTAATTTCTCCTCTTGGTCCCTACTGTAGCCCATATATAAGTCATCTCAGCTGTTCGGAAACCCTAATTAATAGATTATTCATGCCTAACAATGTGAGGAGGGTGAGGGAATCGCAGATTGAGAATATCTCGAAGATCGTCGCCCACACGACATCGAGATTGGACTTGGGAATACAGCAGAAGACTGGAAGGTTGTTTGCTGATGCTTTCTGCCACATTCTACGATTTTTATAAAATTGTACAAATATCAGAACAGGACTTGTATATATTCCGAAAACCCATGGAAGAGAGGATCATTTTGACGTGTAGATCACTCAAATTTGACATCGGATGAGAGAGTTATGCCCAAAATAGTGAGGCTGCGCAGGCTGGTGGCGGGAATTCATCATCTTCAACATACCCTTGTGAAAGGTAATACGTTTCTTGTTTACTTGCTTCCGCTGCTTGTTAGAAATGTATGGAACTCTAACGGGTCACATTAACTAAACGATTGAACGCCAACATAAACGTGACATGCGATGCAGTTTACTTGTGGTAAATCCTCTTGCAGTCTTGGTACTAAAATTTGTGTTTCCTTTCTCACACCTTTAGAATAACTTATACATGGATTTGTAATTTATTACATAGTCCTTTCCAAAGATCTAGTGTTCGTGTTAACAATCACTTTTTCATCTTTTGGGCTATTTAATAAGCTACCCTTTAACTTTCTAGGATATCCCACAAATAGACAAACATCATATGCCATGTTGTTTTAGGGCATACCCAAAAAATAAATTTAGTAATTCCAAATAATTCATCATCTATCTAACCGTTTTCATAAGAGTCGTATTTCTTCTTTCCACCACACCATACAGCTGGGGTATGCCCGGTATAGACAACTTGGGATTCAATCACAATCTCAGATTAATAGCTCCTAACTATCCTAAAAGGTACTCACCATCACGATTAAATCGTAATGACCTACATGATATATTTTCCATGATGCTTCACCGCATCGGTCATGTACTCCATGAATTTAATCATAGTACTCAGACTTGCAGGGTATCAAATAAATATATCTTGTTTCTAGAATAATCGTCAAACAAAATGACGAACATTCATAACCACCTCACGACAGGATAATCTTAGGATCGTATAAATAAGAATGAACCATTTCCAATATATCTTTTCATGGCTCTCTACCCCTTTGCCTTGTATGGATGCCAAAAGTATGTTTAGTTCATCCCCGAAGGTTCCTTTCTGTTATAAGGATTAGAAGACGTATTATTAATTACTATTCGTTGCACCGTGGGATAAACATGGTTTTAGAGTTTATAAATTGTCCACCAACGTACAATAACAGATTATAGCTCCATCTTTCATTATAATGACCATGTCATTTAAATGAAATAGAGTATCCATCCGTAAATGCATAGAAATCGAAATGAAATTCTTTTATATAACGTATGAAAAGACAATTTCTCATAATGAAATGTTTATTCCTATCATAGGATAAATAAACAACTCCCACTGCAACGACCACTATTTTCGTAGTTTACCCATGTACTCAATAATCTCATCATCACTTAGTTGCAGGCTAGTGATTTCGGTATTTACACACAATGTGTCAGTAAATGCCATCACTAATCATGCTTCAATAACTACTGAATGAGATACTATCCTTGTTTACTTCTTGATGAAAATTTATTTTCTTTCGCCACTTGTTTTGTCAGAAGTTTCCCACCATATACAACTTATTTTAATTCAGGTAAACTTGCTTAAAATGTTTAGGCAAACTATGAAAAATAAATTGAGCTAGGTTTCCCCTTCAATTTCTATTCCAAGTATTTCTAATTCATTCATCAAGTTAACCATGACCTTTTGCCTTTCCAACTTACTCAAGTATCTGAAGAGTCTTATGAGACCATCATATTTCTATGAACCTCTCACCTCTTCACTAAGGACTTAAATAGGCATCAGAAGGCATCCTTAGTGAAAACGCATATTTAATTTCCTAAGCAGTAATAATTGAAATCAAGATTCTTTTCTAATCATTTATTATGGACCAGTAAATATATTTTCCTTTAGTTAACAATAAGCGAAATAAACTATTCGAAAATTCAGAGAATCAAATAAATAAATACGATGATCAAACACTTCGAATTTAAATTTTATATTAATTTTCTCAAAAACAATATAAAATAAATTCACCGACATCTCACGCACCATGAATTTGCATGCCACGTTATTGTGGACGATACAAACCTGAACATTCGCAAGAGAAGATTTTACCCATTAATTCCATACGTCATAATTAATCTTATGACTCAATGATTAATAGTTGGTTGCCCTTTAGCCATGCAATTTAATATCAGTGACTCCGTTGGGGAGGAAACATATTAATTGTACCTAAGTGTATTCTATTATTTGATACTAAGCACGTTACCCAAGCTTGTGTGCCTTACAGTTGGAGAAGTCCACGCGTGCTCAAATAACTTCCTATAATCATCAATTATTAATTTGTACCAGTGATCCGCAAATAAAACTCATCCGTTGGGGAGGAAAGCACTATAACCGACTCATAAGCATACTTGCATCACATTACAAATAATAATTATTTCACGAAATTTATTCTAGTGATCCGCAAATAAAACTCATCCGTTGGGGAGGAAGACACTAAAATCGACTCATAAGCTTACTTGCATCACTTAATAATTCAACAATGGAGGCCGCGGGATCATGACCAATCCCTCTCCCACTTAGTTATTTAACAAGAGGGTTTTTGCATGCATACAATATAACAGATATAATTATGCAAATAAACATGTTATTATTATGACAAATAAGGCAGTAAATCAAATAGCACATGCAATCCAAATATATAATAATAATTGACAAATAAAATAATTATAACAATTATATATAAGGAAAGAAAAAAATTGCCAAATTAGGTTGACTTGGTCAACACTCCAAGCAATAAAATAAGAGACTTGCACAACAAGTAGGTATATCTTGTGGCCTAAGAAAATGAACCCACAAGGTTCCAAGGGAGAGAAAACTGCTCATATACATGCACCAATCCAATCCTGCCATGTTATCCCATCATACATGGTTCCACAGCATGAACACACGCCGTTCAATCCTTGTCGTACAATCACCAAAAAAACATGCCATTGCTGCTGGAAATACAGCTGCCAGTTTCTCCCAGCCACCGATAAGCGTCGTCCGTCGGAAATCCCAGACTACTGCCGAACATGCAACCTTATCTCGCCAGCTTTTAGCATAGCACAACCACCGAGAAGAATACGACCGCTGCTTACTATGTCGTAGCGGAAAGATACACGCCTTTCGCTGTCGGCATCCTTGCTGGTAGCAACAACCAATCATATTCGTCAACATGCCAGGCTGTTGCATCAATCCGCCGTTAACGACAACCAACGGTAGTAGAATCACCGCCATATCCAGCAATTCTAATGGACACCTCAACTTCCCATCACTAAACACGCCACCAGCAAGTTGTGCTTCCAGCCAAGCCACCTGCAGCCTTAAGCCGCTCTATGCCAGTTGATACCCGCCGGGAATCTTAGACGACCGCTGGTCAGAAAACACGCAAGGTTGCCGATGCCTGACAGCCAAGTTTACCAACACGGTGGTCAGGCTATTGAGCAGCCCGCTTCTTAGCCGTGCCAAAAATATCTCGCCATCCATGCCGCCCTCTCCAGCAGGTAGTGTCGTTGCCTCAAAATATCAACGCGTCAAGATGCATCCAGACTCTGCAGGATTCTTACCGGCCAAAAGATCCATCGCGCATGGCCCGCCCCTTACAAACATACCGTCCGCCTCCAGCCATGGTACTTTTCTATTTGTGCCATGCCATGACCAGAGAGATAAGAGCCCCTGCCTGGACACACATGCTCACAGACTTGCCCCACAAAGCAGGAGGACCCGATCGGAAGTTGCTATGAAAACGTGAAGACTCGCTAGGAAATTCACCGCAGACCTGCCTAGCCAAATAGCTTAATCTATGCCACAACCTTCTGCCACCAGCACATCCATCCAATGGTATATGACACGTCCAGTTTGGAGTTCCACACAATTTTAGAAAAATCATGGAAGTTGATGAACAGCAGCGGCAAACAACCTCTTGATCTTCTGTTGTATTCCCAAGTCCAATCTTGACGTCGTATGGGCGATAATCCTAAAGATCTTCTCAATCTCATGTTCCCTCAACCTCCTCACAATGTTAGCCATGTATAATCAGTTAGATTAGGGTTTTCGGACAGCTGAGATGACTTATATATGGGCTATAGCAGGGACCAGGAGGAGAAATTAAAGGTGGGCCTCCATTGGGCTTAAGTATCCAAACTTAGCCCAAAGCTTATACTTAAGTCAAATAATAATAATATATACCACTAAAATATTATTACTGCACTACCGTTCTAACCCTATAATTACGTTATAGGCTCCTTCTTATTATGAGCTCGACAGTCTCCTCATGTTTAAGATATACAATGACCATTAATTAATTAAGTTACTGACAACTCCATTAATTAATATGTCATCCAAGAGTAGTACCACTCAACCTCATTATCATACCGGAGTAAATCCACCTACAGGGTTTACATGATAATCCTTATGAGCTTCTCAAGGGGACATCATCAACCTATAACGGACATGTATTCCTTCTACAATCAACAGCACACCATAAAGACAACACTATTTCCCAACTTACCGAGTTTGTTGATTTAATTACATGTAAATCTCACCCATTGATGAATCAAAGAAATACAAACTGCCTTACGTGTCGAGGTTATTATATAGGGATTAAGAGCACGAACATCCATAATAACTGAGATCAAGTTCTTCTATATGTCAGTATAAGTCGAACGATCTTAAGCAGTCCTACTCAATACACACGAAGTGAACTAATGTGATTCTATAGTCAAGACAAACTAATTCCAAATCACACTACAACCATTCCGATAGAGAGTCCCGTCTATCTTGGTTGTGAGCTTCTGTTTATACTTTATAAGAAAACATATAATTGATCTTTTGCGTGTTGTCACACAACATATTATCTACAGTATAAAGTGAGTGGACTTTTGCATCGAACATATAAATAAATTATAAGACGCAAGCATTTGAGCATATGATTCTCATTTCAAATAAATTGTTAAAACATTGTTCATACTAAAGCTAGACTTTTAGTATATAATCCAACAGGCTCGAAATGAGAAAGGTATATGGATGTTCATCCGAGGGAGTAATCCGATTTCGTTTAAGATGCCCTTCTCTCTCATTGACCTTACTACAGTTTAGGTCAATGCAATTTGGTTGATGAACACTCATCCCCATGTCGTGATCTCCACTACTTGTTGTGCTAATGGAGATTGGCGTACTTTGGTAGATATGCACCTTGAAGGTATGTATCTTGATTTGGATATAATTCTAGTGGGAGAGCCAGAGGAGTATGAGAAGGACGAGCCATTTCAGCAGCAGCAACAGCAGTTTGGACAGCAGCAGCCGCCACCGTTTGAGCATCTGATACCTGAGGTACATATAGAGATGCCTCACGATCACGATATTCTAGAGATGGGTATTCCTTCGATGCAGCCACCACCATCGTAGCAGCCACAGCAGTATGATTTTTGCCAGGATCGCTTCTACAGAGCGCAATTTCAAATAATGAATGTAAATCAGCAGGAGACGAACAACCAACTTGCTTTGGCGAATACGAATTGTGCTGCGCTCAACTTGAGGTATGATGCTATTGATAGATAGATGGGAGAGATGCAAGCAAACTATCGAGAGGATGATAGGAAGTTTTGGGTTCTTTAGAGGGATTTTGACATATGGTGCATGGAGATTAGCGATGATGATGCTCCGGAGGAGTAGAGTGCGCCAGGTATGTCTCTTTGTCTGATTCCTCTCATCTCCCTTCTATTTTTCACTTAACAGGTTGAGGCTTGGCTGGTGGTTAGTTTGGTTTATATCAGATTTATGCGTGAGTAGTATGTACCATATTGTTGATATAGTCGAGATTGATGGTGTTGATGGATATTTGTGCACTTGATGATGATTGATGGATTGATATTGACTCTTTAGTGTGAATGTGCGTTATACTTGTGATATATGTTGATTCTGTTGAAAAGAAGCATGTATTGTTTGTTATTACTTGTAGCTTATACGGGAATTGACGTTGATTGCAGAGTGCTTAGGAAATCTATTACCATGTGAGAATTTGAGCCTTTTTATCATGATACATCAATGCATGATAGTTTATTCTTGAGGGAATCGTTCATACGTTTGTATTCTAGAACTTGGCTTGGAGTCTTGTTTGAAATTCGTGATTAATAGATACTAGGAAATGATATTTGGTCGTTATTGATAATTGAGCCACTTAGCCAAAAGTTATTCTACCTTAATGTATATCATTAGAAGCCCTGTTGAGCTTTAAAAGCTTTTTTCTTTGGTAAGCCTGTGATAAAAGCCTTTATTACCTTTACTTTAGCTTTGAAATACCCTATTTACTATTAGAGAGTTGAGGTGAATAAATTTCTAAGTGATGAAAAGAAAGAAAGGAAGGAAAATTGTGCTAGTGATAAGTGAAGAAAGATTGTGGTTAAATCTTGTCTAGTGTAGTGCCTGAAATTATTGCCCCGACTGCTTGGAAGGGTAGTACCCGAAATTGGTACTCTTATACTTTGAAGAAAGAAGATGTTGAATCCAAGGAAAAGAAGGAGACGATGAATCGCAAGGATCATGAGAATGATGATGGAGCAAAGAAATAAAGTTGTTTGATGAAAAGAAAAACTCCAAGGTAATTTTCTACTAGTGAATTAGTCATTTTATCTAAATTCTCCTACCTTTACCAAATAGCCAACATTACAACCCATAAGATAAGTCCTTTGTGATCCTAGTATTGAATTAATGATGAATTGATTTTTGAGACCTTTGCCAAGCTTAAGGTTACGCAGACTATATAAATTGATGATGGGTGTATATACTAACCTTGAAGTGTATATCTTTTACACTTCAGTGCGAGAGTAAACACTTACCTAGTGAGCTAGATAACCTAGCACTCATAGAAGTATTGTGGTTGATCGATGTTTTTACATGGATGAAAATTGTGATGACTGCATGTTTTAATTTAATAGATTGCATGTATTATTGAGTTATACATATATGAGGATCTTGTGAATGACACTCTCTTACCTTTGTTTTGATTTTGTTGCCTCGGGACGAGTAACATGTAAGTTTGGGGGTTTGATGAGAGTGATAATTCACGTATTTTGAGCTATGATTTGTGTGAAAATTGAGTACGATTTGGGTGATTACCACGGTAATTTGGTATGTTAATGGAAAATCCACGAATCAGAGGTTACCGAGGCAATTTGAGTATATTTATATAGAAACACAGGTCAGAAGTGCACAAAATTGGAAAACACGAGGTCCGAGAGGCCGCTCGACCACAGAAGGAGTCGCTCGACCAAGACCTTTTGGTTGAGCGAGGCTAGATTTGGTCGAGCGAATGTTTGTACCGAGTTTCAACGAATAGAGAGGCCACTCGACCACCGCTCGACCTCGCTAGTTTGGTCTAGCTGGGACACGCGGTGCTATTTTTTGTAATTCTGACCCTCCTGTACGTGAATTGGGGTATTTTCCAAGAAAAAGCCCAGTAAAGGTGCATAAGGAGAGTTCTACAAGTATAAAAAGTGGTGCCGATCACATCAAAAAGGGAGTTAGATTCCACATCCATCCTACACCACATCCAAACCCTAACTCCATCCTACGAAGCTGTAAAGAGAGATTCGTGCAGCGAATAAAGTGAGAATCAAGTGAAGATTCAAGACGGAGTGAGAAGCGACAGCGCCCACATCTAGGATTTACTTCGCAACTTAATCTTTCTTGTAATTTTCAAGACTATGGGTAAGATCTATCCAAACACCATAAACGTTATTCGAAGCGTCATGGGCTAGAACCGCTTTGGTAGTTCTAGGGTTATGAAGGTTTTTATCTAGTTAATTGAACTTCCGTGTGTATACTCCGTACAACACTACTTGTGGATTTATTTTATATAAGACTATGCTTTATTAATTCATACTCAGAGTTGTTTTGTGCATCATTAACTATTATGTAAAGTTTGAATACATATCTTGGTTATTGATTGAGTGTGTTCATGGTTGAGCAGGATTCCATGTTATGATTCTAAGTGAGGGGACTCCGAAGCTTCATTAGAACTATCTATATGAATACTTATTAATTAAATTGAATTCGGGTTAGTATGTAGAATAAAGAGGATAATTATATAGTACCTATAAAGGGAGATCATACCGGATTAGAGTACATAGGGCACAAGAAATAATTGATACTGATAGTACCTAGAAAGGGGGTATAATTATATCTCTTGCTTTGAGGTAATTCACACGTGTTACACGCTTATCTGCTTGTGTCTATAGATTAGATTTGCATGGTTTAGTGATGTGTCCATAGTCCACAAGGCAGAGTCGGACATTGACATACGTTAGGGAGATTAATTTGTGAAACTGGATGGCCCGAAGAGCTACCTATTTTCTCACTCGAGCAACTCTCGTTTATCTCTAGTATCTCTATTTTATCTACTATTTTATTATTTGTTTATTAGATTAGTTATTACTATCCAATTAAATTGCTAATAATAGTTTCTTAGATTAGATAATAATAAATTGATAACAAAATATCCTTTGGGTTCGATAAATATAACTTGGTCACTTATCTAAGCTATAATAACATCCTTCATACTTGGGGATTAAAATTGTGTGTTGAGAAAACACCCATCACCTCTTCCTTTCATGGATCAAATGCTTGATCATCTTGCAGGATATTATTTTTATTATTTCTTGTATGGGTACTCAGGGTATAATCAAATCATGATTTCACCCGATGACCAAGAAAAGACTACTTTTACTTGCCCTTATGGAACTTTTGCCATTAGAAAGATGTCTTTTGGATTATGTAATGTACCTGCTACATTTCAGCGCTGTATGATTGCCATATTTGATGGGTTGATATAAAAGATCATGGAGGTATTTATGGATGATTTTTCTGTGTTTGGTTCCTCCTTTGATATTTGTGTATCTAACTTGTCTGTTATTTTGAAGAGATGTCAAGAAACTAATCCTATCTTGAATTGGGAGAAGTGTCACTTCATGGTGAGAGATGCGATTATTCTTGGGCTTCATATTCAGCTAAGGGATTGCAGGTGGATAGAGCAAAGGTGATGGCAATTGAGAATCTTCCACCACCTACTAGTGAAAAGGGATGGCGGTCCTTCCTTGGAGACGCAGGATTTTATAGGAGATTTATCAAAGACTTCTCAAAATACTCCAAGCCATTGTCTCACTTACTTGAAAAGGATGTTCCTTTTCTTTTTGATGATGAATGTCTGACAGCTTTTCAGGTTTTGAAGGAGGCACTTATTACTGCACATATCTTGATCACACCGGATTGGACTCAGCCGTTTGTACTTATGTGTGATGCAGATGATCTAGCACTTGGAGTGGTGCTTGGGCAGATGAGAGAGAAGAAATTATGCGCCGTCTACTATGCGAGTAAGACTTTTGATGCAGTATAAAAGAACTACACTGTCACTAAAAATGAGTTTCTAGTTGTTGTGCATGCATTCAATAAGTTCCGACAGTATTTGGTTGGCATAAAGACTATTGTGTACATGGATCATTTTGCGATTCGATACTTGATGGAGAAAAAGGGAGTGAAGAAAAGGATCATTAGATGGATCCTTCTTCTGTAAAAATTTGATATGGAGATCCGAGATAAGAAAGGTATGGAGAATGTGCTGGCAGATCACCTATCAAGGTTGGAGACAAGAAAGCATTGTGATGATTCATTCGAATACATAGAGGAGGAGATGTTCCCTGATGAGAAGATTATGGCGGTGTTTGCTAAAGGAGAGGAGAGAGCTTGTGTAGTAGCTGCTCAAGGAGTTGATCCATCGTATGTGGATTATGTCAATTACATTCCCGTAGGAGAAATTACGAGAGATATCAATAGGTATCAACTTGCAAAATTTAAGAGGGATGTTGAGACTGTTGGATTGTATACTAAAAGTCTAGCTTTTTGTATGAACAATATTGTAACAATTAATTTGAAATGAGAATCATATGATCAAATGATTGCATATAATTTATTTATATGTTCGATGCAATAGTCCACTTACTTTATACTGTAGATAATATGTTGTGCGACAACACGCGGAAGATCATATTATCAGTTTCCTTATAAAGTATAAACAGATGCTCACAACCGAGATAGACGGGGACTCTCTATCGGGATAGTTGTAGTGTGGTTTGGTATTAGCTTGTCTTGGCTATAGAATCACATTAGTGCACTTGTGTGTATTGAGCAGGACCGCTTGAGATCGTTCGACTTATACTGACTTATAGGAGAACTTGATCTCAGTTATTATGGAAGTTCGTGCTCTTAATCCCTATACAATAACCTCGACACATAGGGCAGTATGTATTTCTTTAATTCATCAATGGGTGAGATTTACATGTAATTAAATCAACAATCTCGATGAGTTGGGAAATAGTGCTGTCTCTATGGTGTGCTGTTGATTGTAGAAGGAATCCGTGTCCGTCATAGATTGATGATGTCCCCTTGAGGAGCTCATAAGGATTATCATGTAAACCCTGCAGGTGGAATTTATTCCGACATGATAATGAGGTTGAGTGGTACTACTCTTGGATGAGATATTATTAATTGAGTTGTTAGTAACTTAAATTAATTAATGGACATTGTATATCTTAAACATGGGGAGACTAACGGGCTCATAATAAGGAGCCCAAAACGTAATTTTGGGATTGGTACGGTAGTTCAATAATAATATTTTAGTGGAATATATTATTATTATTGGACTTAAGTATAAGCTTTGGGCTAAGCTTGGATACTTAAGCCCAATGGAGGCCCAACCCAATTTCTCCTCCTGGTCCCTGCTGTAGCCCATGTATATAAGTCACCTCACCTTATCTGGAACCCTAATCTAATCTAATCTAATTGATTATTCACGTGTGATGAGGGTTGAGAGCAGATTGAGGAGGTCGCGTAGATCGTCGCCCACACGACGTCGAGATCGGACTTGGGACATACAGCAGAAGATTAGAAGGTAGTTTGCTGCTGCTGTCCACGATCTTGCGAAATTTGTATAAATTCGTACAGTACTCAGAATTTCATGATCAATATACTGACGGAAAGCCGTCGAAGAGAGAATCATCTGAACGCAAAGATCACTCAATTCTGATATCATACGAGGAAGTTATGGCCATTCTCGTGGGACTGCGCAGGCTGCCTACGAGAATTAATCTTCATCAACATACCCTGGTGAACGGTAATCGTTTCTATGATTTATTGCTTCCGCTGTGTTAGAAATGCATGGTATGCTAACAGTTCACGTTAACCAAACGATCGAACGCCAACAGAGACTTTCATATGGTAGGATCCGTTTGTCTACAAGATTTGTATGGATTTTGTCATCTGTATGTGTGTTCCCGAGATGGAAATGGAGAGTGTCCTTGAGTTTTGCCATGCACAACCTAACAGGGGCACTTCGGAGCTCAAAAGACTGCAGCTAAGGTACTTCAATCTGCTCTTTATTGGTCTACTTTATTTAAAGACTGTGAATCCTTTGTAGCGACATGCGATAGATGTCAATGGATGGGAAACATAAGTCAAAGAGATGAGATGCCACTTCAGTCGAGCATTGTTGTTGAAATCTTTGATGTATGGAGAATCAGTTTTATGGGGCCGTTTCCCGCATCTAATGGATTTCTCTACATCCTTCTGGCAGTAGATTATGTTTCTAAGTGGGTGGAGGCCATTCATGTTGGATTGTATACTAAAAGTCTAGTTTTTTGCATGAACAATATCTTACAATGAATTTGAAATGAGAATCATTGATCAAATGATTGCGTCTTATAATTTATTATATGCCCGATACAATAGTCCACTTTCTTTATACCATAGATAATATGTTGTGCGACAACATGCGGAAGATCATATTATCCATTTTCTTATAAAGTATAAACAAATGCGCACAACCGAGATAGAAAGGGACTCTCTATCGGAATGATTGTAGTGTGATTTTGTATTAGTTAGTCTTGACTATAAAATCATATTAGTGCACCTTGTATATTGAGTAGGACCGTTTGAGATCGTTCGATTTATACTGACTATATAGGAGAACTTGATCTCAGTTATTATGGATGTTTGTACTCTTGATCCCTATACAATAATCTCGACACGTAAGGCGGTATGTATTTCTTTGATTCATCAATTGATGAGATTTACATGTAATTAAATCAATAAACTCGGTGAGTTGGGAAGTAGTATTGTCTCAATGGTGTGTTGTTAATTGTAAAAGGAATCTGTGTCCTATTAAATAGGTTGATAATGTCCCCTTGAGGAGCTCATAAGGATTATCATATAAACCCTGCAGGTGGATTTATTCTGGCATGATAATGAGGTTGAGTGATACACTCTCGGATGATATATTAGTTAATGGATTTGTCAGTAACTTAATTAATTAATGGGCATTATATATTTTAATTATAGAGAGATTAACGGGCTCATAATAAGAAGGAGCCCATAACGTAATTTTGGGATTGGAACGGCAGTGCAGTAATAATATTTTAGTGGAATATATTATTATTATTGGACTTAAAAATAAGTTTTGGGCTAAACTTGAATACTTAAGCCCAATGGAGGCTGGACTCTAATTTCTCCTCCCGGTCCCTGCTGTAGCCCATATATAAGTCATCTCACCTACTCTAAACCCTAATTGATTAATTATTTACACCTAACATTGTGAGGAGGGTGAGGGAACAGTAGATTGAGAAGATCTTAAGAATCTTCGCCCACACGATATTAAGATTGGACTTGAGAATACAGCAGAAGATCGAAAGGTTGTTTGCTGATGTTGTTTGTCAACTTTTACAATGTTTCTATAATCGTATGGAAATTCAAACTATTCGTGTAAAACACCATTGGAAAGCCACGGAAGAGAGGATCATTTTGAGTGTAGATCACTCAAATCGGAGATCAGATGAGGAAGTTATGCCCAAAACCGTGAGGCTGCGCAGGCTGCCGGCGAGAATCTTTCTTCTTCAACATACCCTGGTGAAAGGTAATATGATTCTATATTTTCTTGCTTCCACTGTATTAGAAATGCATGGAACCATAACGATTCACATTAACCAAATGATCGAACGCCAACAATTGGCATTAGAGCCAGGCCCCAGACTTAACTGGCTCTGCCCCGGGATTGGTGGGATGTTCGGACCTAAAAATGTATAGTCTAGTTGCGGGACTTTGTTTGAGGGGGAATGTTGGTTGGGTGTCAATCAAAGTCCCGCATTGATTAGAATTAGGGTTGGCCAAAGTCCCACATCGATTTGAAGTAGGGTTGGCCAAAGAACCACATCGGTTAGAAGTGGGGTTGGCGATGGGTTTATAAGTGCGAGAGAGTCTCTCCCTACATGAGGCCTTTTGGGTATGATACCCAGAGTGGTAAAACTGTGAGGGCCAGTGGATGGCCCAAAGCAGACAATATCATGCTAGTGGATTAAGTGGGCCCGGCTCCACTGGGCCGATAAACTCAACAAGTGGTATCAGAGCTTTGGTTTTATGGCTAAACGTGACATGGTAGGCTAAGGTTTATGTGATATGTGATTCAATTATGAATTAGAATCGCATGAGTATGTTAGTGTTTTGGTATAATTGCTTTATCCATGAAAACCCTATATCTGTTGTTGATTAAATTCGGCAATTCACGACCATGGTGAAAGATCAAAGTTGTACACGACGGTAAGCGTGTGTTCTGGATGTGCGTGGAACACACGGAAGCAGTTTGATGGAGCCCGATGGCAGGCAGAAGGCGCTCGTTTCCAATCCTAAAGCACATGATTTGCTGCACATCATTGTACAAAAGGCCAGTGTGGTGCACGGAGGCTTGTGGATTATCGTGCAGTATGACGAGCAGACTACCGAGCATCTCACACGTCAGTGCGTACGGATGCATGGCTGGTTGTACTATGAAGAGCAGGTACGCTCGTTGATGCACCCGATGGCAAGCGTGCTGCTGGGTTGTGGTGGTCGAAGGCATGGAGGATGCCGAGCTGAATGCCGAGTGCAGGGGTGTTGCACCGGGCGTGAAGTTTGGCACGATACCGTATGCCATGCTCGATGGCGTGCACGGGAACAGTAGGGTATCGAACATGGAGTAGGGCATTTTGGCGAGTGTTTCTACATAGAACCTGATGTTCCAAGCAAGTCAGTGAGTTGTCCAGGGCAAATCAAGCAAAGTTCCGAACGAGTCAACCAATGTTCTAAGCGAGTTGACCAAAGTTCTAGGCGAGTTGATGAGAGTTCTAGGTGAGTCGATGAGTGTTCTGGGCGAGTCTTTCGAGAGTTCTAGGCACGGCATTTTGGGCGAGTCGGGCGGCATTCCGGGTGAGTCAAGAGGTGTTCTGGGCAAGTCAGACATCATTTATGGCAAATCAAGCATGGCATTAGACAAGATGACGGGTAGCATGCTAGCAAGCTAGTGTGGCTACTCGAGTCAACCCATATCATACGTATCTGCTTGAGTCGAGTTTGGCTCTGTAGCTTGGCTGGTCAGTTTAGGTCGATCCCCGTCTGCATCTCCCACATTCGTGTTTGGTGGCGAACAATCGAATTCGCCAATATATATAATTGTTTATAATTGATTTAATTATTTGATTATTGTTATATATGTTATGCATGATTCTATGTTATTTACTGCCTTATGTGCTATAATAGGAGCATGCTAGGTTGTGCATTTTATTTTGATTATTATATGCATGTAAAAATCCTCCATGTTAAATTACTAAGTGGGAGAGGGGATTGGTTAATATTTCCCGCGGCCTCCATTATTGGTTTGTAATGTGATGCAAGTATACTTGCGTATTGGTTATAGTGCCTTCCTCCCCATCGGATGAGTTTATATGCGAATCACTAGTACAAACTTATAATTGATGATTATAGGAATTTATCTGAGCGCATGTGTACTTCTCCATCTGTAAGGCACACAAGCTTAGGCCGCGGACTTAGGATCAAATAATGGTGTACACTTAGGTGTAAATAATAAGTATCCTCCCCATCAGAGTCACTGCTATTATTTGCATGGATAAAGAGAAACCGACTATTAATTATTTTGACATGAGGTTAGGTTGACAAATGAAATTAATGGTAAAAACTTCTCTTGTAAATGTTCAGGTTTGTATACATCTACACTATCATGGCATGCAGACTTACAGTGCTTGAGATGTCGGTGAATTTTATTTTATATTATTTTGATGGAATCAATATAAATGGATAAATTCAAAGATTTGATCTGTGCATTTATTTACGTGATTCTCTATAATTTCAAATAGTTTATTTCACTTATTGTTTACTAAAAGAAATTATATTTATTGGTCCAAAATTAAATGATTAGAAAAGAATCTTAGTTTCAAATTTTACTGCTTAGGAAAACATAAGTGTTCTCGCTAAGGATGTCATATGATGCCTAATAAAGTTTCTAGTGGAGAGGTGAGAGGTTCATAGTAATATGATGGTCTCATGTATCTCTTCGGATTCCTGAGTAAGGTTGATAGGTGGGAGTTCATAGTTGAATTTTTTGAATGAATTGGAAATGATTGGAGTGGAAATTGAAAGGGAAACCTAGATCAATTTGTGTTCTCATAATTTTCCTGGATGTTTTGATCAAGTTCTACCTAAAATAAGAGAGGTTGTATATGGTGCAGAATTTCTGACAAAACATATGGCGAAGGAAATCAATTTTCTTCAAGATGTGAACAAGATTTGTATCTCATTCACTAGTTGTTTAAGCATGATTAGTGATGGCATCTGCTGACATGTTGTGTGCAGATACCGGGATCATTAAAAGCATGTAACTAAGTGATGATAAGATTAATAAGTACAAGGGTAAAACTACGAAAGTAGTGGCTGTTGCAGTGGGAGTTATTTATTTATCTTATGAAAGGAATAAACGTTTGATTATGAGAAATTTTCTTTACGTACGTTTTCATAGAAAGAATTTGATTTCAATTTTTATGCATTTACAGATGGATATTCTACTGCATTTAAATGACATAGTCATTATAATGAAGGATAGAGTTGTAATCTTTATGGTACGTCGGTGGACAATTTGTACACTCTTAAATCATGTTTATCCCAGGGATACAACAAATTGAAATTAATAACGCGTTTTCTAATCTTAATAAGAGAAAGTCTCTAATGGAAAAGGTTAGATAGATGATGAGTTATTTGAAATTATTAAATTCATTTTATGGATATGTCCTAGAAACAGTATTTCGTATGAATGTTTGTGTTTTTGTGGGATATCCTAAAAAAATGAAGGGTGATTCATTTAATAGTCTAAAAGATCAAAGGATGATTGTTAACACAATCCCTAGATTTTTTAAAAAGGACTATGTAATAAATCACAAACCTATGTATAAGTTATTCTAAAGTAAGTGAGAGGGAAAACACAAAGTATAGTACCAATGTATAAGAGAATATACCACAAGGTAAACTACATCGCGTGTCACATCTGATACATTATTGCATGTAGTGCCTTGTCGTAGTAGGAGGGTTGTTTTACAACTGCATAGAATTTATATTTTGGGAGAGTCGTGAGACTTGGTCCTTAATAAACTTGGAATTAACCCACGGATACGATGAAGCACTATAAGATAAAAATGTGATATCTTAGCAAGTTGCAATAATTTCTAAAAAAGAGTATATAGAATCTAACTCAAATCTGGGAGCTTGTACAACCACTATTATTGTAAAAGTCATTATATGTGTAGGTCTATAAAAAAAGAGGATTAAACGATAAGATAAAAACCTTGGAAGCAAAGCTTGTTGCGAAAAGGTAAACTCAAAAAGAAGAGGTTTGATTATGAGTTAGCCTTTTCGGCGGTAGCTATGCCTATGTTGATCCGAATTCTTTTATCTGTTGCTAATCATATTGATTATGAGGAATAACAAATATATGTCAAGACAACTTTCCTGATTGGAAGTCTTGAGGAAAATATCTATGTGAAGCAACCAGAGTGATTCATTGCAAAGTGCAAAGAGCACTTTGAGTGTAAACTTAAAAGTGTCCATTTCTGGACCAAAGCGAGCTTTAAACTCAAAGTACATCTGTTTTATGAGAAAATCTATTAACATGGATTTAATCAATGCTCGGATGGGTCTTGTGTATTGGAAAAGAGTGACGAAAATATGGTGGTATTTATTGACTATATGTACATGATATCGTGCTCATTGGAGACAGTGAAATAGTATTGTTGGGCATATGGGTATGGTTAATAAAGCAAAATGAAATGAAGGACTTAAGAGAATCAAAATATATTCTTGCGATCATTGTTAATGAACACAAGAAAGGATGATGCGCTTATCTCAAGCTTCATGAAATGATACAATCCTTACTCATTTTAGCATGTGACTTTATCTAAGGAAATGTGTCTTAAGACACAAAAGAAGATAAAGTAGAAGAAGGCGATTCATTATGCTTTGGCGAATAAGGACGCCTAATCTATGGATGCTATGCACGAGATTGGACATCTGTTTTGCTAAACTCTTGGTCAGTGAGTACCAAGGTAACCCGAAACAAGAATGTTGAACTGTGGTAAATCCACCTCAAGGTTATGTGTTTAATTTTTGAAGTAGAGTCATAATATGGAAGAGTGTTATATAGAAATATATTTCAGTTTCCACCATGGGAAGATGATGAACTGGTTCTTCAGAGGCAGCCAAATCTAACTGTATGACTCTAGAAACTTTGTAATGGACTTAGATGTGATTCTAAGTTTGCCCAAGATTATTACAATTTATTGTGATAATAATGGTGCAGTTGCAAACTTGAAGGAATCACGAGCCCATAAGACAATTAAACACATGGAGCGCGAGTACCACCTGTTATGAGAAATTGTATGATGAGGGGAAGGTTTTTGTCGCCAAGATTGCATCAGAAGATAGCCTAATAAATCCTTTTACAAGGACCTTAAGGCGAAAGCTTTTGATGGTCATGTAGTGGGAGTGGGAATCAGATTTATGGCAGTGGACATGACAGCGTAGTCTTTCAGTATAAGTGGAGGATTGTTGGATTGTATACTAAAAGTCTAGATTTTTGTATGAACAATGCCTTACAATGAATTTGAAATTAGAATCATTGATCAAATGATTGAGTCTTATAATTTATTTATACTTCCGATGCAATAGTCCACTTAATTTATACTGTGGATAATATGTTGTGCGACAACACGCGGAAGATCATATTATCGATTTCCTTATAAAGTATAAACAGATGCTCACAACCGAGATAGACAGGTACTCTCTATCAAGATGGTCGTAGTGTGATTTGGTATTAGTTTGTCTTGACTATAAAATCACATTATTGTGCACTTTGTGTATTGAGCAAGACCGCTTGAGATCATTCGATTTATACTAATTATATAGGAAAACTTGATCTAAGCTATTATGGATGTTCGTACTCTTAATACCTATACAATAACCTCGACACGTAAGGCAGTATGTATTTCTTTGATTCATCAATGGGTTAGATTTACATGTAATTAAATCAATAAACTCGGTGAATTGGGAAGTAGTCCTATCTCTATGGTGTGCTGTTGATTGTAGAAGGAATCCGTGTCCTATTAAATAGGTTGATGATGTCCCCTTGAGGAGCTCATAAGAATTATCATGTAAACCCTGCAGGTGGATTTATTCCGGCATGATAATGAGGTTGAGTGGCACTACTCTTGGATGAGATATTAATTAATGGAGTTGTCAGTAACTTAATTATTAATAGACATTGTATATCTTAAACATGTAGAGATTAACGAGCTCATAATAAGAAGGAGCCAAAAACGTAATTTTGGGATTGGTGCGGCAGTGCAGTTTTAATAATTTAGTGGAATATATAATTATTATTGGACTTAAGTATAAGTTTTGGGCTAAACTTGGATACTTATGCCCAATGGAGGCCCGACTCTAATTTCTCCTCATGTTCCCTCCTATAGCCTATATAAGTCATCTCAGATGTCCTAAATGTTGGATTGTACACTAAAAGTTTAGCTTTTTGTATGAATAATGTTATAACAATTTTTTTGAAATGAGAATCATGTGATCAAATGATTGCGTCTTATAATTTATTTATATGTACGATACAATAGTCCACTTACTTTATACTGTAGATAATATGTTATGCGACAACACGCGGAAGATCATATTATCGCTTCCCTTATAAAGTATAAACAGATGCTCACAACCGAGATAGATGGAGACTCTCTATCGGGATGGTAGTAGTGTGATTTGGTATTAGTTTGTCTTCACTATAGAATCACATTAGTATGTTTTGTGTGTATTGAGCAAGACCACTTGAGATCGTTCGACTTATACTGACTTATAGAAGAACTTGATCTCTATTATTATGGATGTTCGTGCTCTTAATCCCTATACAATAACCTCGACACGTAAGACAGTATGTATTTCTTTGATTCATCATTGGGTGAGATTTACATGTTATTAAATAGTGATGTCTCTATGGTATGCTGTTGATTGTAGAAGGAATCCGTGTTCGAAATAGGTTGATGATGACCCATTGAGGAGCTCATAAGGATTATCATGTAAAGCCTACAGGTGAATTTATTCCGGCATGATAGTGAGGTTGAGTGGTACTACTCACGGATGAGATATTAATTAATAGAGTTGTCAGTAACTCAATTAATTAATGGGCATTGTATATCTTAAACATGGGGAGACTAATGGGCTCATAATAAGAAGGAACCCATAAAGTAATTATGGGATTAGAACGGTAGTGCAGTAATAATATTTTTGTGGTATATATTATTATTATTGGACTTAAGTATAAACTTTGGGCTAAGCTTGGATACTTAAGCCTAATGGAGGCCCAACTCTAATTTCTCCTCCTGGTCCCTGTTGTAGCCCATATATAAGTCATCTCAGCTGTCCAGAAATCCTAATCTAACTGATTAATCATGCCTAACATGTAAGGAGGGTTAGGGAACAACAGATTGAGAAGATCTTGAAGATCTTCGCCCACACGACGTGGAGATTGGACTTGGGAATACAGCAGAAGACCGGAAGATTGTTTGCTGCTATTATCCATCAATTTGCATGATTTTTTTAAAATCGTACAGAACTTAGAACTATTCGTGTGATATACTAACGGAAATCCACTGAAGAGAGGATCATTTTGGCACGTAGATTACTCAAATCGGAGATCAGAGGAGAGAGTTATGCCCAAAACGATTAGACTGCGCAGGCTGTCGGCGAGAATTCTTTTTCTCCAACATACCCTAGTGAAAGGTAATACATTTCTATGTTTTCTTGCTTCCGCTGATTGTTAGAAATGTATGAAACCCTAACGGTTCACGTTAAGAAAATGATCGAATGCTAACAATTGGTATCAGAGCTTCGGTTTTGTTGTGAAGCTTGAAATATTAGGCTAGGGTTTATGTGAAAAGGTGAAAGGGTTTAAGTATTCATGTTATGCTAGTATATCCTATTCGGATACCATATACCTGTATCAAACGTGGACTAAGGTTTAGAAATTATTGTTTCTTGTTGAATACTCTAATGACGGCACTCTTCGAAAATTTGATAATCTGAAAATTTTTGAAAATTTGATAATCTGAAAATTTTTGAAAATTTGATAATTTGAAAATTTCGAAATTTGATAATCTGGATAGTTTTCGAAAATTTCATAATCTGGAAGTTTTGAAAATTTAATAATCTGGAAATTTTTGAAAATTTGATAATTTGGAAATTTCAAAATTTTGATAATCTGGAAATTTTCGAAAATTTGATAATCTGGAAATTTTCGAAAATTTGATAACCTGAAAATTTCGAAAGAAGTTTCGAAAATTTGATAATCTAAAATTTTTTGAAAATTTGATAATCTAAAAGTTTCAAAATTTTGATAATCTGAAAATTTTTGAAAATTTGATAATCTGGTCGATATCGAGGATTTCGGTAATCTGAACGATATCGACAGTCGATATCGATAGTTTTGAAAATTTGATAATCTGGAAGTTTTTTTAAAATTTGGTAATCTGGTCGATATCGATGATTTCGATAATCTCGACGATATCGATGGTCGATATCGATATTTTCAAAATTTTGAAAATCTGGAGATTTTTGAAAATTTGATAATCTGGTGATCGTTGCCCGTATTCGTGCTTGGTGGTGAAAAATAGAATTCGCTGATATATAACTGTTATAACTAATTTAATTATTTAATTATTGTTATATATGCTACGCATGATTCTCTTTGATTTACTGCCTAATGTGCCATAATAGGAGCATTGATGAGTGTGTAAATTCATATTTGGCATCATGTTTTGTGCTAGTTTTGAAGAGTTTTGAGGTGGAAATAGGTGGAAAACCTATATATATTGTGAATTAGCATGAATCAGGTGTTAATGGAGCTATTTAAGTGGTTTTCATAGCAAAATCGGAGTGGAAGTGCCAAGAATTGAAGAGACGAAGTCGAGACCACGCGAACCGCCAAGGAGAGAGATGGGTTCGACCTGTTGGAGGAGGGTTCGACCTCTCCTACAGGTCGAACCAGCATTGCAAAGTGTGAAGAAGGAGGGTTCGACCACGACTCAATGGTTAGACCTGCTCATCAGGTTGAACCATGGTCGAACCAGTTCGCGAGAAGTGTGATTCGACCACGCCGTTGGGGTTCGACCTGACAGTTGGTCGAACCAGGAGCAGAAATTATCCAGTGGTGCGGTTTGACCTGTGGTTCGACCAAAGAGGGAGTGGTTCAACCTGTACAAGAGGTCGAACCAAGTGCTGAATACTTCCAGTAGGTGGGTTCAACATGTGGTTCGACCTGCGGCCAGTGGTTCGACCTGTTTACTGAGGTCGAACCGTTGTGCGAGAACTTACCTTATCCGGATTTTCGAGGCCAAAACGCGTGTGATCACTTGAAAAGCCCATTCCAAGCAGAGACGGATTACAAGTATAAAAGAAGGCTCATGGAGTCAGGGAAGACATCATCATAGATACCAATCACCAACAACACAATACAAGAGAGTTTAAGAGAGTGTAAGAACGTGAAGCGCAAGAGGAGATTAGGAGAGATGTGACAGAGGTTCAGCTGGAGATTCAAGTAAGATTGGTCCATCTAACCATGATTGTTCTTAGATCAATCATGGGCTAGAGCCACCTCGGTAGTTCTAGGGTTATGAAGGTTTCATGAGTTGATTTGTATTTCATGTGTATACTCCGTACAACACTACTTGTGGTTTAGTTTATATAAGATTATGCATTTTTAATCCATACTCATAGTTGTGTTGTGCATCAATAATTGTTGTGTAGAGTCTGAATGCATAACATGGTTATTGATTTAGTGCGTTCACTAATGAGCAGGGTTTATTGTTATAATTCTAAGTGAAGGGATTTCGAGGTTTTATTAGAACCGTCTTATATGAATGTTTGTTAATTGAATTGAATTCGGGTTAACAAGTAGGATTAAGAGTATAACTTTATAGTACCTAAAAGGGAGATTAAATCGGGTTAGAGTACTAAGTGCAAGAGAAATAATTGATTATGATAGTACCTAGAAAGGGAGGTAAAGTATACGTCTTGCTCTAAGGATACTCACACGTGTCAAAAGCTTATCTATTTGTGTCTATAGAATAGATTTGCATGGTCTAGCGATATGTCCATAAACCACAAGGCAGAGTCGGACATCGACACACGAAAGTATGAATTAACGAATGAAACTGGATGGCCTGACGAACTACCTATCATCTTATTTGATCACAACTACTATTCTCTTGTTTTTGTTATTTATTTGCTATTTTAATCGTTACTTAGTTTACAAACCAACAATTACAATTCTCAACATAGTCATAATTGCTAAAAAATAACTGAAGTAATATTTATCCGTCTCGTGGATTCGATATTTAACTTGGTCACCTTCGAAACTACAATTGATATCCTTCATACTTGGGGATTAAAATTGTGTGTTGAGAAAACAACCATCAAGTTTTTGGCACCGCTGCCGGGGACGGCTCAAAATATCTTTTTGTTATTTCTAGTTTATTAGGGCTATTTTTCTTGTTTTGCTGTTTTAATTCTAGTTCTATTTAGGTGCATGCTCACGAGATCAAAGAAAGGTGAACTTGAACCCTATAATCCTAAAATCGGAGCATCATCAAGAAAGAAGAAGAAAAAGAAGAGCAAGGCAAAGACTATTGATCCAACTGAAGCTCTGAATTTTGGAGTTGAAGTTAACAAGCAGATTTCGCAGACGATTGAAGCTACAACTGAAGTTAATTTGGGGGTAGAGACCGTCAACATGGCAGCGAATCCGGATAATCTAGCCATCCAAGAGGTTTTCAGAAATAATGGGGCGGGAAATTTTGGGCTTCTAGGAGCGAGGGGAACTAATTCAGCTTTCGATCTTCATCCCGTTCTTATTAGCATGATAGAAAGGAACTCCTTTTTAGGAGGGTCTTTCGAGGATCCGCAGCAGCATCTGAACAAGTTCTTAGGCTATGCAAGTACTCAAAAAGATGCAGGAGAACATGAAGATGCTAGAAAGATCCTTTTGTTCAAATTCTCGCTTACTGAAAAGGCGAGAGATTGGTACGACACTATCAACGCAGCTGAGTGCACCACTTGGGAGCAACTGAAGTTAAGGTTCTTGGAGATGTACATGCCACCTTCAAAGGTGTTTAAGATGAAGCAAGACATTAACCAATTTGCTATGGGTGGAGGTGAGAAATTTCATGAAGCATGGGATAGATTCAAGGACATGCTTAGGAAGTGTCCTCAACATGGGCTATCTAAAGCTCAATATATCAGTATATTCTATAATGGATTGGACTGTGATTCACAAGTGTTATTGGATGCTTCTTCTAATGGAGCATTGCTTACAAAGTCATCCATAGAGGCCAAGAAGTTGTTTGAAGATATTTCGATGAATTCAAGGGATTGGCCAACTGATAAAGTTAGAGGTACTTATGTCCTTGGAAAGGTAGCTCAGGTTGAACAAGCAATGGTGAAAACAAGTAGAGAGGATGAGATCGTCTCTAGCTTATCCAATATCAACAAGCTACTTGAATCCTAACAGAAGCAAATCAGCGAATTATCTCAGCGCGTACCAATCATGCAGCAGGAGTTGAAGAATGATGGACCAATCCAAGAGGAGTTGGAAGAGGCACACAATGCCATGGGTCAAAGTATTCAAGGGACTAGGTATCCAGATCAACGAAACAGGAACTACCAAGGGAACTATCGAGGAAACTTTAATAATCGTGGTCCCCCGGGTGGTTATCAACAGCCTAGGAGGCCGGAGTTCTCATGGAGCAATTCGAATAATGCGATTCAACCTCCGATGGGTGTTGATCCGGGTGCTAAGATGGAAGAAGGGAAACTGGGTCTTAAGGATACTGTGAACAGGTATATGGCCAAGAATTATGAAAGAGTGAACCGCCTTGAGGCCAAACTTGAAAAGAAAATCGATGCAAACCATGAGGTTATATCCAAGAAGGTGAAGGACCTTACATTGCTGATGGGGGAGATGGCAGGAAGTGTTAAAAAGCTTACTCAAACTATTGAGAAGGGGAAGTTCCCGTCTTAAAGTATTGAGAATCCAAGGTCCTGCAACGCCATCACATTGAGGTCGGGAACGTAGTACAAAGGACCTATGAGGCCGGAATCAAATTTGGACATGTCTAGGGCAAGATTCGACCATGGTTCGACCAACATTGAAGGTCGAACCATATATGGGTGGTCGAACCAATGCACTGGACACGATCAGGAGGCATCGCAGTATTAGTTCGACCAAACTGCAGATGGTTCGACCTGGCATACAGGTCGAACCATGGTCGAACCTGACAATTTGGAACACTCTATTTTCCTGAACATCGGTTCGACCAAATCAATGATGGTTCAACCAATCCAACAGGTCGAACCCAGGTCAAATCGCACAACTTGGAGCACTCTGTTTTGTCGCAGCAACGGTTCGACCACGACGGTCATGGTTCGACCTATCACACAGGTCGAACCTTGGTGAACCGGAGGGCAGAAGGAGTACAGTAGGTCAGTTCGACCTAGGTGCCCGCGGTTCGACCTACTCAACAGGTCGAACCCAGGTCGAACCTCAAATTCTAAAAGAGAGCCATTGTCCAAAAGGTAGGTTCGACCATTACGTGCCTGGTTCGACCTGTTCCACAGGTCAAACCCTGGTCGAACCCCTCCAGAAATTGCCTGTTGGAGCTATGATTGATGTTCAAAAAGGAGAGCTTAGATTGCGGATGGACAAAGAAGAAGTTATTTTCAACTTGGACAAAGCAATGAAGATGCCCATGGTGTCACAGTGTTATAGTATTGACGTAGTGGAGGAGATTGTGAAGGAGGATATGTCTCTCATCCTGTCAAAGGATCCTCTTGAGACTTGTTTGATGGAGTCTCTTACTTATCCCACTACGGAGCTTGACGGACTCTCCAACGAGGTATGTATTGAATTTCTTGAAAACTTGCTTGCTTTGGGTGATGACAGGTTTGAATTGGAAAGAACTAAGGTGGAAGAAGTCAAGTGGACAAGGAAGTACTTGCCTTTGGATAACGAGAGCTCTCCGATGGAAGTGAGGAAAGAGGAGTTGAAACTTTTGCCGGAACACTTGAAGTACGCCTTTCTTAGCGACAATGAAAAATATCCAGTAATTGTATCTTCTTCTCTTGATGAAAATCAACTTGAGGAGTTATTGAATGTTCTTAGGAAGTATAAGTCTGCGATTGGTTGGTCTCTTGAGGATTTGAAAGGAATTAGTCCTTCGTATTACATGCATAGGATAAGATTGTTAGACGAGGCCAAGGCAAGTGTTCAGAATCAGCGGAGGGTTAATCCCGCGATTCAAGAGGTGATTAGGAAGCAAATCCTTACGTGGTTGGATGCTGGAATCATATATCCTATTAGTGATAGTCCCCATGTGAGTCCATTGCATGTAGTTGCTAAAAAGGGGGGAATGACTATAGTAAAAGCTGAGGATGGAGAAGCGATAGCCACAAGGATTCCTACGGGATGGCGTACATGTGTAGATTATAGGAAGTTGAATGAGAACACGTGTAAAGATCATTTTCATCTTCCTTTCATTGATCAAATGTTAGATCGTCTTGTAGGGTATGAGTTTTATTGTTTCTTGGATGGATACTCGGGGTACAATCAAATCATGATTACCCCCAAGGAACAAGAAAAACCACTTTTACTTGCCCCTACGGGACCTTTGCTTTTCGGAAAATGCCATTTGGGTTATGTAATGCGCCTGCTACTTTTCAGAGATGCATGATGGCAATATTCGATGGGTTGATAGAGAAGATCATGGAGGTGTTCATGGATGATTTTTCTATTTTTGGTTCCTCCTTTGATGTTTGTTTGTCTAACCTAGCTACTGTTTTGAAGAGATGTCAAGTGACTAATCTTGTCTTGAATTGGGAGAAGTGCCACTTCATGGTGAAGGATGGGATTGTTCTTGGGCATCATGTTTCAGCCAAAGGATTGTAGGTCGATCGTGCTAAAGTGGTGGCAATTGAGAAGCTTCCACCACCGACCAATGAAAGAGGAGTGCGGTCCTTCCTTGGACACGCCGGTTTTTACAGGAGATTCATACAAGACTTCTCAAAATACTCCAAGCCCTTATCTCACTTACTTGAAAAGGATGTTCCTTTTGTGTTTGATGAAGAATGTCTAACAGCTTTTCAAGTTTTCAAGGAGGCGCTTATCACTGCACCTATCTTGATCACACTGAATTGGACTCAACCGTTTGTACTAATGTGTGATGCAAGTGATGTAGCACTTAGAGTGGTGCTTGGGCAGCTGAAGGAGAAGAAGTTCTGCGCCATTTACTACGCAAGTAAGACTTTCGATGCAGCACAAAAGAATTACACGGTGATTGAAAAGGAGTTTTTGGCTGTAGTGTACGCATTCGATAAGTTTCGTCAGTATTTGGTTGACATGAAGACTATTGTGTACACGGATCATTCAACAATTCGGTACTTGATGAAGAAGAAGGAGACGAAACCTAGGATCATAAGGTGGATTCTTCTACTCCAAGAGTTTGACATGGAGATCCAGGATAAGAAAGGTTCTGATAATGTGTTGGCGGATCACCTTTCGAGGTTGGAGACTAGGGAACATTGTGATAATTCTTTCAAGTATATTGAGGAAATATTCCCGGATGAAAAGATCATGGCCGTGTTTGTTAAAGGGGCTGAGCGAGCGCGTGTGGTTGCTGCGCAGGGAGTTGATCCATGGTATGCGGATTATGTGAATTATATTGCTGTGGGAGAAATTCCAACGTATCTCAACCGATATCAACTTGCTAAATTCAAGAGAGATGTTGAGACTTTCATATGGTATGATCCGTTTGTGTACAAGATTTGCACGGATTCTATCATCCGTAGGTGTGTGCCCGAGATGGAGATGGAGAATGTTCTCGAGTTTTGCCATGCACAACCTAACGGGGGGCACTTCGGCACTCAAAAGATAGCAACCAAGGTACTTCAGTCCGCTCTTTATTGGCCTACGTTGTTCAAAGACTGTGAGACCTATGTGGTGTCTTGCGATAGACGTCAACGCATGGGGAACATCGGTAGGACAGACAAGATGCCGCTTCAGCCGAGCATAGTGGTCAAGATTTTTGATGTGTGGGGTATCGATTTTATGGGGCCTTTTCCCCCATCTAATGGATTTCTCTACATTCTCCTTGCAGTGGATTATGTTTCTAAGTGGGTGGAAGTGATTCCTACTCGCTTGAATGATTCAAAAACTGTTATATCTTTCTTGAAGAAGCATATCTTTGCCCTCTTTGGAGTCCCTAGAGTACTTGTTAGTGATGGAGGTGCGCACTTCGTTAATAAATTTCTTGATTAGGTGCTTAAATGGTATAGTGTTAAGCATAGGGTTACTACACCCTATCATCCTCAAGCGAATGGGAAAGCGAAGGTCTCTAACCGTCAAGTCAAATAGATTCTGGAGAAGGTGGTCGGAACCAATAGAAAGGATTGGGCTTTGAAGCTCGATGATGTCGTGTGGGGGTTTCGGACCGCATACAAGACGATGTTAGATATGTCACCGTATCAAATTGTCTATGGGAAGCCGTGCCACTTACCTGTAGAGATTCAACACAAAGCGTTTTGGGCTTTGCGAAGCTTGAACTTGACACTCAAGTATGTGAGGGAGTTGAGGATTACTCACATCAATCTTTTGGATGAGTTTCGGAGTCTTGCGTACAAGAATATAGAGATCTACAAGGAAAGGATTAAGAGGTGGCATGATTCGAAGATCTCGTACAAGGAGTTCAAGCAAGGAGATGAGGTATTACTCTTTAACTCTCGTTTAAAGCTTTTTGCATGCAAGTTGAAGTTGAAGTGGACAGGACCGTTAATGATTCATCGAGCCTTAGGAGGGAGGAGTTTTGAGCTTATTGACAAGGATGGAGACATTTTTGCGGTGAATGGACATCGCTTGAAGCATTATAGGTCGCCGGATGATGTTTGTGTCATCTTTTTGGATACCTTGATCTGAGTTGGTACCGTCATGACTCTTCGACATTAAATATGAGCGCCTGTTGGGGGCTTTCCCTCCGGTTTTATTGTTTTATTTCATTCGTGTGTGTAAGAAATTTTTATATTTGAATTGCCTACTTATTGGCAATTACATCTCTTTGCAAACTTAGTTTCGACTGTAGTTTCTACTAAGTTAGGGGGGTGTGATGTACTTACCTCAATAAGCTCCGATAGTATAATCTTTTCTTTGTGATGTTTGTTAGGGGAGTTGGTTTTTGCGCCATATTTAAATTTTTAATCGATTTTGATGTGACGATTTTTTACAACTTGCCTAATGTTTAGTGGTTTTGGTCGTGTTTTCTTTTACGGAGTTACTCATGAATAATATTTTGTGGAACAATTTTTGTTGAAGTTGTGCTCTAGTTGGTACCTAATGATTCGTATTGAAGTTTGAAGTGTGTAGGGATTGAAGAACACCCAGTTTTGAAGCTTAGAAGGGTGGTTCGACCAAAGCCAGGGTATGTTCGACCAGTGCCAGGAGGTCGAACCGAGCAGTGGAAGTTGAACCGACGCAGAAAATCGTCTAGTGAGGTGGTTCGATCTCATCATTGATGGTTCGATCTGTCTAACAGGTCGAACCAAGGTCGAACTCGGTGATCTAAAACTTATAGTAGGGTGGTTCGACCTAAGCCGCTGTGGTTCGACCTGTTCCGCAGGTCGAACCCAAGGTCGAACCAGTCCATTCAGAGCACTTTATTTTTCAGGTGATAGGTTCGACCAAAACAAGAATGGTTCGACCTGTTCAGAAGATCGAACCCAGGTCGAACCAAGAGGAGCAGTTGTCCAAAAGGTAGGTTCGTCCTCGTCATTCGTAGTTTGACTTGTTTCGCTAGTCGAACCTGAGGTCGAACCAAGTCAGGTACGTGATTTAAGTTTGATTTTTCAGAAAGGTTCGATCACTTTTTAAATTCACCAAACCTCGAACCCTCCTCGAACCTCTACACCTTTGCACAAATTCATCAATTACACTTGATTTTGCATCGATTACACAACACTACACTCTTAATTCTTGAATTGGACGTGGATTTGGGCAATTTTCGTCGCGAATTATGGCTTCTGTCGTGCATTTTGAGTGTTGTGTGCCAATTTTTGATTGTTAACCATGGGCAAGGCTAAAGGTACATTTTTTTCAACTCAATTACCCTAGAATTCAAGTTTATTGCAAGAAATGTGTTGTGGGTAAGTTGATTGATGTTGATCTTGGTTGAATTTCATGGTGATAATGGATATTGTTGAGTTGATTCATATGAATTCATGTTTATTGGTTGAGATTGCTTGATTATGGATAGAACTTGAGTTTTTATGTGGATTGATTAAGGATATAATGCATCTAGAAGGATGAGCATGTTAATTAGGTTTGAATTGTTGTTAATTGGAGTTGTTCATGAAGTTCAGTTGTTGAAATTCTTGTTGAATGGCTTGAATTGGTTGATGCATGCTTGTTGTTTATGATTTGAAGATTAAAGAGAGTGTGATTGAAGATGATTTGAGCATGTTAAATAAGCAAGTGGTGTTGAGATTAGTTGGAGTTGATTAAGCATAGATGCTTGAAGTCTTGAGTATAGTATAGGATATGCTAGTCAAATACTTGTGTTCTTGTCTTGTTGGTTGTATTGAAGTATTTGTTTTCAGGAAAGGGACAAGGATCAAGTAAAGGTAAAGGTAAGGCAGAGGAGCAAGATCGAAGAATAGGCATGACAGGCCTTCGAATGTTGATACTGTGACAAAGAAGTTGAGGCTACAAGATCGTTTACCCAAAAACTTCAAGATTCAAATGCAAGATTTGGGAATGAGATCAAAGAAAAGTGGGAAGAAGTCTCAGACAAGATAGCTCGCACTCAATACCAAGATGATGAGGCGATGAGGACAATGAGAATCGGGGATGACATCTTCTGGATGTTCGATCAAGTGGGTATCCAGAGATTTATGGAATTAAAGAGGCCGACGTACTTCCATGTTACAGCGAAAGTAGTTTGCTCATTTGAGATGGTGAAGGACCCGCTTGGGTACCCGTATCAGTGTATGTTTCAGCTAGGTGGAGCGAGAAGGAGATGGACGTCTGAGGATTTTAATGAGCTGTTTGAGACGCCTTTGGGGATCCCTCATTTGGAGAATGCTGCGTTCAATGCTAATAGGTTTTGGAGGGAGATCACAGGGGAGATTGGAGATTACAAGATCAAACAGGCTCGTGCTTCCTCAATAAAGAATCCAGTTTTGAGGTACATGGACCGTGTCTTCAGAAACACGTTGTTCGCCCGCTCAGAGGGGAGTGTTGTGTCTAGAGGAGAGCTTTATACCTTGTGGTGTATGCTAAATGGGGTGCAGTTCAATGTTGGAGCTTATTTCATTGCACAGCTATATCGATTCAGGACCATTGGGTTTCAAAAGGTTAATATTGGAGGGTTACTGACGATCATGGCTGAGCATTATAACTTGGATTTCACCGGCATCACACCAGTTAGAGGAGAGCCCAATTTGGCGATGTTCACATGCATGAAGGGAGGATTTGCCCATTTCAGAAATGGAGATTAGTTCTTCACGAGGGGACTCAAGCCCTTCGATTTTATGTTCCCCTTCGATGTGAGCAACTTGACAACTATTCGGGTGGCGAGGAACAAGTTGATAGATTCTCTAGGACACAATGCCTTATCCGTGACAGTGAAGTCGGGTGGTGATTGGAGGACTGTATCGCAGATGTGTGCGGATGGTAGGATGGCGGAGTTACAGTAGATTGGTTATCAAGGAGAGTTTCGTCCACCACAGCAGACCGAAGAGGAGCATCTAGAGGAGGAGCAGCAGGATGAGGAGATGCAAGTGCAGCACGATGCACCTCAGCAAGAGCCAGCACCGCAGCAGTAGCGGGCTGTCCCAAATAATACACGGGAGCAGCTCCGCCTTATTCATGAGCAGCTGGTCGCGATCGTTGCTAGCCAGCAGGAGATGAACCGATAGCTCGCACTCGCCAACACCAACTATGCTACGCTGAATGAGAGGTACACTGCCTTGAATGAGAAAGTTGGTAAGTTGGATGATCGAGTTGATTACTTGGATAGACACATCGGTGATCTGCATCGGATTGTGGAGCGGAGACTTGATGATGAGGATGATGATGATGATGCTCCGGAGGAGTAGTTTTTTAGGTTTTCTTTGGTTTCTCCGATTCATCTTGTCTCCATTCTTCTATCTTTACAGGTTGGGTTGTGATTCATGCGTGAGTGGAATGTATAAGTGATATCTTGTATGATTGATTGGGTATGAGCTTATTGATTTTGTGCATTCATATGTTCATGTGTTAAGTTCTATTGATGAAAAGCATGTATAATTTGATAAGTATATTGAATTCTTGTGGAATTGATCTTAATTATGTGCTATGAGGAGTACTTAGGATTCTATTTACCTATGTGAAGATTTGAGCCTTGATAATCATGCTTGATCATGATTGTTTTATTCTTGAGAGGATCATTCATATGAACGTATTCTAGAACTTGGCTTGGAGTCTTGTGTGAGACTTATGATTGATAAATTGCTAGGACATGATCTTAGGCCATTATTTTGTGATTAAGTTACTGAGCCAAATTTTATCCTTCCTAATGATCTTATTAACCTTTGGATGCCCCGTTGAGCCGTTAAAGCTTTTTCTTTGGTAGCCGAAGTAAATAACCTTATAAACCTTTACGTGAGCCTTGATTAACCTATCATTGGTAGAGAGAGTTGAGGTGGGTAAGTGTTGCAAGAAGAAAAAGGAAGATAGAATATGGTTGGATGAAAAGAACATGGTTAAATCTTGTTTAGGGGTATTGCCCGAAACTGGTACCCCGATTGTTTTTATACATGGTGCATGAAGCTTAGCAGCTGATGGCCTATACATGAGAAGAAGGGTAGTGCCTAAAACTGGTACCCGAATTATCTAAAGAGATGATGTTGATGCACGGAAAAGAAGGAAAATCCATGAGAAGAGGAGGAGAAGTTGGAGGAGATATTGCAGCAAGAAGAAGAAATCGAGAACCTCCAAGGTAACTCTCTACTAGTGTCTTAAGTCACTTTACCTAAATTTTCCTACCTTTTTCCAAAGAGCCAACATTACAACCCAAAAACAAGTCCTTTGTGATCCTAGTGAAGAGTTGATTATAAGTTGATTTTTGAGACCTTTGCCAAGCTTATGGTTACGCGTGAATATGGATTGATATGAGTGTTTATATTAACCTATATAGTGCATCACACACATGAGTGGAAGAGGATAAATACTTATCTTGTGAGCTAGATTACTTAGTACTCCGAATGGTGTGTGATTGGATTGATTTTGCATGAGTGATATATATGAAGCAATTAATACTTGTTTGATTTAATGAAGTCGCATGTGTGATATGTATTGTACTTCATCTTGGTGAATTATACACGACTCCTGTGATTTGAATTGGTTGCCTCGGGATGAGCAACATGTAAGTTTGGGGGTTTGATGAGTGTGTAAATTCACAAGTTTGGCATCATATTTTGTGCTAGTTTTGGAGAGTTTTGAGGTGGAAATAGGTGGAAAACCTATATATATATATATATATATATATATATATATATATTGTGAATTAGCATGAATCAGGTGTTAGTGGAGCTATTTAAGTGGTTTTCATAGTAAAATCGGAGTGGAAGTACCAAGAATCGATGAGACGAAGTCGAGACCACGCGAACCGCCAAGGAGAGAGGTGGGTTCGACTTGTTGGAGGAGGGTTCGACGTCTCCTACAGGTCGAACCAGCATTGCAAAGTGTGCAAAAGGAGGGTTTGACCATGACTCAATGGTTCGACCTGCTCATCAGGTCGAACCATGGTCGAACCAGTTCGTGAGAAGTGTGATTCGACCACGCCGTTGGGGTTCGACCTGACAGTTGGTCGAACCAGGAGCAGAAATTATCCAGTGGTGAGGTTCGACCTGTGGTTCGACCAAAGAGGGAGTGGTTCGACCTGTACAAGAGGTCGAACCTGTTGGCAATTAGATCGTTTGGTCCAAACGTGATCCGTTTAGGTTAAACAGTTAAACAAATTAGCGGAAGCAATTGAACTGTTTACCGTACTTCAGGGTTGATGTAGAGTCTGAATCGTTGCAGAAGAACCACCTCTAGATCTTCTGCTGTATATCCCAAGTCGAATCCTGCTGTTGTGTGGGCAACAATCTGCAGGATTCTCCCAATCTGCTTCTTTCCTAACTCACGTCAAAAGAGGCGCATTAACTTAGGTTTCCAGAAGCTGAGATGACTATATATATTGGGCTACAGCAGGGACCAGGAGGAGAAATTGGACTGGGCCTCAATTGAATTTAATTAACCAAGCTTAGCCCAAAGCTTTTAATTAAATCCAATAATAATAATATAGTCCACTAAAATATTATTACTGCACTACCCGTCCAATCCCAAATTATGTTCTGGGCTCCTTCTTATTATAAGCCCGATAATCTCCCCATGTTTAAGATATACAATGTCCATTAATTAATTAAGTTACTGACAACTCAAATTAATTAATATCTCATCCGAGAGTAGTACCACTCAACCTTTTTATCATGCCGGAAATTAATCCACTTGCAAGATTTACATGATAAACCTTATGAGCTCCTCAAGGGGACATCATCAACCTATGTCGGACATGGATTCCTTCTACAATCAACAGCACACCATAGAGACAGCACTACTTCCCAACTCACCGAGTTTGTTGATTTAATACTTATAAATCTCACCCATTGATGAATCAAACAAATATATACTGCCCTACGTGTCGAGGTTATTGTATAGGGATTAAGAGCACGAACTTCCATAATAACAGAGATCAAGTTCTTCTATAAGTCAGTATAAGTCGAACGATCTCAGGCGGTCCTGCTCAATACACACAAGTGCACTAATGTGATTCTATAGCCAAGACAAGCTAATACCAAACCACACTACAACCATAACGATAGAGAGTCCCCGTCTATCTCAGTTGTGAGCATCTGTTTATACTTTATAAGGAAACCGATAATATGATCTTCCGCGTGTTGTCGCACAACATATTATCTACAGTATAAAGTAATTGGACTATTGCATCATGCATATAAATAAATTATAAGATGCAATCATTTGATCAATGATTCTCAATTCAAATATTGTTATGACATTGTTCATACTAAAGCTAGAATTTTAGTATACAATCCAACAATCTCCCACTTATACTAAAAGACTATGCTGTCATGTCTTCTGCCATACATCTGATTCCTACTCCCACTTATGCGACCATTAAAAGCTCTCGCCTTAAGGTCCTTGTAAATGGTATACTAGGTCATCATCCGATGCAATCTAGGCGACAACAACCTTCCCCTCATCATACGATTTCTCGTAACAGGTGGTACTCGCGCTCCATGTGTTTAATTGCCTTATGGACTTGTGATTTCTTCAAGTTTGCAACTGCACCAATATCATCAATGTAAATTGTGATTACCTTGGGCAAACTTAGAAACACTTCAAAGTCCATCATGAAGTCTCTAGAGTCATATAGATACTTTGGCTGCCTCTTAGGCTCCAATTTATCATCTTTCCATGATGGAATCTGGAGTCTGAAATATATTTCTATATAACACTCCTCCACATTATGACTCTACTTCCTAAGATTAAACACATAACCTTTGAGGAGAATTTACTACTGTTCAATCTGATTAAAAAATCCGAATCTCCGTAATCCACAAGAAGCAGTGAATCTGCTCAGTAAGTCTATATATGATTTCCAGTCCTTCTAAGGCACTTCATATATGTCTTACTACAGTTCATCATTCTTATTCCGGATTACGTTGATACCCACTGTTCTTGCATTTAGCAAAACAGATATCCAACTTCGTTCATAGCATTCCTTAGATTAAGCTTCCTTATTCGCCGAAGCATAAGGAACCGCTTTCAACTACTTTATCTTCTTTTTGTATCTCAAAGACACATCCAATAAGATAAATTCACATGCTAAACGAGTATGGATTGTATCATTTATGAAACTTGAGATAAGCATAACATCCTTTCATATGATCCGTATTACCGTGATCAAAAGGATATATTTTACTTTTCTTAAGTCCTTCAAATCTACTGCTTTAATAACCGTACCCATACGCCCGATAATACTCTTTCATTGTCTCCAATGAGCAAGATACTATCTACATATAGTCCAAGAAATACCACCACGTTTCCGTCACTCTTTACAATACACAAGACTCATCCGCTCATTGATTTAAATCCATGCCACTGGATTATCTAATCAAAACAGATGCTTCACAATCTTAAAGCTTGCTTTAGTCCATCGCTGGACACTTTTAAGCTTACTATCAAAATGCTATTAGTACTTGCAATGAATTACTCTGGTTGCTTCACATAGATGTTTTCCTCAAGACTTCCAATCAGGAAAGCTGTCTTGACATCTATTTGCTGTCCCTCATAATTCAATATGAGCAGCAATAAATAAAAGAATCCAGGTCAACTTAAGCATAGCTACCAGCGAATATGTCCCCTCATAATCGAACCATTTCTTTCTGAGTACACATTTTCGCAACAAGCTTTGCTTCCAAGGTTTTCACCATTCCGTTATGATCCTCTTTTATTTCCCTTGACCACTTGCAATGGCTTTCATACCATTTAGTGGTCATTTAAGCTCCAGACTTAATTTAGAATCCGTAGATTCTATTTCAACATTCAATGCAACTTACTAAGATTCCGCATTTTCATCTTGTAGTGCTACGTCGTATCCGTGGGACAATACCATGTTCACTAGGGATCAAGTCTCACGACTCTCCCAAAACATGTATTTTATGGGTTGTCAAACAACCCTCCCACTATGATAAAGTACTACAGGTAATTGTGTATCAGACGTGACACGCGTTGCAGTTTACCTTGTGGTATATCCTCTTGTACACTTGGTACTTATACTTAGTGTTTTCCTCTCACTTCCTTTAGAACAACTCATACAAGGGTTTGTGATTTATTACATAGTCCTTTTCCAAAAATCTAGTTATTGAGTTAACAATTATCCTTTGATCTTTTGGACTAAACAAATCACCCTCCATTTTTCTAGGATATCCCATATACAGACAAACGTTTCACGAATTACTGTATCTAGGGCATATCCATAAAATGAATTTAATTATTCCAAATAATTCATCATCTATCTAATCATTACCATAAGAGTCTTATACCTTCTACCCACCACACCATTCAGCTGGGGCTTGCCCGGTGTAATCAACTTGAGATTTAATCTCAACTTCTGATTATTAGTTCCTAACTATCCTAAGAGGTTTTCATCATCACGATTGAATCATAATGATATGATATATTTTCCATGACGCTTCACTGTACCATCCTTACAATTCTTGAATTAATCCAAGAACTTAGACATGCAGTGCATCAAATAAATATATCGGTATCCAGAATAATCTTTGAATATTCATAACCACCTCTCGTCTGGATATTGTTAGGTTCGTTTGAATCAGAATGAACTAATTCCAACATATATATCTTTGGCTCTACACCCCACAGCCTTGAAAGGCAGTTAATCATTTTTACTTCCAAGTAAGACTCGCAAGTCCGATAGTTTCCACTTCTGATAAACCTTGCGGTCTATCGGCTATCAACTTTTGAATCCTACTCAAGTAAAATGAACTAATCTTAGACGCCAATTGTATGTTTAGTTCATCTTTGAAGGTCCCTTTCTCTTACTAATATTAGAAGATGCATTATTAAATACTATTTCTTGCATCTGTGGGATGAACATGATTCAAGAGTATAATTATTATCCACCAACGTACTATAACGGATTATACCCCCATTCCTCATCATTATGACCATGTCATATAAATGAAATGAAGTATCCATCCGTTAATGCATAGAAACCGAAATTAAATTCTTTCCATGAAAACGTACGTAAAGATAATTTCTCATAATCAATCATTTATTCCTATCATAAGATAGATAAATAACTCCCACTGCAATAGCCACTACCTTCGTAGTTTTACCCATGTCATAACTATCTTATCCTTACTTAGTAATAAACATTTAGTGATTCCAGTATCTACACACTTCGTGTTAATAGATGCCATCACTAATCATGTTTAAACAACTAGTGAATAAGATATTAAACTTGTTCACTTTATGATGAAAATGGCTTTCCTTTGCCACATGTTTTGTCAGAAGTCTCCCACCATATACATCCTCTAGTATTTCAGGTAGAACTTTCTCAAAACATCAAGGCTAAACATGGAGAATAAAATTGATCTAGGTTTCCCTTTCAATTTATACTCCAAGCTTTTCCAATTCATTCATCAAATTCTATCATGATCTTGCGCCTTTTAAATTACTCAAGTATCTGAAGAGTTACATGAGTTCATCATATTTCTATGATCCTCTCATCTCTTCACTAAATACTTTAATAGGCATCATGAGCCGTCCTTTGAGAGAACACATGTATTTTCTTAAGCAGTAAATTTCAAAATTAAGATTCTTTTCTAATCAGTTAATTTGGACAAGTAAATATAATTTCTTTTAGTTAACAATTAGTGAGACTAAAACTATTCGAAATACAGAGAATCACGATTAAATTTACTGATCAAAACTTCGAATTTTATCCTTTTATATTGTTTCCCTCAAAACAATATAAAATAAAATTCACTGACATCTCAAGCACCGTGAGTCTGCAAGCCACGTTAGTGTGGACGTTTACAAACCCGAACATTTACAAGAGAAGGTTTTACCCATTAATTTCATTTGTCAACCTAACTTTATGACAAAATAATTAATAGTCGGTTACTCTTTAGCCATGCAAATAATAGCAGTGACTCCGTTGGGGAGGATACTAATTATTTACACCTAAGTGTACACCATTATTTGATCCCAAGTCCACTGCGCGAGCTTATGTGCCTTACAGTTGGAGAAGTACACACGCGCTCGGGTAGTTTCCTACAATCATCAATTATAAGTTTGTACCAGTGTACCGCACACAAACTCATCCGTTAGGGAGGAAGGCCTATGCCAACACGCAAGTTTATGTGCCACATTACAAACAATAATTATTTATGAAGTCTGTACCAGTGATCCGTGAATAAACTCATCCGTTAGGGAGGAAGGCCTATGCCAACACGCAAGTTTACTCACATCACTTACAAACCAATAATGGAGGACGCGGGAATTAATAACCAATCCCCTCTCCCACTTAGTTATTTAATTACCGAGGGTTTTTAACATGCATATAATATTCCGAAATAAAATATACATCTTAGCATGCTTCTATTAACAGCAATTTAAATAAATAAATCACATAGAACATGCCTTACACATATACAACAATAATTGACAATTAAATCAATTAATCAGTTATATAACATTAATTAATTGCATAAAATGTTGGATCAATTAAATTGGCCCAGCTGACCCAAACATTATTAGCATAAAATGAGCAGCCCATTATTAAAATAATTAAGCCCATTTATCTTGCCAATTTATGTATTAAGGTCAAGCCCAATATTTAAATCAGGCCCAACATAATACCCACAATTAATTAAATCCAGCAATTAGCCCAGCAACCCATAACCATTTAATTAAAATTGAGCCCAATAGCCCAAAACCAAATTAAAATTGAGCAGCATCTAATATAATTACTGAATTGGGCCTTTTAATCATCAGCCCAAATACTCCTTAATTAAAATAGGGCCCTGCAGCCCAATATCCTTTTAATTAAAATATTTGGGCCCAAATAATTAAAGTAGGCCCAACATCAAACTATAATCAACAGCCCAGCAGCAAAATAAAAAGAAATTGGGCCCTAAACTAAACAGGCCCAAAACACCAAACAGGTGCCCTAATTTCAGCCGCCGCCAAGCAACCTCCCAGCCTGCTCCGGCGCTGCCGGTCGCCTCTGCCGCCGGCGGCCGCGCCAGCATCCGCCGCCAACAGCGCCGCCGCCCGCTGAGTCACCACCCTCGCTGCCAGCTCCGCCAGAGCCGCCTCCAATTGCCGCACGCCGCTGCTCGAGGACCATGGATGGTCTGCCTAAGCCGGCAACTGCATACCACCGGCTCCGTCTCCTAACCAAGGAGACCCGCTCAGAAACAGCAATAGGCTCGCCCAGAACAAGTATCAGACGCGGCCGGAAAGCTGCTGACAGAAACAAGCGCCGCGACTGGAATCAGCTTCGGTGGGTCTCAATCCAGGCGCCGCCTCCAGCACGGATCTGTAGATGTCAATCGAGATCGTCGCCATCTCCAATTGTACCTACTATCAACACGCGCTGCCGGATCTCCTCAGACTCGACTAGAATCTGCAAGTCGAACCTCCTAAAATCCGCCCAGAAGCAGTCTGACGATGCCGCTCATCCGCCGATGGTCAGATCGCCCCGACCTGCTTGGCGCTTCATCGATCGGAGTCAACGAGGTGACTCGCTACCTTTGACTCAGCACCGCCATCCTCTTCGTTCAGTCACGCCATCTCCGACTGAAGACACCGCTTCAGCCATCGTCGTTCTGCCACGTTTATTGCTGACAAAAATCACGGACTGGGGTCGCCGCTCTCACGTCCGCCGTCGCCCGCTTCCAGACCATCCATCAGTCTGCAGCAAGAACCTCCGGAACCCATCGGCGCCATCTCACCACAAAGGAAACCCGCTCCAAGGTTACACCAGATTCGCCCGGAGTAACAGTCGTACATCGCCGATTACCGACGAGATGTAATGTCATCAGCTCCGCCGCGTGCAGTCGCTTTTTCTTTCCGTGAACATAGAGGGTGAAAGAATAGGAGTTGTATGGTGGTTTCTTACTATCGTACTTGTTTGATCGCAGCAATAAAGGATAGCAGAAAGGGTTTCAAGTGTAAAACTATACCCTAGTTTTCTTTTTCTTGCGATAATTAACATATCAAGTCACATAATCACAAAAAAAAAAAAACAAACTTGCTATCAATAAGACAATCAACACACGAAAGGCTCAAACCCCACCTAACGTGTCACGTTTCACCACGAAACCAACGCTCTGATACCAATTGTTGGCAATTGGATCGTTTGGTCCAAACGTGATCCGTTTAGGTTAAACAGTTAAACAAATCAGCGGAAGCAATTGAACCGTTTACCGTACTTCAGGGTTGATGTAGAGTCTGAATCGTTGTAGAAGAACCACCTCTAGATCTTCTGCTGTATATCCCAAGTCGAATCCTGCTGTTGTGTGGGCAACAATCTGCAGGATTCTCCCAATCTGCTTCTTTCCTAACTCACGTCAAAAGAGGCGCAGTAACTTAGGTTTCCAGAAGCTGAGATGACTATATATATTGGGCTACAGCAGGGACCAGGAGGAGAAATTGGACTGGGCCTCAATTGAATTTAATTAACCAAGCTTAGCCCAAAGCTTTTAATTAAATCCAATAATAATAATATAGTCCACTAAAATATTATTACTGCACTACCCGTCCAATCCCAAATTATGTTCTGGGCTCCTTCTTATTATAAGCCCGATAATCTCCCCATGTTTAAGATATACAATGTCCATTAATTAATTAAGTTACTGACAACTCAAATTAATTAATATCTCATCCGAGAGTAGTACTACTCAACCTTTTTATCATGCCGAAAATTAATCCACTTGCAAGATTTACATGATAAACCTTATGAGCTCCTCAAGGGGACATCATCAACCTATGTCGGACATGGATTCCTTCTACAATCAACAGCATACCATAGAGACAGCACTACTTCCCAACTCACCGAGTTTGTTGATTTAATACTTATAAATCTCACCCATTGATGAATCAAAGAAATATATACTACCCTACGTGTCGAGGTTATTGTATAGGGATTAAGAGCACGAACTTCCATAATAACAGAGATCAAGTTCTTCTATAAGTCAGTATAAGTCGAACGATCTCAGGCGGTCCTGCTCAATACACACAAGTTCACTAATGTGATTCTATAGCCAAGACAAGCTAATACCAAACCACACTACAACCATACCGATAGAGAGTCCCCGTCTATCTCAGTTGTGAGCATCTGTTTATACTTTATAAGGAAACCGATAATATGATCTTCCGCGTGTTGTCGCACAACATATTATCTACAGTATAAAGTAATTGGACTATTGCATCATGCATATAAATAAATTATAAGATGCAATCATTTGATCAATGATTCTCAATTCAAATATTGTTATGACATTGTTCATACTAAAGCTAGAATTTTAGTATACAATCCAACAGAACCAAGTGCTGAATACTTCCAGTAGGTGGGTTTGACCGGTGGTTCGACCTACGGCCAGTGGTTCGACATATTTGCTGAGGTCGAACCGTCGTGCGGGAACTTATCTTATCCGGATTTTTGAGGCCAAAACGCATTCCAAGCCCTAGAGACGTGATTACAAGTATAAAAGAAGGCTCATACAGTCAGGGAAGACATCATCATAGATACCAATCACCAACAACACAATACAAGAGAGTTTAAGAGAGCGTAAGAACGTGAAGCGCAAGAGGAGATTAGGAGAGTTTTGACAGAGGTTCAGCTGGAGATTCAAGTAAGATTGGTCAATCTAACCATGATTGTTCCTAGATCAATCATGGGCTAGAGCCACCTTGGTAGTTCTAGGTTATGAAGATTTCATGAGTTGATTTGTATTTCGTGTGTATACTCCGTACAACACTACATGTGGTTTAGTATATATAAGATTGCGCGTTTTTAATCCATACTCATAGTTGTTTTGTGCATCAATAATCGTTGTGTAGAGTTTGAATGCATAACATGGTTATTGATTGAGTGCGTTCACTAATGAGCAGGGTTTATTGTTATAATTCTAAGTGAAGGGATTCCGAGGTTTTATTAGAACCGTCTTATATGATGTTTGTCAATTGAATTGAATTCGGGTTAACAAGTAGGATTAAGAGTATAACTTTATAGTACCTAAAAAGGGAGATCAAATCGGGTTAGAGTACTAAGTGCACGGGAAATAATTGATTATGATAGTACCTAGAAAGGGAGGTAAAGTATACATCTTGCTCTGAGGATACTCACACGTGTCAAAAGCTTATCTATTTGTGTCTATAGAATAAATTTGCATGGTCTAGCGATGCGTCCATAAACCACAAGGCAGAGTCGGACATCGACACACGAAAGTATGAATTAACGAATTAAATTGGATGGCCTGACGAACTACCTATCATCTTATTTGATCACAACTACAATTCTCTTATTTTGTTATTTATTTGCTATTTTAATCGTTACTTAGTTTACAAACCAACAATTACAATTCTCAACATAGTCATAATTGCTAGAAAATAACTGAAGTAATATTTATCCGTCCCGTGGATTCGATATTTAACTTGGTCACCTTCGAAACTACAATTGATATCCTTTATACTTGGGGATTAAAATTGTGTGTTGAGAAAACAACCATCAAGCATGCTAGGTTGCGTATTTTATTATGAATATTATATGCATGTAAAAACCTTCGGTGTTACTAAGTGAGAGAGGGGATTGATAATTAATTTCCGCGGCCTCCATTATTGGTTTTTAAGTGATGTGAGTAAACTTACTCGTTGGCAGTATGCCTTCCTCCCTTACGGATGAGTTTATTTATGGATCACTGGTACAAACTTCATTAAATAATTATTGTTTGTAATGTGATGCACATGAACTTGCATGTTGGCATAGACCTTCCTTCTTAATGGATGAGTTTATATGCGGTTCACTTATACAAATTTATAATTGATGATTGTAGGAAGTTATCTGAGCGCGTGCACTTCTCCAACTGTAAGGCACATAAGCTTGCGCAATGGACTTGGAATCAAATAATGGTGTACTCTTAGGTGTAAATAACTAGTATCCTTCCCAACGGAGTTGATGAGTGTGTTAATTCACGAATCTTGCGCCTGGATTTGTGCTATTATGGAGTGTTTGAGGGATGAAATTGGTTGTAAACCGATATATGAAGTCACGAATCAGGTGTTGTTGGAGCATTTTGAGTCATTTTGTGCATCAATAATTGTTGTGTAGAGTCTGAATACATAACATGGTTATTGGTTGAGTGCGTTCACTGCTGAGTAGGGTTTTATGTTATAATTCTAAGTGAAGGGATTCCGAAGTTTTATTAGAACTATCTTATATGAATACTTGTTAATTGAATCATATTTGGGTTAACAAGTAGGATAAAAATTATAATTTCATAGTACCTATAAATGGAGATCAAATCGGGTTAGAGTACTAAGTGCACGAGAAATAATTGATTATAATAGTACCTAGAAAGGGGGGTGAATTGTATCTCTTGCTCTGAGGATATTCACACGTGTCATACGCATATTTACTTGTGTCTATAGAGTGAATTTGCATGGTTTACTGATGCGTCCATAAACCACAAGGCAGAGTCAGACACCGTCACATGGAAGATGAATTAATAAGTGGAGCTGGATGACCTAACGAACTACCTACTATCTTTCTTGATCACAACTCACTTATCTATTCTCTTGTTATTTTTACTTGCTATTTCAATTAATATTTGTTACTTAATTTCAATACCACAACCATTATATTTTCAACATAGTCTTAGTTTACTAGAATATAATTAAATTGATATTTATTCGTCCCTTGGGTTCGATATATAACTTGGTCACCTTTGAAACTACAATTGATATCCTTCATACTTGAGGATTAATTGTGTATTGAGAAAATGCCTATTAGGAGTCACTGCTATTATTTGCATGGCTAAAGAGAAACCGACTATTAATTATTTTATCATGAGGTTAGGTTGACAAATGATATTAATGGGTAAAACCTTCTCTTGTAAATGTTCGGGTTTGTAAACGTCTACACTAACGTGGCTTGCAGACTCACAGTGCTTGAGATGTCGGTGAATTTTATTTTTATATTATTTTGAGGGAATCAATATAAATGGATTAATTCAAAGATTTGATCGGTGTATTTATTTATGATTTCATGTTTTTTCAAAATGGTTTTATCTTACTTATTGTTAACTAAAAAAATTATATTTACTGGTCCAAAATTAGATGATTAGAAAAGAATCTTGGTTTTGAATTTTACTGCTTAGGAAAACATGTGTTCTCACTAAGGATGTTCTGTCATGCCTATTAATCAAAGTCTCTTGTAGAAAGGTGAGAAGTTCATAGAAATATGATGGTCTCATACGACTCTTTAGATACTTGAGTAAGTTAGAAAGGCAAGAGGTCATGGATAAATTGATTAATGAATTGAGAATGCTTCGAGTAGAAATTGAAGGGAAAACCTAGATCAATTTATTCTCCATAATTTGCCTGGATATTTTAAGCAAGTTCTACCTGAAATACGAGAAGTTGTATGTTGTGGGAAACTTCTGACGAAACATGTGATGAAGGAAAGCCTTTTTCATCAAGGTATGAAAAAAGCTAGTATCTCATTCACTAGTCGTTGAAGCATAATTAGTGATGGCATCTACTGACATGTTGTGTGTAGATACTGGAATCACTAAAAGCCTGTAACTAAGTGTTGATGAGTTTGTTATGTACATGGGTAATACTACGAGAGTAGTGGCTATTGCAGTGGGAGTTGTTTATTTATCTTATGATAGAAATAAACGTTTGATTATGAAAAATTATCTTTACCTACTTTTTCTTAGAAAGAATTTCATTTCAGTTTCTATACATTTATGGATGGATACTCCATTTCATTTAAATGACATGGTCATAGTGATGAGGGATGGAGATATAATCTGTTGTGATACGTTAGTGACAATTTATAAACTCATAAATTATGTTTATCCTACGGATGCAACAAATAGTAATTAATAGCGCGTCTTCTCATTCCTAGTAAGAGAAAGGAACCTTCGGAGATGAACTAAACATACTTTTGGCATCTAAGACAAGATCAATTTTACTTATGTAGAATTCAAAGGTTGATTGCCGATAGACCGTTGGGTGGAAATTATCAGACTTGTGAGTCTTGCTTGGAAGTATAATGATTAAAGGCCTTTAAAGGCAAAGGGGTGTAGAGTCAGTGATATGTTGGAAGTAGTTCATTTTGATTTAAGTGGTCCTAAGACTATCCCAATGAGAGGTTGTCATTACGATTTAATCATAGTGGCTCACACCTCTTAGGATAGTTTAGGATCTATTCATCAGAGGATGAGATTAAATCTCAAGTAATCTACACCGGTCATACCCCAGCTGAATGGTGTGGCGGAAAAGAAGTAATAAGAATCTTATGGAAAAAGGTTAGATAGATGATAAGTTATTTGGAATTATTAAATTCATTTTATGGGTATGCCCTAGAAACAGCATGTCATATAACGTTTGTCTGTTTATGGGATATCATAGAAAAATGGAGGGTGGTGATTCATTTAGTCCAAAAGATTGAAGGGAGATTGTTAACACAAACACTAGATTTTTGGAAAAGGACTATGTAATAAATCACATACCAATGTATAATTTATTTTAAAAGAAGTGAGGGAAAACACAAAGTATTAGTACCAATTGTACAAGAGGATATACTACAAGGTAAACTGCATCGCATGTTATATCTGATACACAATTGCATGTAATGCCATGTCGTAGTGGGAGGGTTGTTTCGACAACCCGTAAGATATATGTTTTGGGAGAGTCGTGAGACTTAGTCCCTAGTAAACATGGAATTGACCCACGGATACGACGAAGCACTGCAAGATAAAAATACGATATCTTAGCAAGTTGCAATATTTTCTGGAATAGGATCTACGGTTTCTAAATCAAATCTGGGAGATTATAGAACCACCAAACGGTGTAAAAGCCATTGGAAGTGGTCATACTTAATAAAAGAGGATCAAACAGTAAGGTGAAAACTTTGGAAGCAAAGCTTGTTGTGTAAAGGTATACTCAGAAAGAAAAGGTTTGATTATGAGAAAACCTATTCACCGGTAGCTATGCCTATGTCGATCCAGACTCTTTTATCTATAACTACTCATATGAAATATGAGTAATTGCAAATAGATATCAAGACATCTTTCCTGATTGGAAGTCTTGAGGAAAACATCTAAGTAAAGTAACCAGAATGATTCATTACAAAGGGCTAACAGTATTTTGTGTGTAAGCTTAGAAGTGTTCCTCAATGGACTAAAGAAAGCTTCAAGAACATGAAAAATCTATTTTGATGAGGTAATCCAGTCATATGGATTTAATCAATGCACGGATGTGTCTTGTATATTGAAAAGAGTGACGGAAACATGGTGGTATTTCTTGTACTGTACATAGATGATATATTGCTCATTGGAGACAATGAAATAGTATTATTGGGCGTATGAGTATGGTTGATAAAGCAATATGAAAAGAAGGACTTAAGAAAAGCAAAATATATCCTTTTGATCATGGTAATACGAATCACAAGAAAGGAAGTCATGCTTGTCTCAAGCTTCATGAAATGATACAATCCCTACTTGTTTTAGCATATGACTTTATCTAAAAAAATGTGTCTTAGGACACAAAAGAAGATAAAGGAGATGGAAGCGGTTCTTTATTTTTCGGCAAATAAGAAAGCTTAATCTAAGGAATGCTATGCACGAGATAAGATATCTGTTTTGCTAAAAACATGGTCAGTGAGTATCAGGGACGGCAGTAAATCCACCTCAAAGGTTATGTGTTTGATTTTAAGAAGTTTAGTCATAATATGGAGGAGTGTTATATAGAGATATATTTCGGACTCCGAACTCCATCATGGAAAGATGATAATAATGGAGCCTATGAGGCAGCCAAAGTATCTATATGACTCTAAAAACTTCATGATAGACTTCGAAGTGTTTCTAAGTTTGCCCAAGGTTATCACAATTTATTGTGATAATAATGGTGCAGTTGCAACTTGAAGGAATCATGAGCCCATAAGGCAATTAAACACATGGAGCGTAAGTACTACCTGTTACAAGAAATCGTACGATGAGGGAAAGATTGTTGTCGCCTAGATTGCATCGAAGATAATCTTGTAAAACTTTATACAAGGACCTTAAGGCGAAAGCTTTTGATGGTCGTGTAGTGGGAATGGGAATCAGATATATGGCAGAAGACATGACAACATAGTATTTTAGTATAAGTGGGAGATTGTTGGATTGTATACTAAAAGTCTAGCTTTTTGTATGAACAATGTTATAACAATTTATTTGAAATTAGAATCATATGATCAAATGATTGCATCTTATAATTTATTTATGTGTACGATGCAATAGTCCACTTACTTTATACTGTAAATAATATATTGTGCGACAACACGTGGAAGATCATATTATCGGCTCCCTTACAAAGTATAAACAGATGCTCACAACCAAGATAGACGGGGACTCTCTATCGGGATGGTTGTAGTGTGATTTGGTATTAGTTTGTCTTAACTATAGAATCACATTAGTATGCTTTGTGTGTATTAAGTAGGACCACTTGAGATCGTTCGACTTATACTGGCTTATAGAAGAACTTGATCTATGTTATTATGGATGTTCGTTCTCTTAATCCCTATACAATAACCTCGACATGTAAGGCAGTATGTATTTCTTTGATTCATCAATGGGTGAGTTTTACATGTTATTAAATCAACAAACTCGGTGAGTTGGGGAATAGTGTTGTCTCTTTGGTGTTCTGTTGATTGTAGAAGGAATCCATTACCGAAATAGGTTGATGATGTCCCCTTGAGGAGCTCATAAGGATTATCATGTAAACCTTGCAGGTGGATTTATTTCGGCATGATAATTAGGTTGAGTGGTACTACTCTCGGATGAGATATTAATTAATGGAGTTGTCAATAATTTAATTAATTAATGGGCATTGTATATCTTAAACATGGGGTGACTAATGGGCACATAATAAGAAGGAGCCCATAACGTAATTATGAGATTAGAATGGTAGTGCAGTAATAACATTTTAGTGGTATATATTATTATTATTGGACTTAAGTATAAACTTTGGGCTAAGCTTGGATACTTATGCCCAATAGAGGCCCAACTCTAATTTCTCCTTCTGGTTCCTGCTGTAGCCCATATATAAGTCATCTCAGCTATCTGGAAATCCTAATCTAACTGATTAATCACGCCTAACATGTGAGGAGGGTTAGGGAATAGCAGATTGAGAAGATCTTGAAGATCGTCGCCCACACGACGTCGAGATTGGACTTGGGAATACAGCAGAAGACTGGAAGGTTGTTTGCTACTATTATCTATCAATTTGCATGATTTTTATAAAATTGTATAGAACTCAGAACTATTTATGTGATATACTGACAAAAATCCACTGAAGAGAGGATCATTTTGGCGCATAGATCACTCAAATCGGAGGTCAGACGAGAGAGTTATGCCCAACATGGTGAGACTGCATAGGCCGTCGGCGAGAATTCATCCTCTCCAATATACCTTGGTAAAAGGTAATATGTTTCTATGTTTTCTTGTTTCAACTGATTGTTAGAAACGTATGGAATCCTAACGGTTCACATTAACCAAAGGATCGAACGTCGACAAAACCTAATGATTAATTATTCATACCTAACATTATGAGGAGGGTGAGGGAATAACATATTGAGAAAATCTTGAGGATTGTCGCCCACGCGACGTCAAGATTGGACTTGGGAATACAACAGAAGATCATAAGGTTGTTTGTTGCTGCTGTTTGTCAACTTCGATGATTTTTCTAAAATCATGTGGAACTCTAAATTTTTTGTGTAATACACCATTTGAAAGCCATGGAAGATAAAATTGTTTTGGCTTGTAGATCACTCAAATCGGAATCGGATGAAGAAGTTATGCCCAAAACCGTGAGGCTACACAGGCTGCCGGCGAGAATCTTTCTTCTTCAACATACACTGGTGAAAGGTAATACGTTTCTATGTTTTCTTGCTTCCGCTGAATTAGAAATGCATGGAACCCTAACGGTCCACATTAACCAAAGGATCGAAAGCCAACAATTCCAACTCGTATGAATGATTCAAAGACCATATTGTCTTTCTTTGAAGAAACATATCTTCGCCTGCTATGGAGTTCCTAGAGCACTTGTAAGTGATGGAGGTTCCCACTTCGTCAACAAGCTTCTTGAAAGAGTTCTCAAGGAATATGGTGTTAAGCATAGGGTTACTACACCCTATCATTCTCAATCTAATGGGCAAGCCGAGGTCTCCAACCGACAAGTGAACCAAATTTTAGCAAAAGTAGTCAGAACTAATAGGAAGGATTAGGCTATGAAGCTCAATGATATTTTGTGGGGGTTCCGAACTGCTTACAAGACTGTACTTGACATGTCACCTTATCAAATCATCTATGGGAAGCCGTGCCACTTACCCGTTGAGATTCAGCATAAGTCTTTTTGGGCATTGAGAAGTTTGAACTTGTGTATTAAGGATCAAAAGGAGTTGAGGTTGACTAATATTAAGCAACCAGACGAGTTCAGGAATCAAGCTTACAAGAATTCTGTGATCTATAAAGAAAGAATGAAGAAATGGCATTATTCAAATATCACTTTCAAGGAATTCAAGAAAGGTGATGAGGTATTACTCTTTAACTCTCGTTTGAAGCCCTTTGCAGGAAAATTGAAATCGAAATGGACAGGACCATTCATTATTCATAGCAAGCCTGTGGAGGGTGGAGTTTTGAGATCATGGACAAAGACGGAGACATCATAGAGGCGAATGCGCATCAATTGAAGCACTATAAGTCACCGGATGATGCTTGCATCCTCTTTGAGAATACCTTGCATTGATGTGGTACCGTCGTAATGCTCCGACGTTAAACAAGAGCGCCTGTTGGGGGCTTTCCCTCCTATTTATTGCTGTATTTCATTAGTGTGGGTAATAAATTTTTATATTTGATGTGCTTACTTATCGAAAATTACATCTCTTTGCAAACTTAGTTTCGACTATAGCTTCTACTAAGTTTGGGGGGTGATGTACTTACCTTATCGTCGCACCGAGAGTATAATCTTTTCTTTGTAATGTTTGTTAGGGGAGTTGACTTTTTGCAGCATATTATAACTTTAACTGGTGTTGATGTGTCGATTTTTTTTACAATTTGCCTAATATTTAGTGGTGTTTTATTTATTGCGTCGTATGCGGAGTATATGCACATGATTTCTTTGCAATTTGCCTAATGTTTAGTGGTGTTTTGTTTATTGTGTCATATGCGGGGTATATGCACATGATTTATTGAGTCTTAATTATGCTTCTTTAGTATAGTTTTGCTCTGTTTTGGTACCTAATAATCATTTTTGAGCTTGAAGTTTGCAGAGGACGAAGAAGAATCGAGTTTGAATGATCAGGGGCATGGTTCGACCAAGGAGGAAGGTCAAACCAAATGGTTTGGTTGAACCAGCAATCAGAGAAAATGTTACAAGCTAGTTTGACCAAGAGTGCTGTGGTTTGACCAAGAGTTCGAGTCAAACCAGACACCTGAAAGTTTATTGCAGGCTGGTTCAACCTCAACGTCTTGGTTCGACCCCCAGTTCGAGCCAAACCATATTATTAAAGTTATCCAAAAGCATGGTTCGACCACGATGAGGAGGCTCGACCACTTGGTTCGAGTCGAACCAACTCAGGCAAGTCAAGTTTAAATGTGATTTTCACCCCTATTCCGTACATTCTTCACACCACCCGCACTCAAATCCTCTCCGAACTAAAAACCTCTCTTTCAAAATTTGTTTATTCTTCATTCTACTCCGATTAAGCCACTTTCCACCCTTCCCACGCTCTAATTTTCACGGATTTGGAGCATTTAATTGCAAAAACTAGGGTTTTCCATCCAATTTGAGGATTTTCATGCTTTGTTCATACTAAGCCATGGCTGGAACGAAAGGTAAGTTTTCTTAACTCTATTACCCTAGGATTGAAGTTCTATTGCTTGATATTAAGTGGGAAGTTGATTGAACTAATGTTTATATGGATTCATAGTGTAATTTGAATTTTTGTTTGAAATCTCATATGAACAAGTGATGGGTTCAATTTTATTTGTTGATTTATTGTTAGACCTTGATGTTTACGTGAAGTTGTTGAGTAATTTGAGTGGTGAAGTGAAGCATGTAGAATTTTGAGTTGAATTGTTAAATTTGATAGATGCATGCTTAAGAAAGTGAAGTGATGATGCAATTGTTGATAATTCTTATTGAAGAGTTGAATATGAAGTTAAATTGAATTAGCATGTGAATGGATTTGTTGTTAAATTTTTGAACACATGAAGATTGGGAGCATGCTTGTTTGAAGTAGATTATGCATGAAAAACTTAAAGTCTTGAGTAGAGTTTAGTGTATGATTAGAATTGGAATGAAGTTGGTTTGTTTTTCATGTATCTGTTTGGTATTGAAATATTATTCTTTTAGGAAAAGAAAAGGAGACTGAAATTCACTCCAAGAAGAGACAAGATAGGTAGCATCGTAAGGACGAGGTTACTAAGAAGTTACGGCTTAAGGAGAGACTGCCTAGGAACTTCTACATTGAGATGGAGAATTGGGAGGAAATTAAGGATCGATGGGGTGCGATGTTTGATAGGATCACTCGCACGAGGTACCAAAATGATGAGGCCATGGTTATGATGAACATCCGTGATGACATTATGTGAATGCTTGATCAAGTGGGCATCCGTCAATTCATGGAGACGAAGAGCCAGGCATCTGTCTTATACTATATTACAATCAAGAAGGGTGTAATTTCTTTTCCGTATGAGTGGTCGTTCCAACTGGGAGGTAAAAGAAGGACTTAGACCTCTGAGGATTTCAATGTTCTGCTAGAAACTCAGAGAGGGGTTTCTAGGCATGAAAATGGGCATTTTAGACCGAACGATTTTTAGAGAGCTATTTTAGGTGAGGACATGGATTTCAAGACAAAGGATGCTCGTGCTACTTTGATTAGGAACCCCATTATTAGATACATGGATAGAGTTTTGAGCAACACGTTGTTTGCCTGATCTGAGGAAAGTTGCGTATCTAGGGGATAGTTGTATGCTCTTTGGTGTATATTGAATGGAGTGCAGTTTAATGTGGGATCGTATTTGATTCAGCAGCTCTACAAATTCAGGAGTTTCACTTTTTAGAGAGTGAATATTGGAGGATTGCTTACTCATGTGGCTGAGTCGTACCATATGGATTTTACTGGCATTACTCCTATCTTGGAGAATCCGGATCTCGTGATGAGTGCATGTGTTAAAGCTGGATTTGCTCTGCATGGGACTGGAGATTGGATGTTTGTTAGGGTTTCTAATCCCTATTCTTTCATGTTTCCTTATGATGTGGGATCATTGACTGCGATCCGGAATGATGGAAACTTATTGATGAACACTATATCAGATGAAGCGATTTCAATTACGTGCCTGCAGAGAGGTGATTGGAGGACTGTGGCTTAGATGTACGCTTCTGGTATATTTGATGACTTGCAAAGGATAGTGGACCAAGCACAGCAGCCACAGCAGCAGCCTCAGCAAAAAGAGCACATTGAGCAGATGCATGGAGAGGAGCCTCTTGAGCAGCATCTTGAGATAGATCTACCACAACTGCAGTAGCATGAGATGCCACCACCACAGCCATAGCAGCAACAATGGGGCGGTGCTGATGAGTTCTACAGGGAGAAGTTTCGACTGATGAACGAGCACCTTGTGAATCTGAATAACAATCAGAGGAAGACGAATCGCCAGCTTGCCTTGGCAAACGCAAATTATTCCGCGCTGAGTTTGAGATATGATGCTATGGATAGGAGATTGGGGGAGATGCAAGCCAATGATCGTGAGATGGATAGAAAGCTTTGGGTATTGTAGAGAGATTTCGACCTATGGCGCATGGAAATTAGTGATGATGATGATGATGCTCCGGCGAAGTAGAGTGCACCAGGTTTATTTTTCTTTGTCTGCTTCATCTCATCTCATTCTCTTTTATCTTTACAGGTGGGGTATTTGTGGGTGTGAGTGGATCTATTGATAGTATACACTGATTCTGAGATTGGATTGTTGGTGATACTTGATTTGGATTGTTGGTGATACTTGATTTGGATTGATATAATGCGCTATTTGATAAGTATGTTGCATTCGTATTTTGCATGTGTTGATTTTGTTGATGAAAAGCATGTATAACTTGTTAAATATGTGGTGTTCATTATTGAATTGAACTTGATTATATGCTATGAGGAGTGTTAGAATTCTATTTACCCATGTGAGAGTTTGAGCCTTATGAAATCATGCTAAATCCATGCGTGATAGTTTATTCTTGTAAAAATCATTTATATGATCGTATTCTAAAACTTGGCTTGGAGTCTTGTGTGGGACTTATGATTGATTAGTTATCAGGACATGATTTTAGGCCATTATTATTTATTTGAGTTACTTAGCTAAAATTTACCTTCCTATATACTGTATAAATCAATGGAAGCCCCATTGAGCCTTTAAAAGCTTTTTCTTTGGCAACCCTTGATAAAAATCCTTATTCATCCTTTACTTAAGCCTTGTTGAATACCTTATTCATTAGTAGAGAGTTGAGGTGAATATATGCTAGTTTGAATAGAAAGAAGAAAAGGAAAGAAAAAATTTGGTTGAGTGGTATGAAGAAAAGAGAAATATGGTTAAATTGTTTAGGGGTAGTGCTTGAAACCGGTACCCCGACTGCTTAGGAGGGTAGTGCCCGAAATTGGTACCCTTGTACTTTGACGAAAGAAGTTGTTGATTCCAAAGAAAAGAAGGAAAAGTTGAATCGCAAAGATCATGAGGATAAGATGGAGAAGATGAAGCTATTTGATGAAAAGCAAAGCTCCAAGGTAATTCTCTACTAGTGAATTAGTCACTTTATCTATATTTTCCTACCTTTACCAAAGTGCCAATATTACAACTCAAAAGCAAGTCCTTTGTAATCCTATTAATTGTTGGATTGTATACTAAAAGTCTAGCTTTAGTATGAAAAATGTCATAACTATATTTGAAATGAGAATCATTGATCAAATGATTGCATCTTATAATTTATTTTATATGCATGATGCAATAGTCCATTTACTTTATACTGTAGATAATATGTTGTGCGATAACAGGCAGAAGATCATATTATCGGTTTCCTTATAAAGTATAAATAGATGCTCACAACTGAGATAGACGGGGACTCTCTATCGGTATGGTTGTAGTGTGGTTTAGTATTAGCTTGTCTTGACTATAGAATCACATTAGTGCACTTGTGTGTATTGAGTAGGACCGCCTGAGATCGTTCGACTTATACTGACTTATAGAAGAACTTGATCTCTGTTATTATGGAAGTTCGTGCTCTTAATCCCTATACAATAATCTCGACACGTAGGGCAGTATGTATTTCTTTGATTCATCAATGGGTGAGATTTATATGTATTAAATCAACAAACTCGGTGAGTTGGGAAGTAGTGTTGTATCTATGTTGTGCTGTTGATTGTAGAAGGAATCCATGTCCGACATAGGTTGATGATGTCCCCTTGAGGAGCTCATAAGGTTTATCATGTAAATCTTGCAAGTGGATTAATTTCCGGCATGATAATAAGGTTGAGTGGTACTACTCTCGGATGAGATATTAATTAATTTGAGTTGTCAGTAACTTAATTAATTAATGGACATTGTATATCTTAAACATGGGGAGACTATCGGGCTCATAATAACAAGGAGCCCAGAACATAATTTGGGATTGAATGGGTAGTGCAATAATAATATTTTAGTGGACTATATTATTATTATTGGATTTAATTAAGAGCTTTGGGCTAAGCTTGGTTAATTAAATTCAATTGAGGCCCAGTCCAATTTCTCCTCCTGGTCCCTGTTGTAGCCCAATTATATAAGTCATCTCAGCTCCTGTTAACCCTAAGTTAGTGCCTCATTTGACAGAGAGAAAAGAACATGAGCAGATTGAGAGAATCCTGCGGATTGTTGACCACACAACAGCAGGATTCGACTTGGGACATACAGCAGAAGATCGAGAGGTGGTTCTCTGCAGCGGTTCATCCTCTACATCAATCTAGAACTACGGTAAACATTATTTAATTATTTCCGCTGATTATTTGCCTGAATTCCTAATCGTATCACGTTTGAACCACACGATCCAATTGCCAACAATTGGTATCAGAGCGTTGGTTTCGTGGTGAAACGTAAGATTGGGTTTTTGTGATTATATGATTATATGATATGATCTGGTTGTAATCACATTATTCCTGATGCGCTTTTCGTGATTTATTATCGCTAGTGAGATAGTTCTTTTTTGGGTTTGTTTAATTTTGATTAATCCATGAATCCCTATTTGACTAATCTGGTGTTATTGATCGCTGATGATTAAATTCGCTGGTCACCCTATTTGCTTCTATGATGATCTCTTATGAACGGATTTATCACACGCACACACACGGTGATGGCAAGCCTTGCCCACTTGTCGGCACGACCCTGAACGGGACTAAGGACCATGAAAATGGAGACGGTAGATTCAGGGCGAGGCTAGGCTGCACGATGTGCAACAGAGGCACCGAGAGGCGGTGACTGGGCACGTCGACTCAGACGGAGGCACCGATGAAGGCCCTATAAGCGACAGCAGGCATTTGCCCACAAGGATTTGGGCGTGCTGCACTGCCGTCGTGCGGCAAGTGGTCTATTACCACTGATGTGATCGACGGACAAAGGCAAGGCGACTGGTGGTTGTGAGCACCATCGGACATGAGCGGCGATGCTCCCGGGCGAGTTCAAGCCAGTAATTGATGCTACGGACTAGAGATCTGGGCCGATTCCTAGCGAATCGACTGGACGATCCTATGCGACTCACTGAGGAGTCGTTCGATCGAGGCACGGCAACATCTCGATCGATTCTATGGTGGATTCTAGTCGCTGTGCTCGTTTCTGGCTGTGGCGTTCTGAGCATGTCTGCTGTAATTTGCAGGCGACTCGTTTCTTATCGATGGCGTAGATGTGAGCTGCTGAGTGGTCATCGACGATAGCTGCTTGTGGCTGCATCCCAGGCGAGTCGTGATGATGCCTGTAACCATGGCTGTCGTCGCTGCTTCGTGGGATAGCGCTGGGAGTTGGACCTGCAGCGGTGTCGGAACTTCACGGCAGCAGGCTGAAGGTGCAATTCCGGTGGCTGATGGCACAAAAACCGAGAACAGCAGCACCGGTAATTGCTTCGTATGAAAGTCGTGCTGGTGTTTGCTTTGGCTGGATTGCGGCTGCAAGGGGCAGGGTGGATGACCTTAATTGCTGGAAAATGGGTTTGGGCTCATTTCCTTATTGGGTCAAGCTTCCTTATTGGGCCAAGTTTATTTGAAGGGCTCTTTTCCTAATAATTGTTTTGGGCTGCTGGGCCCAAATGTTTATTAAGGTGTTTATTGGGCTCTTTTTAGTTTATAGGCTGCTCATTTTTTTTAATTTGGTTTTGGGCTATTGGGCCCAATTTTAATTAAATGGTAATGGGCTGCTAGACTAATTAATTTTAATTAATTGTGGGTAATGGGCCAAGCATGATAAATTAGTTATTTATTAATGGGCTAATTTTGTGCTGGTGGGCTTGGTGGATTTAATTTAATTTTGGGCTGAGTATATGGGTCATGGATAATGGGCTTGATTAATTATTTAATCTGCTGCTCATTTTGTGCTTATTTGTTGCTCTAGGGCCCAATTAGTTGATCCACTATTTATACAATTAATTATGATATATAACTGATTTAATTGTTTTAACTTGACAATTAATTGTTATATATACAAGGCATGTTCTATGTGATTTATTTACTTAAATTGCTGTTAATAGAAGCATGTCTAAGTTGTATATTTTATTCTGGAATATTATATGCATGTTAAAAACCCTCGGTGTTAAATAACTAAGTGGGAGAGGGGATTGGTTATTAATTCCCGCAGCCTCCATGATTGGTTTGTTAGCGATGTGAATAGACTTGCGCGTCGGCATTACAGCCTTCCTCCCCATCGGATGAGTTTATTCATGGATTGCTGGAACAGACTTCATTAAATAATTATGTTTGTAATGTGATGCATATGAACTTGCGCATTGGCTTAGACCTTCCTCCCTATCGGATGAGTTTATATGCGGTTCACTGGTACAAACTTGTAATAGATGACTGTAGGAAGTTATCCGAGTGCGTGTGCACTTCTCTATCTGTAAGGCACATAAGCTTGGGCCGCGGACTTGGGGTCAAATAATGGTGCACACTTAGATGTAAATAATAAGTATCCTCCCCATCGGAGTCACTCCTTTTATTTGCATGGCTAAAGAGGAACCGACTATTAATTATTTTGTCATAAAGTTAGGTTGACAAATGAAATTAATGGGTAAAACCTTCTCTTGTAAATGTTTGGGTTTGTAAACGTCCACACTATCGTGGCTTGCAGACTCACGGTGCTTGAGATGTCGGTGAATTTTATTTTATATTGTTTTAAGGGAATCAATATAAAAGAATAAAATTTGAAGATTTGATCGGTTAATTAATTTGTGATTCTCTGAATTTTGAATGATTTTATTTCACTAATTGTTAACTAAACGACATTATATTTACTTGTCCAAAATTAGTTGATTAGAAAAGAATCTTGGTTTTGAAAATTACTGCTTAAGAAAATACATGTGTGTTCTCACAAAGGATGTCTCATGATAATTTTTTAAAAAAAAAGTCTCTAGTGAAGAGATGATAGGTTCATAGAAATATGATGATCTCATGTAACTCTTCGGATACTTGAGTAATTTAAAAGGGTGATAAATCATGATAGAATTTGATGAATGAATTGGAATAATGTGGAATAGAAGTTGAAGGGGAAACCTAAGTCAATTTATTTTCCATAATTGCCTAGATGTTTTGAGTAAGTTCCACCTGAACTACGAGAGGATGTATATGGTGGGAAACTTCTGACAAAACATGTGGCAAAGGAAAGGCATTTTCATCATAATGTGAACAAGTTTAATATCTTATTCACTAGTTATTTAAACATGATTAGTGATGGCATCTACTGACACGAAGTGTGTAGATACTGGAATCACTAAATATTTATCACTTAGCAAAGATAAGATTGTTAATGACATGGGTAAAACTACAAAGGTAGTGGCTATTGCAGTGGGAGTTGTTTATTTATCTCATGATAAGAATAAACGATTGATTATGAGAAATTATTTTTACGTACTTTTCATAGAAAGAATTTGATTTCGGTTTCTATGCATTAACGGATGGATACTTCATTTCATTTAAATGACATGGTCATAGTAATGAGGAATGAGGCTATAATCCGTTAAAGTACGTTGGTGGATAATATGTAAACTCTTGAATCATGTACATCCCACAGATGCAATAAATAGTAATTAAATAATGCATCTTCTAATATTAGTAAGAGAAAGGGATTTTCAAAGATGAACTAAACATACATTTAGCGTCTAAGATTGGTTCATTTTACTTGAGTAGGATTTAAAAGTTGATAGCCGATAGACCGTAAGGTTTATCTGAAGTGGAAACTATCGGACTTGCGAGTCTTGCTTGGAAGTAAAAATGATTAACTGCCTTTTTCAAGGCTGTGGGGTAGGGTGTAGAGCCAAAGATATGTATGTTGGAATTAGTTTATTCTGATTCAAGCGAACCTAATAATATCCATGCGAGAGGTGGTTATGAATATTCAAAGATTATTCTGGATACCGATATATTTATTTGATGGACTGCATGTCTAAGTTCTTGGATTAATTCAAGAATTGTAAGGATGGTACAGTGAAACGTCATGGAAAATATATCATATCATTACGATTCAATCATGATGATGAAAACCTCTTAGGATAGTTAGGAACTAATAATTAGAAGTTGAGATTAAATCTCAAGTTGATTACACCGGGCATGCCCCAGCTGAATGGTGTGGTGGGTAGAAGGTATAAGGCTCTTATGGTTATGATTAGATAGATGATGAATTAATTGGAATAATTAAATTCATTTTATGGATATGCCCTAGATACAGTAATTCGTGAAACGTTTGTCTGTATATGGGATATCCTAGAAAAATGGAGGGTGATTTATTTAGTCCAAAAGATCGAAGGGTAATTGTTAACTCAATAACTAGATTTTTGGAAAAGGACTATGTAATAAATCACAAACCCATGTATAAGTTGTTCTAAAGGAAGTGAGAGAAAAACACTAAGTATAAGTACCAAGTGTACAAGAGGATATACCACAAGGTAAACTGCAACGCATGTCACGATTGATACACAATTACATGTAGTGCTTGGTCGTAGTGGGAGGGTTGTTTGACAACGCATAAAATATATGTTTTGGGAGAGTCGTGAGACTTGATCCCTAGTGAACATGGCATTATCCCACGGATACGACATAGCACTACAAGATGAAAATACAGAATCTTAGTAAGTTGCAATGAATGTTGAAATAGAATCTACTGATTCTAAATTAAGTCTGGAGCTTATAGGACCACTAAATGGTATAAAAAAAATCATTGCAAGTGGTCATAAGAAAATAAAAGAGGATCATATGGAAAGGTGAAAACCTTGGAAGCAAAGCTTGTTGCGAAAAGGTGTACTCAGAAAGAAATAGTTTGATTATGAGGAAACATATTCGCTGGTAGCTATACCAATGATGATCCGGATTCTTTTATTTATTGCTGCTCATATTGAATTATGAGGAACAACAAATAGATGTCAAGACAGCTTTCCTGATTGGAAGTCTTGAGGAAAACATCTATGTGAAGCAACCAGAGTGATTCATTGCAAAGTACTAATAGCATTTTGATAGTAAGCTTAAAAGTGTCCAGCGATGGATTAAAGCAAGCTTTGAGATCGTGAAGCATCTCTTTTGATTAGGTAATCCAGTGGCATGGATTTAAATCAATAAGCGGATGAGTCTTGTGTGTTGATCAGACTGACGGAAACGTGGTGATGTTTCTTGTACTATACGTGGATAGTATCTTGCTCATTGGAGACAATGAAAGAGTATTATCGGGTGTATGGGTATGGTTAATAAAGCGGTAGAGATGAAGGACTTAAGAAAGGCAAAATATATCCTTTTGATCACGGTAATACGGATCACAGAAAGGACATTATGCTTATCTCAAGTTTCATAAATGATACAGTCCATACTCATTTAGCATGTGAATTTATCTAAGTGATTGTGTCTTACACAAAAGGTAGATAAAGAAGATGAAAGCGGTTCCTTATACTTTGGCGAATAAGGAAGCTCAATCTTAGGAATGCTATAAACGGAGTTGGATATCTGTTTTGCTGAATGCATGAACAGTGGGTATCAACGTAACCCGGAACAAGAATGATGAACTGTGGTAAGACATATATGAAGTGCCTGAGAAGGACTGGAAATCATATATAGACTTACTGAGCAGATTCGCTGCTTCTTGTGGATTACGTAGGTTCAATTTTTTTTTAATCAGATTGGACGGTAGTAAATTCTCCTCAAAGATTATGTGTTTAATCTTAGGAAGTAGAGTCATAATGTGGAGGAGTGTTATATAGAAATATTTTTCAGACTCCGGACTCCATCATGGAAAGATGATAAATTGGAGCCTATGAGAAATCGTATGATGAGGGGAAGGCTGTTGTCGCCTAGATTGCATCGGATGATGACCTAGTAAATCCATTTACAAGGACCTTAAGGCGAGAGCTTTTATTGGTCGTGTAGTGGGAGTAGGAATCAGATATGTGGCAGAAGACATGATAGCATAGTCTTTTACTATAAGTGGGAGATTGTTGGATTGTATACTAAAAGTCTAGCTTTAGTATGAACAATGTCATAACTATATTTGAAATGAGAATCATTGATCAAATGATTGCATCTTATAATTTATTTTATATGCATGATGCAATAGTCCATTTACTTTATACTGTAGATAATATGTTGTACGACAACACGCAGAAGATCATATTATAGGTTTCCTTATAAAGTATAAATAGATGCTCACAACTGAGATAGACGGGGACTCTCTATCGGTATGGTTGTAGTGTGGTTTGGTATTAGCTTGTCTTGGCTATAGAATCACATTAGTGCACTTGTGTGTATTGAGCAGGACCGCCTGAGATCGTTCGACTTATACTGATTTATAGAAGAACTTGATCTCTGTTATTATGGAAGTTCGTGCTCTTAATCCCTATACAATAACCTCGACACATTGGGCAGTATGTATTTCTTTGATTCATCAATGGGTGAGATTTATATGTATTAAATCAATAAACTCGGTGAGTTGGGAAGTAGTGCTGTATCTATGGTGTGCTGTTGATTGTAGAAGGAATCCATGTCCGACATAGGTTGATGATGTCCCCTTGAGGAGCTCATAAGGTTTATCATGTAAATCTTGCAAGTGGATTAATTTCCGGCATGATAATAAGATTGAGTGGTACTACTCTCGGATGAGATATTAATTAATTTGAGTTGTCAGTAACTTAATTAATTAATGGACATTGTTTATCTTAAACATGGGGAGACTATCGGGCTCATAATAAGAAGGAGCCCAGAACATAATTTGGGATTGGATGGATAGTGCAATAATAATATTTTAGTGGACTATATTATTATTATTGGATTTAATTAAAAGCTTTGGGCTAAGCTTGGTTAATTAAATTCAATTGAGGCCCAGCCCAATTTCTCCTCCTGGTCCTTGCTGTAGCCCAATTATATAAGTCATCTCAGCTCTTGTTAAACCTAAGTCAGTGCCTCATTTGACAGAGAGAAAAGAACATGAGCAGATTGAGAGAATCCTGCGGATTGTTGCCCACACAACAGCAGGATTCGACTTGGGACATACAGCAGAAGATCGAGAGGTGGTTCTCTGCAATGGTTCATCCTCTACATCAACCTAGAAGTACGGTAAATATTATTTAATTGCTTTCGCTGATTGTTTGCCTGAATTCCTAATCGGATCACGTTTGAACCACACGATCTAATTGCCAACAGTAATGAGTTGATTATAAGTTGATTTTTGAGATGTTTGCCAAGCTTATGATTACGCGGGAATATGAAATGAGTATGAGCGTATATACTAACCTATTTAAGTGTATTTTACACTTGAGAGCATGAGTAAACACTTTTCTTGTGCGCTAGATGACTTAGTACTCCGAAGCGTATTATAATTGAGTGATGTTTTTGTATGAATGAAATGTATGAAGCAAGTGATACTTGTTTTAAATTGATAGAATTGCATGTGCAGGAATGTATTGTACTTGACTTGATAACCTTGTGAATTTTGCACTTACTCTTATGGTTTTGATTTCGTTGCCTCGGGACGAGCAACATGTAAGTTTGAGGGTTTGATGAGAGTGTAAATTCATGTAATTTGAGCTCTGATTGTTGTGATAATGATGTATGATTTGATCTTAAGTCAAGATAAATCGAGATATATAGTGGAATGTCATTAATAAGGTGCGTGTGAGGCCATTTGAGCGGATTTTCGAAGGAAAACAGGACAGAAGTGCTCGAAACTGGAAGAGGACGAATTTAGCACCTGGTTCGACCAAAAGAGAGGTGGCTCAACTATCGGTTCAGGTCGAACCAGGTGTCGAAAGTCAATAGTAGAGCAGTTCGACCACGATGATGTGGTTCGACCAGGTGTGATGATCGAACCATGGTCGAACCAAAAGCCTAAAGAGAAGCAGGTGTGGTTCGACCATGAAGCTTCTGGTTCGACCGTTGTTCGTGGCGAACCAGGCACCTGCCAATGCATTACAGGCTAGTTCAACCAGGCCATGAGTGGTTTGACCAGTGGTCTTGGTCGAACCAATACACGAGAAACTTTCGGATCTGTATTTTTATACCTTCAGTGCGTGTTTTCGCTCAAAAGCCCATCCAAGGTCCATAAGACATAAGAAGAGCTTACAAGTATAAAAGGAAGACCCTACGCAGGAGAAAAAGAGTCATTCATCACCTTCATTCTACACAACATCTGAAACCCTACACCATCCTATGGAGCTGTGAAGAGAGATTCGTATGTCGAATCAAGTGAGAATCAAGTGAAGATTCAAGACGGAGAGAGACGGGATGGCACCTTCATCTAAGGTTTACTTCGTTTCTTATTTTATCTTGTAATTTTCAAGACTATGTGTAAGATCTATCCAACCACCATGATTGTTCTTCGATCAATCATGGGCTAGAACCGCTTCGGTAGTTATAGGGTTTGTGAAGGTTTTATGAGTTAATTGAACTTTTGTGTGTATACTCCGTACAACACTACTTGTGATTTATTTTATATAAGACTATGCGTTTTTAATTCATACTCAGAGTTGTTTTGTGCATCAATAATTTTTTATGTAAAGTCTGAATACATATCTTGTTTACTGATTGAGTGTGTTCACTGCTGAGCAGGATTACATGTTATGATTCTAAGTGAGGGTACTTCGAAGTCTTATTAGAACTATCTTATATAAATACTTGTTAATTGAATTTTATTCGGGTTAATAAGTAGGACAAAGAGAGTAACTTTATAGTACCTATAAAGGGAGATCATATCGAGTTAATGTACTAAGTGCACGGGAAATAATTGATACATTATCGGGTAATTGGGTGTAAAAGGAGAACTCGTACCCTACCCTTACCTTTATCGGGTACGCGCTACCTGATAAAGCTTACTGTACTCGTGCCCATCATCTTGAGTACCAACGGATAACCTAATCCGATGGATAAAATTAACATCCCTAATCATGAACGAATCCAATCTCGCAAAACGTCCTGAAATAAAAAAATAAATATTAAAAGATATAAAAATTTTGAGAACCATATGATCAAATGATTGCATCTTATAATTTATTTATATGTTCGATGCAATAGTCCACTTACTTTATACTGTAGTTAATATGTTGTGCGACAACACACGGAAGATCATATTATCGGTTTCCTTATAAAGCATAAATAGATGCTCACAACCGAGATAGACGGGGACTCTCTATCGGGATGGTTGTAGTGTGGTTTGGTATTAGCTTGTCTTGGCTATAGAATCACATTAGTGCACTTGTGTGTATTGAGCAGGACCGCTTGAGATCGTTCGACTTATACTGACTTATAGGAGAACTTGATCTCAGTTATTATGGAAGTTCGTGCTCTTAATCCCTATACAATAACCTCGACACGTAGGGCAGTATGTATTTCTTTGATTCATCAATGGGTGAGATTTACATGTAATTAAATCAACAAACTCGATGAGTTGGGAAATAGTGCTGTCTCTATGGTGTGCTGTTGATTGTAGAAGGAATCCGTGTCTGTCATAGGTTGATGATGTCCCCTTGAGGAGCTCATAAGGATTATCATGTAAACCCTGCAGGTGGAATTTATTCCGGCATGATAATGTGGTTTAGTGGTACTACTCTTGGATGAGATATTAATTAATTAGGTTGTCAGTAACTTAATTAATTAATGGACATTGTATATCTTAAACATGGGGAGACTAATGGACTCATAATAAGAAGGAGCCCAAAACGTAATTTTGGGTTTGGTACGGTAGTGCAATAATAATATTTTAGTGGAATATATTATTATTATTGGACTTAAGTATAAGCTTTGGGCTAAGCTTGGATACTTAAGCCCAATGGAGGCCCAACCCAATTTCTCCTCCTGGTCCCTGCTGTAGCCCATGTATATAAGTCACCTCAGGATATCTGAAACCCTAATCTAATTCATTATTCACGTGTGATGAGGGTTGAGAGCAGATTGAGTAGGTCTCGTAGATCGTCGCCCACACGACGTCGAGATCGGACTTGGGACATACAGCAGAAGATCAGAAGGTAGTTTGCTGCTGCTGTCCGCGACCTTGCGAAATTTGTGAAAGTTCGTACATTGCTCAGAATTTGATGATCAATATACTGACGGAAAGCCGTCGAAGAGAGGATCGTCTAAGCATAAAAATCATTCAATTTCGACATCAGAAAAGAAACTTATAGCTATTCTCGTGGGACTGCGCAGACTGCCCGCGAGAATCAATCTTCATCAACATACCCTGTGAACAGTAATCGTTTCTATGATTTATTGCTTCCGCTGTGATAGAAACGTATGTATCCTAATGGGTCACGTTAGCCAAACAATCGAGCGCCAACAATTGGTATCAGAGCTTCGGTTTCGTGGTGAAGCGTGACACGTTAGACTAGGGTTTATGTGATTAATTTTTCGAAATTAGGATCGAATGTTTAGAGTAGGGTTTTGGTTTTACTACGCAAACCATGAATATCCCTATGTGAAATATACCCTATATCATATCTGTTCATTGATGGTTGTGTGTGAGAGGATTCGACGAAAACTGTTCGTCAATTTCACATGGAAGGAAGAAATTGAGAGAAAATCCAGCGCAGTGATATTGCAGAGGCAATAACCGGAGTTTCAACCTTCGGATCAGGCTAATTTTTGGTCAGCACGTTCGGATTTTGTGTATGTACATTCTGACGGTGAAGATCGTATTTGGAGCTTTGTGTTGTCGGGAATACACCGAAAACAGAAGCAGTTTTTTGGGCGATTCTGTTCTGCGCAGTCGAGGGAAACGAGCTGTTTCTCACAATATAACCGTTGGATCGACCTGTAATTTGGACATCATGTTCAGAACTCACAGGTGTAGATTCTGGACGGTGGAGATTGGATTCCCAGGTTCTTACAGTTACGAACCCTGAACGACAGTTGGTGTAGTTTGATGTTGCGCGTTGGGCTGAACTTGGTTCTGTGCAAGTAGGCCCTTGGACGAGCGACAGTTCGAGCGGATTTGCATCAGGTTTGATTGGTCTGCATCAGGTTCGATCGATGTTGCACCAGGTTCGAACGGATTTGCATCAGGTTCGATTGGTCTGCATCAAGTTCGATCGATGCTGCACCAGGTTCGAACGGATTTGCATCAGGTTCGATTGGTCTGCATCAGGTTTGATCGATGCTGCACCAGGTTCGAGTGGATTTGCATCAGGTTCGATTGGTCTGCATCAGGTTCGATCAATGCTGCACCAGGTTCGAGTGGATTCACATAAGGTTCGATTGGTCTGCATCAGGTTTGATCGATTCTGCACCAGGTTCGAGCAGGTTTGCATCAAGTTCGACTGGTCTGCATCAGGTTCCGCGTGAGTCTTCATAATATGATCGGGCAGGGTGCCAGAGTGGTGGAGCAGGCTGCGGGGAGGTCGATCCCCATCGCTGTTGTCCGCATTCGTGATTGGTGGAGAACAATCGAATTCGCTGTTATATAACTGTTATAATTGATTTATTAATTGATTATTGTTATATATGTATGCATGATTCTCTATGATTTATTACCTTAAATAGAAGCATGCTAGATTGCGTATTATATTTGGTATATTATATGCATGTATGTTGGAGTGTTAATCAAGTCAACTTATTTTTGGCAATTTATTTCCTTATATATAACTGCTATAATTGTTTTATTGGTCAATTATTGTTATATATTTGGAAGTATGAGCATGCTAGGTTGCGTATTTTATTTTTAAATATTATATGCATGTAAAAACCCTCGGTGTTGAATAACTAAGTGGGAGAGGGGATTGGTAAAAATTCCTGCGGCCTCCATTATTGGTTTGTTAGCAATGTGAATAAACTTGCGCGTCGGCATTAGAGCCTTACTCCCCATCGGATGAGTTTATTCATGGATTGCTGGGACAGACTTCTTTAAATAATTATGTTTGTAATGTGATGCATATGAACTTGCGCGTTGGCATAGACCTTCCTCCCTATCGGATGAGTTCATGTGTGGATCACTGTACAGACTTATAATTGATGACTGTAAGAAGTTATCCGAGCGCGTGTGTACTTCTCCATCTGTAAGGCACATAAGCTTGGGCCGCGGACTTGGGGTCAAATAATGGTGTACACTTAGGTGTAAATAATGAGTATCCTCCCCATCGGAGTCACTGCTTTTATTTGCATGGCTAAAGAGGAACCGACTATTAATTATTTTGTCATAAAGTTAGGTTGATAAATGAAATTAATGGGTAAAACCTTCTCTTGTAAATGTTCGGGTTTGTAAACGTCCACACTATCGTGGCTTGCAGACTCACGGTGCTTGAGATGTCGGTGAATTTTATTTTTATATTGTTTTGAGGGAATCAATATAAAAGGATAAAATTCGAAGATTTGATCGGTATATTTATTTGTGATTCTCTGATTTTCAAATGGTTTTATCTCACTTATTATTAACTAAAACAAATTATATTTACTTGTCCAAATTAGATGATTAGAAAAGAATCTTGGTTTTGAATTTTACTGCTTAAGAAAATACATGTGTGTTCTCACAAAGGACGTCTCATGATGCCTATTAAAGTCTCTAGTGAAGAGATGAGAGGTTCATAGAAATATGATGGTCTCATGTAACTCTTCGGATACTTGAGTAATTTAAAAGGCGGTAGGTCATGATTGAATTTGATGAATGAATTGGAAATACATGGAATAGAAGTTGAAGGGGAAACCTAAGTCAATTTTATTCTTCATAATTGCCTAGATGTTTTGAGTAAGTTTCTCATGAATTACAAGAGGTTGTATATGGTGGGAAACTTCTGACAAAACATGTGGTAAAGGAAATCCAATTTCATAAAAGGAGTGAACAAGGATAGAATCTTACTTGCTAGTTGTTTAAACATGATTAGTGATGGCATCTACTGACACGAAGTATGTAGATACTGGAATCACTGAATGTTCATTACTAAGTGAGGATAAGATTGTTATAACATGGGTAAAACTACAAGACTAGTGGCTATTGCAGTGGGAGTTGTTTATTTATCTTACGATATGAATAAACGTTTAATTTTGTGAAATTATCTTTACATACGTTTTCATAGAAAGAATTTGATTTCGGTTTCTATGCATTAATAGATGGATACTCCATTTCATTTAAATGACATGGTTATTATAATGAAGGATAGAGTTGTAATCTGTTATGGTACGTTGATGGACAATTTGTATACTCTTAAATCATGTATATTCCACAGATGCAACAAATAGTAATTAATAATGCATCTTCTGATCTTAGTAAGAGAAAGTAACCTTCGGAGATGAACTAAACATGCATTTGGCGTCTAAGACTAGATCATTTTACTTGAGTAGGATTCAAAAGTTGATAGCAGATGGACCGTAAGGTTTATCTGAAGTGAAAACTATCGGACTTGCGAGTCTTACTTGGAAGTAAAAATGATTAATTACCTTTTCAAGGTAAAGGGGTGTAGAGCCATAGATATATATGTTGGAATTGGTTCATTCTAATTCAAGCGGACCTAATATTATCCAGGCGAGAGGTGGTAATGAATAATCGAAGATTATTCTAGATACAGATATATTTATTTGATGCACTGCATGTCTAAGTTCTTTGATTTATTCAAGAATTGCAAGGTTGGTACAGTAAAGCATCATGGAAAATATATCAAGTAATGACGATTTAATCATCATTACGAGTACCTCTTAGGATAATTAGGTGTTATTAATCAGAGGTTGAGATTAAATCTCAAGTGGTCTACACCGGGCATGCTCCAGCTGAATGGTGTGGTGGATAAAAGGAATAAGACTCTTATGGTAATGATTAGATAGATGATGAATTATTTGGAATTACTTAATTCATTTTATGGATAAGCCCTAGAAACAGTAATTCATTTGAATGTTTGTCTGTTTGTGGGATATGCTATAAAAATGAAGGTAATTTATTTAGTCTAAAAGATCGAAGGGTGATTGTTAACACAAACACTAGATTTTTGGAAAGGGACTATGTAATAAATCACAAACCCATGTATGAGTTGTTCTAAAGGTAGTGAGAAGAAAACACAAAGTATAAGTACCAAGTGTACAAGAGGATATACTACAAGGTAAACTGCAACGCGTGTCACGTCTGATACACAATTACATGTAGTGCCTTGTCGCAGTGGGAGGGTTATTCGACAACCCATGAGATACATGTTTTGGGAAAGTCGTAAGACTTGATCCCTAGTAAACATGGTATTATCCCAGGGATACGACGTTGCACTACAAAATTAAAATGCGGAATCTTAGTAAGTGCAATGAATATTAAAATAGAATCGATGGATTTTAAATTAGGTCTGGATGCTTGTTGAACCGCTAAATGGAGTAAAAGCCATTGGAAGCGGGCATGCAAGAATAAAAGAGGATCATAGAATAAGGTGAAAACCTTGGAAGCAAGCTTGTTGCGAAAAGGTATACTCAGAAAGAAAGGGTTCGATTATGAGAAAACATGTTCGCCGGTAGTTATGCCTAAGTTGATCCGGACTCTTTTATTTGTTGCTACTCATATGAAATATGAGGGATAACAAATAGATGTCGAGACAACTTTCCTGATTGGAAGTCTTAAGGGAAACATCTATGTGAAGCAACCAGAGTGATTCATTGCAAAGAGCTAAGAGCATTGTGATAGTGAGCTTAAAAGTGTCCATTCATGGACTAAAACAAGCTTCAAGATCATGAAACATCCACTTTGATGAGGTAATCCAGTGACATGGATCTAATCAATGATCGGATGGGTCTTGTGTATTGAAAAGAATGATGGAAACGTGGTGGTATTTCTTGTACTATACGTAGATATTATCTTGCTCATTGGAGATAATGAAAGAGTATTGTCGGGCGTATGGGTATGGTTGATAAAGCGGTATGAGATGAAGGACTTAAGAAGAGCAAAAATATCCTTTTGATCACGGTAATACGGATCACAAGAAAGGATGTTATGCTTATCTCAAGTTTCATATAATGATACGATCCTTACTCGTTTAGCATGTAAATTTATCTAAGTGAATGTGTCTTGTGACACAAAAGTAGATAAAGAAGATGAAAGCGGTTCCTTGTGCTTCTACAAATGAGGAAGCTCAATCTAAGGAATGCTATGCACGAGAATGGATAACTGTATTGCTAATTGCTTAGACAGTGAGTATCAAGGTAACTCGAAATAAGAATGTTGAACTGTGGTAAGACATATATTTATATACCTGAAAAGGACTAGAAATTATATGTAGGCTTACCGAATAGATTCACTGATTTTTATGGGTTACATAGATTCAGAATTTTCAAATCAGATAGGGACGACAGTAAATCTACCTCAAAGGTTATGCGTTTAATTTTAGGAAGTTGAGTCATAATGTGGAGGAGAGTTATATAGAAATATATTTCAGACTCCGGACTCCATAATGGAAAGATGATAAATTGGAGCCTATGAGGCAGCCAAAGTATCTGTATGACTCTAGAAACTTCAAGATGGACTTCGAAGTGTTTCTAAGTTTGCCCAAGGATATCACAATTTATATTGATGATATTGGTGCAGTTGCAAACTTAAAGGAATCACGAGCCCATAAGGCAATTAAACACATGGAGTGCAAGTACCACCTATTACGAGAAATTGTATGATGAGGGGAAGGTTGTTGTCGCCTAGATTGCATCGGATGATGACCTAGTAAATCCATTTACAAGGACCTTAAGGCGAGAGCTTTTGATGGTCGTGTAGTGGGAGTGGAAATCAGATGTATGGCAGAAGACATGACAGCATAGTCTTTTAGTATAAGTGGGAGATTGTTGGATTGTATACTAAAAGTCTAGCTTTTTGTATGAACAATGTTATAACAATTAATTTGAAATGAGAATCATATGATCAAATGATTGCATCTTATAATTTATTTATATGTTCGATGCAATAGTCCACTTACTTTATACTGTAGATAATATGTTGTGCGACAACACGCGGAAGATCATATTATCGATTTCCTTATAAAGCATAAATAGATGCTCACAACCAAGATAGACGGGAACTCTCTATCGGGATGGTTGTAGTGTGGTTTGGTATTAGCTTGTCATGGCTATAGAATCACATTAGTGCACTTGTGTGTATTGAGCAGGACCGCTTGAGATCGTTCGACTTATACTGACTTATAGGAGAACTTGATCTCAGTTATTATGGAAGTTCGTGCTCTTAATCCCTATACAATAACCTCGACACGTAGGGCAGTATGTATTTCTTTGATTCATCAATGGGTGAGATTTACATGTAATTAAATCAACAAACTCGATGAGTTGGGAAATAGTGCTGTCTCTATGGTGTGCTGTTGATTGTAGAAGGAATCTGTGTCCGTCATAGGTTGATGATGTCCCCTTGAGGAGCTCATAAGGATTATCATGTAAACCCTGCAGGTGGAATTTATTCCGGCATGATAATGAGGTTGAGTGGTACTACTCTTGGATGAGATATTAATTAATTGGGTTGTCAGTAACTTAATTAATTAATGGACATTGTATATCTTAAACATGGGGAGACTAATGGACTCATAATAAGAAGGAGCCCAAAACGTAATTTTGGGATTGGTACGGTAGTGCAATAATAATATATTAGTGGAATATATTATTATTATTGGACTTAAGTATAAGCTTTGGGCTAAGCTTGGATACTTAAGCCCAATGGAGGCCTAACCCAATTTCTCCTCCTGGTCCCTGCTGTAGCCCATGTATATAAGTCACCTCAGCTTATCTGGAACCCTAATCTAATTAATTATTCACGTGTGATGAGGGTTGAGAGCAGATTGAGTAGGTCTCGTAGATCGTCGCCCACACGACGTCGAGATCGGACTTGGGACATACAGCAGAAGATCAGAAGGTAGTTTGCTGCTGCTGTCCGCGACCTTGCAAAATTTGTGAAAATTCGTACAGTGCTCAGAATTTGATGATCAATATACTGACAAAAAGCAGTCGAAGAGAGGATCGTCTGAGCATAAAGATCACTCAATTTTGACATCAGAAGAGAAACTTATGGCTATTCTCGTGGGACTGCGCAGACTGCCTGCGAGAATCAATCTTCATCAACATACCCTGTGAACGGTAATCGCTTCTATGATTTATTGCTTCCGCTGTGATAGAAAAATATGTATCCTAACGGGTCATTTTAGCCAAATGATCGAGCACCAACAAAATGCTCGTTCATCAATCTGAACTGCTCTCTATAGAAATGATCCTAAGCCTGCCGGAAATCCTGTTGCTGCTATGGTGGTGGATCAAAGTACACATGTTGTGGCTGCTGCAGTTGCTGCATCGGAGGAAAATCCATCTCCGAATACACAAACCCTAGCTATTGTGGCTAATTCTCGTCAATAAAATTAGCTGGATCACCTACCAAAATCATATCCTTATCAATGAGTACTCCACGTAAGTGCATCTCAGCTAGAAGTCCCCAATTTTCCTCTTCCAAACAAGTCTTAGAAATTGCCCTATGCTCCGAGGTATCCATAAATAGGTTGGTGTTGATCTGAATAGTAGTAAGATCAACAATCGACAATGGAAATCGAAAAGAAAGCAAATTCTTGCCACGTATAAACATCCAATCATCATCCATCCGCAGAACCAACCCCATCCTCACACAAGATGACAGGATCAAATCGGGATCCCCTCGGATTGGCCTATGCCTGCTCAAGTCATCTTTGTAGTACTCTGGTAGTGGAGTAATCAACCCTCCAACATTGATTCTTTGGAAATCATGAGTAGAGAACTTGTACAATTGCTGGAAAAAGTAAGCCGCAATGTTGAAACAGACTCCATTCAACATACACCATAGCATATACAACTCCCCTCTCGTAATACAACTGCCCTTGGATCGAGCAAACAGTGTATTGCTTAGGATCCGGTCCATATACGCTATCATGGGGTTGCGGATGAAGGCAACCTTAGCGGTGTTCGAATTATAATGACCTTGCCTTCCCGAGATAGACCTCGAAAACTCATCTGCACAGAAATCAACGCGCTCCACTTCAGACACATTCTCACAACTAATCATTTCATTGAATTCACTAGCAAGCATGTGCTGCAGCTGCCCACCAATGTTCATTCATAGACCATAGGGAAGATAATGATCTCCACGATCAACTCTCATCGAGCATAAAACTTCAGCAGTAATGTAAAAATACGTCTCCTTCTTCATCTCCATGAACCTAGTTATCCCTATTCGATTGAACATCCAGCGGATATCATTAATGATGTTCATCGCAGTCGTTGCTTGATCATCTTGATAACGAGTCCTCGTTATCTTTTTCGCAATAGCTGCCCACAACTGCTTTTTCTCCTCCCAATCATCGATCTTTATACCAAAATTGGAAGGTCTCCTCTTATCAAGCTTTATTTTCTTTGCAACCCCTTCCTAGGAGACTTAGTCTCCTTCCTCTTAGAAGATGAAGCAATCTCTTTACCTACAAAGGCTATACTTCAATATAAAACAAAAGAGATAAAGCAAGTATATCCAACCTAAGACTAATTTAAGCATGAATTCCACTCAAGATTTCAAATTCATATGCTATAATCTACTCAAAACTCAATATCCCTAAATTTCAAGTGTTCATCTAATCATCATAACAACTGTATGCTCAACAGTTTCAATAATAAGACAATTTCAACCAATAGTCTAAAAATTACTACACACATTAAAAATGCTTCTCAATTTCAGCATAAACTTCAACAAAAACCATAAGCATGCTCATCATCCACATTTAATTGCACAACATCAACACTTCAAATCAACGAGCCCATATATATAATTTGAAAGTGAACTCAAGCCAGCAAGATATGCATCATCAATTTCACAAATTTTCAACAATCCAACATAAATTGAATCATGCAAATTCATATAAAATTTCAACGAGAACACCAAATTCAACACTTCAAATTCAACTAAGTATATGTTTTAATCCACTTACCCAATCTTCACTAAGCATAAATACTTCAATTAAAGAGTAGAGAAGTTTGAAAACATACATTTATCTCTGGCCATGGTGTGTGTGGTGTACGGTGAAAAATCCCCAAAATTTTGAATGAAATAGCTCAAAATCAGACTTGAATCCTTCAAAACTTAGTTGTTGAAGTGTTTGGAGAGGAAGAATTAAGTGTGGAAAGAGTTTAGAGTAAAGTTCTTACAAGTCGGGATGAGTGCTCGAGAAAGGGTGATGCGAATTGGTCGAACAACACGCAGAAACTGACCTTTATTTTCGATTTCAGACTCTGTTTAACTCGAACTAGGGTTTTGGTCGAACTAGGGTTTTGTTCGAACTACGTGAGTCTACTCATAAAATGTGACTTCATTTAACCTCCATTCGACCAAATTATCTTGGTCGAACAACAGTGTGAGGTCGAACTGCACCTCTGTAAACTAAAAATTGCCCCCTGTTCTCCCCTGCTTTGTTCGACCAACGTTTGACCTTCAAGTTCTGGTTAAACAAGGTGTTTTGGTCAAACTGAGCTTCTGTAAGTTGGTTTGCGTTCATGCATGTCGAACAATCTTCCGAACTTCTGAAATTTCGTACTTTTCTTGTCTTTCCCTGCAAAAACTCAAACTTTAGAACAAAATCAAGCATCATTATACCAAAAAAAAAAGCCAGAGAACCACTCTCAGACTACATAAAAATAAACGTGTATAATACTCTGTAGACACTTGAATTTTATTGCCAATTAAAGGAAAATATGTGGCAAATTAATGAATAATTATCAATTAATTATTTATTTATTAAGGGATTTAAATAAATCTACTCCTAAAATAAATGAGTAAATAATTGATAATTAGGCTAGATTCAGTCAAATAAGTCTGTCTTAAAGCCTAAGCAAGTGAAAGGCCCAAGCCCGCAGAATTAGGTCAAATCAGCCCTGGACCAATCAGACTGCGAGTTATTTATGGGGCGTCCTCACCCTTCACCTATATAAGAAGCCCTCCTCCATTCATTCCAGACACACTAAAATATCTGAAGACGTAGACGCTTCTGAAGAGATCAAGAATACGAGCAGTGCTCCCTTGAGATCTTCAAGCATCTTCAAGCCAAGAATCGCCTCCGATCAGAGATCAAGATGCTAAGCCCATCCAATCAGGCGTTCTTCAAGTCAACAGCCTCCTATCAGAGATCAAGGTTCTGCACCCCACCGATCCAGCGTGGTCAGAAACAACACTCAACCTGAGATCAAGGTGCTAAGCCCCTCAGATTCGACGTTTCTTATAGTCAACGACTTTCTCCACAGAAAGCTCTTCAGTCAATGTTTAATCCGAATAAATGCTCAATGCCTCTGGATCAACATTACAAGACCACACATCCGAGCTCGGACAAGCTTCATCTGAAGATTCGGCTCAACACACATGCTGTCAATACAGTCAGCATACACTCCAGTCAAAGAAGTCAAAGTCAACACACACAAGTTAAGTCAAAGTCAAGTAAAGCCAAATTAGTTCGAGAGAAGAATCACAGGATTAATTGAGATTGTAACCCATTTACATATTTTATAAATTAAATCCATCTGAAATTATCCTTGTACTCAATTTGTATTTATTTTATCATAAATATAAAATTTTTTGTTACATACTCAGCTCACACTAAAATAATAAAACACCAAAGAACACTAGGCAATTTGCAAACAAAATTGACACATCAAAATCAGTTAAAGTTTTAATATACTGCAAAAAATCAACTCGCCCAGCAAATGTTATAAATAAAAGATTATAGTCTTGGTGCTTCAATGAGGGTTGAACATTAATGAGAGTGAAAATAAGTGTGTTTTAAAGCCCAATCTAACACTTTTTGATGAGAATTGTTGTCATATATTCTCACAAGTATCTTATATTCAATAAATGTGAGAAAAAGGTGCACTTGAGGTATTTTATTTTGTTTTAGGTGGAAAAATGATCAAAAGTGCAAAGTTGGAGAAAAGGTGCATCTTGTGTATAAATCCTGAAAAATGCACGTCCAATTCGTGTAATTTTTATATGCTCATGTGGAGATCAAAAATGGAATTGTGATGTATGTTTCGAAAGCCATAGAAGACAGGGTCATTTTTGAATAAGGAACACTTCGATCGGAATCCAAACGAGAAAGTTATGATCAAGATGGTGACGTCGCGCGAGCTGTGCCAAATAGAATGGCTGTTCCACTTTGCATGACTTGTTACATATTCAAATTTTGAATTTTTTTAGAGTTCTTTATATAGAGAGAGGACTGCGTGAGCGCAAGAATCACTCAAATCGAAACGGTGAGACTGCGCAAGTTGGTTAGAGGTCGTTCGACCACGACACGAGTGGTTCGACCACTGGTTTTAGTCGAACCAGAAGCCTAAAAATCACCACACAGTGGTTCGACCACGACATGAGTTGTTCGACCACTGGTTCGAGTCGAACCAGAAGCCTAAAATTGTGTTAAATCACTTATTTTTATTCGACCATGGTTCGACCTATGGGCTAGGTTGAACCAAATGCCTGGGACAGCTCCAAATTTGTATTTTACACCCCTAGTGTGTGTTTCTGCATGTTTTCATCTTAATAAGCCCTTCCAAGGTCCTTAAGGAGAGCTTACAAGTATAAAAGGGGATGTAGTCACACCAAAAGAGGGAGAACAACAACACAATCATCCTACACCCCACAAGGGGGATAACCCCCAACAATCATCGACATCCTTTCCTCCATCCATCCATCACTTTGAAGATTTGTTCGTGCAATCAAGAGGAGAACCAAGAGGAGGATTCAAGATGGAGAAAGACGCAACGACGCCCACATCTAGGCTTTTATTTATTTTCTAATTTATCTTGTATTTTCCAGACATATGGTAAGATCTATCCAACCTCCATGATTGTTCTTCACAACATCATGGGATAGAGCCTTTTTGGTAGATCTAGTATTTTGAAGGTTTTTATGAATAAATTGAACTTTCGTGTATATACTCCATAAACACTACTTGTGGTTTAGTTTATATATGACTATGCATTTTTAATTCATACTCAGAGTTGTTTTGTGCATCATTAACTGTTATGTAGAGTCTGAATACATATCTTGGTTTTGATTGAGTGCATTCGCTGCTGAGCAGGATTCCATGTTATGATTCTAAGTGGGGACTCCGAAGCTTCATTAGAACTATCATATATGAATACTTGTTAATTGAATCTAATTCGGGTTAGTAAGTAGGATAAGGAGAGTAATTTTATAGTACATATAAAGAGAGATCACATCAGGTTAGAGTACCAATCCTAGGGGCAAATAATTGATATTGATAGTACGTAGAAAGGGGGAGAAATTATATCTCTTGCTCCAAGGTTATTCACATGTGTTATACGCATGTTTGCTAGTGTCTATAGAGTAAATATGAATGGCTTAGTGATGCGTCCATATTCCAAAAGGCAGAGTTGGATATTGATACACGAAAGGGAAATTAATGAGTGAAACTGGATTTTCCTAAAGCTACCTATTCTCCTACTTGATTCACTTTCGTATTTTCCTAGTTCTCAATTTATTTTATTTGATATTTTATTTCATTGTTTAGTAGTTTATAATAATTCACAACCTTATTGCCAATTCATCTTAACTAATTTAGTTAATAATTAAATTGATAATACGTCGTCTTTTTGGTTCGATATTTCACTTTGTCGCTTGTTTAAGCTGCAACTAATATCCTAATTACATGGGGATTAATTTTGCGTGTAAAGAAAACGCGCATCAAGTTCTTGGTGCTGTTGCCGGGGACGAACCAGAACTTTATTAATTGAGTACGTTCACGTCTAAGCAGGATTCCTGCTCAAATTCTCATTCTTGTGTGTGTATTCCAGAACTTGCCTCTTGTCTTACTTGAAACTACACATGTGTTAGATGATGGGAGATGAGGATCCAAGAACTTGATGCGTGTTTTCTTTGCATTCAAAATTAATCCCCAAGTATTAAGTATATCAGTTGCAACTTAAGCAAGCGACTAAGTGAAATATCGAACCCAAAGGATGGCGTATTATCAATTTAATTATTAACTAAATTAATTAAGACGAATTGGCCATAAAGTTGTGAATTTATTATAAACTAATAAACAATGAATTAAAATAACAAATAAAATAAATTGGGGACTAGGAAAATAAGAAAGTGAATCAAGTAGGAGAATAGGTACCTCTAGGATAATCCAGTTTCACTCATTAATTTCCTTTCATGTATCAATATCCGACTCTTCCTTGTGGAATATGGACGCATCACTAAGCCATGCATATTTACTCTATAGACACAAGCAAACATGTGTATAACACGTGTGAATAACCTTGGAGCAAGAGATATAATTTCACCCCACTTTCTAGGTACTATCAGTATCAATTATTTCCCCTTGTGATTGGTACTCTAACCGATATGATCTCCCTTTATAGGTACTATAAAATTACTCTCCTTATCCAACGTACTTACCCGAATTAGATTCAATTAATAAGTATTCATATATGACAATTCTAATGAAGCTTCGGAGTCCCCTCACTTGTAATCATAACATGGAATTTTATTCAGCAGTGAACGCGCACAATTAATAACCAAGATATTTATTCAGACTCTACATAACAATTAATGATGCTTAAAACAACTATGAGTATGAATTAAAAATGCATAGTCTTATATAAATAAATCCACAAGTAGTATTGTACGGAGTATACACACGAAAGTTAAATTAATTCATAAAAACCTTCAAAATCCTAGATCTACCAACAAAGTTCTAGCCCATGACGTTGCAAAGAACAATCGTGGGGGTTGGATAGATCTTACCCATATGTCTGGAAAATCACAAGATAAATTAGGAAATGAAATAAACCCTAGATGTGGGCATCATCACGTCCTTCTCTATCTTGAATCCTCCTCTTGGTTCTCCTCCTAATTCAGCAGACGAATCTTGAAAGTGATGGATGGATAGAGGAAAGGATGTGGATGATGGTTGGGGGGTGATCCCCTCTTGTGGGGTGTAGCATGACTGTATTGCTTCGTGTTCCCTTGGTGTGATCTACATCCTCTTTTATACTTGTAAGGTTTCCTTATGGACCTTGAATGAGCTTTTTCTTGGAAAACATGAAAATACACGATCTAGGGGTGTAAAAATATGGATTTGAAGCTGTCCCAGGCATTTAGTTCAACCTATGGGCTTTGTCGAACCATGTTCGAATCAAGCCATTGTTGAGGACGGCCGTTATTATTGATTTTGTTATTTCTAGTTTGATTAAGACTTTTATTTGTGATTATTTATTTCTATCTAACCTTAAATTTTTTTGAGGTACTTGTGCACTAGGAAAAAGAGAGGAAAGAAAAGAAGAAGTAACACACAGAACTAAACATAACCGGAGCAAGGCAGAATTCGGATAATGTTGCCATACGTGAAATTTTCACGAACTATGGGATTGGTATCATGGTTTTGATAGAAGCAAGGGGGAAGATGATGAATTTGAGATATATCCCTCTCATATCAACATGGTAGAGAAGAATTCCTTTTCTAGAGGTAGTTTTAAAGATCCATATCTGCACCTCAGAAGATTCCTTGGTTATGCAAACACTAAAAAGGGTGTAGGAGCTCACGATAATGCTAGACGAATCGCCCAATTCAAGTTCTCTTTGATTGATAAGGCAGAAGCTTGGTATAAGACTCTTAATATCACAGATTGCACTACATGGGACCAACTGCAGCTGAAGTTCTTGAATTGATACATGCCACCCTCAAGGATCTTAAGAATGAAGCAAGACATTACCAATTTGTTATGAATCAGGGAGAGAAATTTCATGAGGCATGGGACAGGTTTAAAGACATGCTCAGGAGTTGTCCACAGCATGGGATGACTAAGGCTCAGTATATAAGTATCTTCTACTATGGATTGGATTGTGAATCGCGTATTCTTATTGATGCATCATCGGGAGGAGTGTTGTTATCTAAGACAGCATTTGAAGCAGAAAATTTATTTGAAGACATCTCTATGAATTCACGTGACTGGCCTACGGAGAGAGTTAGAGGAACTTGTGTAGTTAGCAAGGTACCTCAGGTTGAACATCAAGTGGTGAAGCCGAATAGGGATGATGAGATCGTCTCTAGTTTAGCTAACATCAACAAGCTACTAGAATCCTAGCAGAGGCAAATTGCAGAGTTGACATTAAAGGAGCCTAGTATCCATCAGCAAGAAGTGAAGAGTGTTGAAGATACCTTAAATTGATACATGGCTAAGAATGATGCAAGGGTTGATCGTCTTGAGGCTACTATGAATGCTAATCATGCATATTTATCTAAGCAGTTGAAGGACCTTACTTTGATGATGGGGCAGATGGCTGGGGACGTGAATCAATTGACACAAATGTTGGAGAAAGAAATGTTCTCGTCTCAAGGTATAACGAACCCAAAAGAGTTCCATGCCATCACATTAAGGTCTGGTAATACAGTATGAGGAACCGATGATGCCAAAAATGGAGTCTGAAGCTTCAAGAGCTCGATTCGACCATGGATCGACCAGAACCATAGGTCGAACCAACTTGATTCGATTGAACCCAGCACCTGGGCAACTTTTGGAGCTTTTCTGAAGATCGGGTCGAACCACGATCGAACCACGATCGAACCAGCTTGTACGAGAGACGCTGAATTTTCTAAAGAATAATTCGAACACGACAGTTCTTATTCGACTAAACCCCTTGGTCGAACCAAGGTCGAACTAGACTGTATGGGTGAGTTTGAACTTTTTGATTGTCAGTTCGACCATTATGGAGCTGGTTCGACCAACCCTCAAGGTCGAACCATCTTATCTAGCACCTGTTGTTCATAACACTCCAGTGCCATCCCAAAGGCAGAACACTGAGCTTATAGTGGAAAATAAGTGGGAAAGAGCAAAGAGGTTGAGAGCGAGTCATGCAAGAGCATAAATGTGGTTTCTAACTTGTTTAATTTTGATTTTAATGGGACAGATAATTCTAAATTTGAGTGGAAGATTGACAAGGAGGAGTCTAGACAGCCATATGAGGAAGGAAATTTCAAGGATCATATACTTGTGACCAAGAAAGTTGAGGTTTTGAGTGTAGACAAAAAGAGAGAAATAAAGTACTTGAAGGTGAGGATGCGACAAGACCGTCCTCTGATCCAGTAATTCAAAAGGTTACATCCGACGTGACTCTTTGATGTTAAACATGAGCGCCTGTTGAGGGCTTGCCCTTTCGTTTTTTATTGCTTTCGTATTTCTTTTGTGTGAGTGAGGAGTTATTATATTTGAGGTGCTTGTGTTTTAGAAATTACATCTCTTTTCAAACTTAGTTTCAACTTACGTTCTTATTAAGTTTGGAGGGGGTGTGATGTACTTACCTTGTCTTTTATGTACCAAGGGTATAATTTTTCCTTTCGTCTTGTTGTTTGTTTGTTAGGGGGTTGATTTTTGTGGCATATTAATATTTTAACCGATGTTGGTATGTCAATTTTTTACAACTTACCTAATGTTTCTTGTTTTGTTTTTGTGTGGTCCCTAGTGTTAAGTGCTCGAGTTTTAAAATTTTCATCTTGTTAATTTTTCTGGTATCTCCTATTTTATTATTGATGAATCATTTGATGATGAGGAGTGTTGAGTTTTGATGATAGAAAAAGGTAAAAGAATGGCAAGATGAGCTCTGCACTAAGACTTTGACCTGACCGAGTTGAACAACTCTAGGAGTTCGTGAACATTTTGAAAGAAGGAAAAATCAGGTACCCTCATTTCCTTATTCTAATTTTTATGTATGCTTTTAATTCATGAATTGGAAGAATTGAGTTTAAGATGGTGAACCATGTGAGTTTATATATTTTTTGATGTGGAACAAAAAGCATTAACTTAATTGGAGGCCCTAACCAGAAAGCAAATAAATTAAGGAGTGCTGCTGCTAAAGTCTATTTCCTTATTTGAACATTTAACTTGCTGTTTCTTTTATTATTTTGTGGTTTTGTTAATTTTAATAAGTCCAAGGAGCACCTTGCAATTTGCCAAATTATTGTAAGCATTATTTAAGGACAATCCTTAGGGTTGTGATAGCATCCTTTTTTTCAATATTCAGAACTGAGATTTATCTCTTTTGAAATTGACGGTATACTCTTCATTATCAACATCGTTGCTTTGTTTTGGTTATTATTTTGCTTACGCTGTGCATCATCTGGTATTAGTTCTAGGACGATCAACAGATATGCCGCCCCATGCGCAATGTAATCAATGAAATGCCAAACTCAATGAGGTGCTACACCATGCAGACATCACTCAATTGCGTAAACAAGTGGAACAACTTACCGTGCAATTAGCCAACTTGCAAGCGAATCCACCCTAGCCTGCTGTAGCTGCTGAGTCTAACGGATCCACTGGTGAAGAGGACAATACCAATCCCTTTGTTGTTCCTCACCCACCACAACCTATTCACAACCCTCCTCCTCGACATGATGACCGTCGATGGGAGATGGGGATGCATTTAGAAATTCCAGAATTCAAAGGAAACTATGACCCGGTAATTTTATTGATTGGTTGTCCACTGTTGAGGAGATAAGGGATTTCAAGGAAGTACCCTCTGCTTCCCGTGTCCCACTGATTACAACTCGATTTCGTAATCGTGCCCAAGCTTGGTGGCAACAGTTGAAAGGACATCGTCATCGCCTTGGCAAGTCTAAGATCACTACTTTGGAAAAGCTTCGAAAATGTATGAGGGCAGAATTTATCCCTTATAATTATGAAAAAGATTTATACCAACGGCTTCAACACTTGCGTCAAGGCCAGAAATCAGTTGAGGAATACACTGGAGAATTTAATCCTTGTTAGCTCGCAATGATTTATCTGAGACACCATCACAACTTGTTGTGCATTATATTGGAGGCCTTCGTCTATCCATTCAGGATCTATTAAATATGTGTGATTCTTTCACTATGTCTGAAGCTCACCAATGGACAGTCCATGCTGAAAAACAATTGGCTAGGCGCCCAGCACCACCTGCGCACCCACTACAAACACCGGGAGTGGAATCTTCTCGTACAGGCATTTTTTACTCCCGAATAGATTCCCCCGCTACACGTCCAACACAACCACCAGGACGTGCCCCTCAATTCAAATATTTTAATTGTGGAGATGTCGAGCACCGAATGTTTGAATGTCGTCTACCATTGAATCGTACTCTTGCTGCTTTTGATCCACTAAAAGCTAATGGAGCCCCATCTGAAGATGTAGATCTCGTTAAAAACACAGTATTGGTGGAAGGAGACACTGGTCCTTTGCTGATGGTGCGTCGTACATTTCTTACACCCTGCGCACCCTCTGATGATTGGCTTCGTACCTCCATTTTTCAGTCAACCTGTACTATTGGAGGTAAAATTTTCTCTATTATTATTGACTCTGGTAGTTGTGAAAATGTTATATCAGAAGGAGCAGTTAAAAAATTGGGCTTATCTTCAGAGGCTCACCCTCAACCACATAAATTAGCTTGGATGAGTCGTGGAATGGGGTTGCTTGTTTCACGTCGTGTTTTGGTTACTATATCTATTGGTCCTACCTATGTTGATGATATATATTGTGATGTGATCCCTATGGATGCCTGTCACCTTCTTTTGGGGCATCCCTAGCAATTTGATCGTATGGTTTTTCATGATGGTCGAACTAATACATATTCATTCTTATTTCATGGTAAGAAGGTTGTTTTATTACCAAGCTGGGTAAAACCTTCACATGTCCCTACTGTTAATTTGTAGCTGTTGTCTCGGGTCCCATTTGAGGCAGCAATGTCTGAATCAGGCATTGTTTATCTCTTAGTTGCTATGCCATCTATCAAAGAGACCTCTTCTTATATAGCAGTTCAGGAGTTACTTGAAGAATTTTGTGATGTATTCCCTGTGGACCTACCGGATGGTCTTCCGCCATTAAGACACATTCAGCATTGCATAGATTTGATGCCTGGGGCAGCTTCACCTAACCGACCACATTGTCGAATGAGCCCAACTGAGCATGAAGAGCTTCATTATCAAGTTGAAGCCCTTTTTTCCAAAGGCCATATCCAAGAAAGCCTCAACCCTTATGTAGTCCCTGCTTTACTAACACCAAAAAAAGAAGGATCTTGGTGTATGTGTGTGGATAGCAGGGCAATTAATAAAATTACAGTTCGTTACTATTTTCTAATTCTATGGCTTGATGACCTTCTTGATCAGCTACACAGAGCTTCTTTCTTTTTGAAGTTAGATTTGAAAAGCGGGTATCACCAGATTTGTATTCGTCCTGGGGATGAGTAGAAAATGGAATTCAAAACTCAAGAGGGTTTATTTGAGTGGCTTGTCGTGCCATTTGGTATATCTAATGCCCCTAGCACATTTATGCGGGTTATGAATCAAACTCTCCGACCTTTTATTGCTCACTCTGTAGTGGTGTACTTTGATTACATATTGATATATAGTAGATCACTTGAGCTCTATCTACAACATTTACGAGAAGTCCTTGAGGTTCTCTGATGGGATAAATTTTACGCTACCCTTCCGAAGTGTGTCTTTTGTTCTTCAAGTGTTCAATTTCTTGGTTATGTTGTGTCGGCAGAGGTCCTAGCAGTTGATGCTTCTAAAGTGGCTGCCATAGCCAATTGGCCAACACTAGAAATGATTTCTAAAATTCAGAGTTTTCACGGTTTAGCCTCATTCTACCGTCGATTCTTTCCTCATTTTAGTGGTATTATGGCCCCGTTGACAGATTGCTTACAAGGTTCAAAATTTTGTTGGACTCCTAAGGATGCTATTGCATTTGATGAGATCAAACGACATCTTACTAGTGCCCCAATTTTGGTCTTACCGAATTTCCAAGCCCATTCGAGCTGCATTGTGATGCGTCTAAGCTAGGCATTGGTGCCATACTCAGCCAAGAGGGAAAGCCCGTGGCTTATTTTAGTGAGAAACTTAATGGAGCTAAAGTAAATTTCAGTACTTATGATGTGGAGCTTTATCTATTGTCCAAGAAGTGAAACATTAGCGTCACTATCATTTTCACCGAGAATTCATTCTGTTTACGGATCACGATGCTTTACGCCACATTGGAAACCAAGATAAAATTTCAGTGACACATGCTTCTTGGAATTCTTTTTTGAAATAATTTACTTTTGTTATCAAACAAAAGTCGGGCATAACCAATCGTGTGGCGGATGATCTTAGTTGTCATCATTCATTGTTGATTGAAATGAAGAATTTGGTACCAGGCTTTGATACAGTTCCTGAACTCTATGCTACTTATCCATTCTTCTCCAAGATTATTCATAAAATTTCAGCGGGTGAACATGTTGATTTTTCTTAGAGAATGGCTTTCTATTGCATAAATATTTACGTGCATTAATTTGGATACATAATTAAATTTTCTAACGTGTATAAATATATTATTTCTTATTTATTAAGTATTACACGTGTTCTCATAATAATAATAGTGGTAAGAAAATGTACACGTATGTGTATTAATTTGTAAATGTACCATATCTTAGTTATTAAGTATTGCACGTAAATCAAGAATGGGTAATAATAATAATAATAAATTCTATTTACTACAAATAGAATATACTATTTTTAGTAAGTTTGGTGGCGGTGGTGATTGTTTACACCGTACCAACTATATATACACCCCAGTAGGGGTTAGCTGCAAACAGAAACAACAACAGCGAGCAAAAAAAAGAGAGATAGATGGGGGAAGAAGAGAGAGGAGAGAGAGAGGAGAGAGAGAGAGGGAAAGGAGGAAATAAGGAGGGAGCATACTGTAACGGAAAGGAAAGAATTAGTTATAATTCTTCACGGATCTATAGTTTTATCATTGTCGGAGTCCAGGTAAGTAGAAGTTCAACTACAATGCATAAAATGTTGTTTGTGAATTATTTGTGATTAAAATGTGATAATTATGTTGTGAATTATTTATGATTAGTTTATTTATGTTATGAATTATTCGGGATTAATTTGTAATACAAGCTGTAGATTGATGTTATTTGAGGTAAGTAGGTATTCATATGTCACTAAATATTACTTTGTAAATTATTTGTGATAAACTTGTGATACAAGTTGCGGATCTATGTGATTTGATATAATATCATTGTCCCTTATGGATCTTAGTGATCGGAAACTTTGGAATATAGATCTAGGTGATATGAGAAGATATCGTTTATAAGGATCTGTGTGATTCCAGGTGAAGTTGTTATTCAAAAATGGATATGTGTGATTCAGGGTCAAGTTGTTATTCTTAAAATGGATATGTGTGATTCGAGGTGAAGTTGTTGTTCCAGAAGTGGATATGTGTGATTTGAAATTTATTTGTTATTTTATTTTGATTAAATGATGATATTTGTATTGCAAAAGAATTATGTAGCATATTTAATTGCCTTGGTTGGATACCATGCATAATAATGAAAAGTGCTTTTCCCAAAATTAATAAGATACTAATGGTGTGTGCAGCCACTATATATGCACTCTTTCAGGGACCACCGAAAAGTGATCCGAGTCATGTGTTGACTCAACGAGTCACTTGTCGGTTCACTTTTATTCAGGGATCACGGGGCGATCCTAGTCATGTGTTGACTCAACGAGTCGTTTATCGGCTCATCTTTATTCAGGGATTGTAAAAATCAATCTGACACTAAGTGTGTCATTTTACTTAGGGATTGAAAAAATTGATCCAACAATATGTGTGTCTATTGAGCTCATTTGGAGTGCATATCATAAGTGTGTCATGGGGATCCCGCAACGTGAACAAATTTTAAAATAAAAGAGACCAAATAGAAAGACTAGAAAATAGGCTATAGAAAAATAAATGCATTTTCATGCACTGGCAATCATAATTTCTACTTACTGAGATTTTTGTCTCACTAGTTTATACATTGTAGTTGAGCCTACTAATGATTGAATTATGTGGTGTTTTGTGCAAGCTGTGGAGCTCCTTCAGGGTTTTGAGCGGATGTACATAGATGACTACCTGTTAGGCTAGGCCGTGGGTTTATTTTGTTATGTAATATAACAAGTATTGTTACAAGTTTGTGTGGATTGATGTGGTGTTAAAAATTAGTGACGTATGTTAGACTATGAATTCAGTTATGAATATATTATGTGTGGGAAAAAAAGTATACGCAGTTTATAATGGTGATGTTTATATTAATTAGTATTTGAATTATAAGTTATATAAGGTGGGTCATGTCAGAGTGGTACCAGAGCATGGTTTAGGTCCTGCCGACTGTCTATGTACATGAGCTCATTCCTTAGGAGTGTAGCTTTGCATGTAAGTGTTATTTTTTTCTTTGTTAATATGTGTTTTATAAATTATATTGGCCATGTGGTGGAGAACTCGTAGATGTATAGTACCATCATGGTAAGGGCTACAAATGGCAGTAGTGAAGAAGGTTGAACTACTTGCTTATTTGATTATGTTAAGTATGAATGACTATGACGTCATATTGGGAATAGATTGGTTGTCAAAGTACGGTGCTACAATAGATTGTCAGAAGAAGAGTATCTATTTTCAGCTATTTGGAGAGGAATCATTTACCTTTGTTGGGATTAAGAAAATTTTAAGATTTCCTGTTATATCAGCAGCAAAAGCACTGCGGTTGTTGGAAAGTGGTTGTGATGGGTATGTGGTGAGTGTGATGAATATTGAAGGACAGTAGTGTCCAGTCCTTGGTGATGTACCAGTAGTTCGGGAAAACTCGGAGGTGTTTCTAGATGATCTTCTAAGGTTGCCACCAGATCGAGAAATTGAGTTTGTTATTGAACTATAATCGGGAACTGCTATTTTATTTAAAGCGCCATACAGAATGGCACCAGCTGAACTGAAAGAATTGAAGATAAAGTTGCAAGAGTTGCTAGATAAAGGTTTCATCAGACCTAGTTTCTCACCTTGGGGAGCACCAGTTCTTTTCGTTCGAAAGAAGGATGGCACGTTGAGAATGTGCATTGATTACCGAAAGCTCCACAAAGTTACAGTCAAGAATAAGTATCCATTGCATCGCATTGATGATCTGTTCGATCAACTACAGGGTGCAGCTATGTTTTCGAAGATTAATTTGCGATCGGGGTATCATCAGTTGAAGATTAAGGAGGAAGATATCCCGAAATCTGCATTTAGCAAAAGGTACGGGCACTATGAGTTCTTAATGATGCCGTTCAGTTTGACGAATGCTCCGGCAGCATTTATGGATTTGATGAATAGAGTATTTATGGAATTCCTCGATAAGTTTGTTATTATGTTTATCGATGATATTCTGATTTACTCTAAGAACAAGGAGGATCATGCTCTGCACTTAAGAAAGGTGTTGGAGATTCTGAAGCAAAAGCAGTTATATGCGAAGTTCAAGAAGTGTGAATTCTGGTTAGTCCAACTTGTTTTCTTGGGACACGTGGTATCGGGAGAAGGAATTTCAGTGGATCCAAGCAAAGTTAAAGCAATCCATGATTGGACACAACCCTCACATCCCACTGAGGTTCGTAGCTTTCTTGGATTGGTGGGATATTGTCGAAAGTTTATTAAAGGAGTCTCCAAGATCGCTTCACCATTAACACAGTTAACTATGAAGAATGTGACGTTCACATGGACAGAAGCTTGTGAACAAAGTTTTAAGAAATTGAAGAAATGGTTGACATCAGCTCCTATCCTAGCTATTCCGATAGAGACAGGAAACTTTAAGGTTAATAACAATGCTTCAAAGAATGGTCTTGGGTGTATACTGATTCAGAATGGGAAAATGATAGCATATGCATCCATATAGTTAAGGGAGTACGAGAAGAACTACCCTACCCATGATTTGGTGTTAGCTGCAGTGGTGTTTGCACTCAAAATTTGGAGGCATTATCTGTATAGGGAACGTTGTGAAATCTATACTGATCATAAGAGTTTGAAATATATCTTCACTCCGAAAGAGTTAAATATGAGGCAGAGAAGATGGCTGGAACTGGTGAAGGACTACAACTGTGTTATTAATTATCACCCGGGTAAAGCCAATGTGGTTCCTGATGCATTGAACCAAAGACAATACAGAGTGTAGCTGCTATAACCATAAATCAGAAACTAGAGTTGCTTGATTTGCGAAGGATGGATTTGGAGATCATTCAGAAAGGATCGTTGGAAGCAAAGATGGTAGCTTAGACACTTCGACCAACTTTGATGGATAAGATTTGACAGGGGCAAGAGGTGGATAAGTTATTTCATAAGATAAGGAATGATATCAGCTCTGGAAAGTCTTCTGACTTTCAATTAAGAGATGATGACGTGATTCATTATAGAGGACGATTATGTCTACCTGAAGTGGACGACATTCAGAAGGAATTGATGGCAGAAGCTCATTCAACACCGTACTCTGTACATCCGGGAGCTACAAAGATGTTTAGAGATTTGAAGTCACATTATTGGTGGCCGGGGATGAAGAGAGATGTCGCTCAATATGTGGAGCAATGTTTGACTTGTCAACAAGTCAAAGCTAAGCATCGAAGACCAGCAGGAACTTTGTACCCTCTATTTATTCCAGAGTGGAAGAGGGAGAATAATACTATGGATTTTGTCACTGGCTTACCAAAGTCAGTTAAAGATCATGATTCCATTTGGGTTATTGTGGATCGATTGACTAAGTCCGCTCATTTTCTTCCTATTTGCTCTACGTATTCCATGGATCGCTATGCGCAGCTATATATCCAAGGGATATCATTGTGTCAAATAGAGACACAAGATTTTTGTCTGCTTTTTGGAAGAGTTTGCATAAGGCGTTGGGGACACAGTTATCTTTCAACACAGCATTACATCCACAAATTGATGGTCAACCGGAGAGTACTATACATATTTTGGAGGATATGTGTAGAGCATGTGTGTTGGATTTTCAAGGTCAGTGGAGTAAATTTTTTCTCTGATAGAATTCTCGTACAACAACAGTTACCAGTCTACTATCAGGATGGCTCCATATGAAGCATTGTACGGGAGGAAGTGTAGATCTCCAGTACATTGGGATGAAGTTGGAGAGAGAAAACTTTTGGGTCCAGACTTGATTCATGAAATGTCAGAAGTTGTTACCCATATTCGAGAGAAGATGAAAGTTGCTCAAGATCGGCAGAAAAGTTATGCAGATAAATGGAGAAGAGTGTTGGAATTTAAGTGGGTGATAAGGTATTCTTGAAGGTATCCCCAATGAAAGAAATAATGCGGTTTGGGAAGAAAAGGTAGCTCAGTGCAAGATATTTTGGTCCATTTACAATCATTAAGAAGTTGGAAGTGTTGCCTATAAATTGGAGTTACCAGCATCGATGTCTAGAGTACATGATTTATTTTATGTGTCTGTGTTGAGGAAGTATGTTCCGAATCCATTTCATGTTATCAGACAGAAACCAGTTGTGTTGAAAGAAGATTTGAGTTATGAGGAGATACCTATTGAGATTTTACGGAGGAAAGTGAAGAAGATCAGAAATAAAGAGATACCATTAGAGAAGGTGTTATGAAAATACAAGTTGGTAGAAGAGGGTACTTGGGAAAGAGAGGATGAGATGATAGCTAAGTATCCAGAACTCTTCAGATAAATAAATTTTTAGGACGAAATTTTTATAACGTAGGTAGGATGTGATACCCGAGCTTCTCACTACTTATGTTCTAATATAATTTAATTTCTGCTATGTGCATTTTATAATTATGTAATAATTATGTGAAAATTATGTTATAATAATGTAGAAATTATGTGATAATTATTTCTACATTTTATTTATCTTTAAATTTTATTTGAGGCATCCATGATAAAATGGTGATAATATGTGAATATATATATATATATATATATATATATATATATATATATATATATATATATATATATATATATATGTGAATTAATTTGGATATATAATTAAATTGTCTTACGTGTTTAAATATATTATTTCTTAATTATTAAGTATTACACGTGTTCTCGTAATAATAATAGTGGTAAGAAAATATAAACGTATGTGTATTAATTTGTAAATGTACCATATCTTAGTTATTAAGTATTTTACGTAAATCAAGAATGGATAATAATAATAATAATAAATTATATTTACTATAAATAAAATATACTATTTTTAGTAAGTTTGGTGGCGGTGGTGATTGTTTCCACCGTACCAACTATATATACACCCCAATAGGGGTTAGCTGCAAACAGAAACAATAGCAGCGAGAAAAAAAGAGAGAGATGGGAAAGAAGAGAGAGGAGAGAGACAGAGGAGAGAGAGACAGAAGAGAGAGAGAGGGGGGAAAGGAGGAGAAAAGGAGGGAGCGTGCCGGAATGGGAACGAAGGAATTAGTTACAGTTTTTCACGGGTCTATAGTGTTATCATTGTCGGAGTCCAGGTAAATAGAAGTCCGACTACAATGCATAAACAAGTTGTTTGTTAATTATTTGTGATTAAAATGTGATAATTATGTTGTGAATTATTTGTGATTAGTTTAATTACGTTATGAATTATTTGGGATTAATTTATGATACAAGCTATGGATTTAAGTTATTTGAGGTAAGTAGGTATTCATATGTCACTAAATATTATTTTGTAAATTATTTGTGATAAACTTGTGATACAAGTTGCGAATCTATATGATTTGAAATAATATCATTGTCTCTTATGGATATGAGTGATCGAAAACTTTGGAATACAGATCTGGGTGATATGAGAAGATATCGTTTATAAAGATCTATGTGATTCAAGGTGAAGTGTTATTCGAAAAATGGATATGTGTGATTCGAGGTGAAGTTGTTGTTCCAAAAGTGCATCTGTGTGATTTGAAATTTATTTGTTGTTTTATTTTGATTAAATGATGATATTGGTATTGTAAATGAGTTGTGAAGCATATTTAATTGCCTTGGTTGCATACTATGCATAATCATGAAAAGTGTTTTTACCAAAATTAATAAGATACTAATGGTGTGTGCGGCCACTGTATATACACTCTTTCAAGGACCGTCAAAAAATCGGTCCGAGTCATGTATTGACTCCTCCCATTCAGGAATCACTGAGCGATCCGAGTCTTATTTATGTGTATTAATTTTTAAATGTACCATATCTTAGTTATTAAGTATTTCACGTAAATCAAGAATGTATAATAATAATAATAAATTCGATTTACTATAAATAGAATATACTATTTTTAGTAAGTTTGGTGGCGGTGGTAATTGTTTCCACCGTACCAACTATATATACACCCCAATAGGGGTTAGCTGCAAACAGAAACACAGCAGCCAGAAAAAAAAGAGAGAGAGAGAGGGGGAAGAAGAGAGAGGAGAGAGAGAGAGGAGAGAGAGAGAGAGGGAAGGAGGAGGGAAGGAGGGAGCGTGCCAGAACGGATATGAAGGAATTAGTTACAGTTCTTCACAGGTCTATAGTATTATCATTATAGGAGTCCAGGTAAGTAGAAGTCCAACTACAATGCATAAACATGTTGTTTGTGAATTATTTGTGATTAAAATGTGATAATTATGTTGTGAATTATTTGTGATTAGTTTAATTACGTTATGAATTATTTGGGATTAACTTGTGATACAAGCTGTGGATTTATGTTATTTGAGATAAGTAGGTATTCATATGTCACTAGATATTATTTTGTAAATTATTTATGATCAACTTGTGATACAAGTTGCGGATCTATGTGATTTGATATATTATCATTGTCCCTTATAGATCTGAGTGATCGGAAACTTTGGAATATAGATCTAGGTGATATGAGAAGATATCGTTTATAAGGATTTGTGTGATTCGTGGTGAAGTTGTTATTCGAAAATGGATATGTGTGATTTAAGGTCAAGTTGTTATTCTAAAAATGGATATGTGTGATTCGAGGTGAAGTTATTGTTCCGAAGTGGATCTGTGTCATTTGAAATTTATTTGTTGTTTTATTTTGATTAAATGATGATATTGGTATTGTAAATGAATTGTGAAGCATATTCAATTGGCTTGGTTGCATACCATGCATAATCATGAAAAGTGCTTTTCCCAAAATTAATAAGATACTAATTGTGTGTGCAGCCACTATACATGCACTCTTTCAGGGACCGTTGAAAAGTGATCTGAGTCATGTGTTGACTCAACGAGTCGCTTGTCGGCTCATTTTATTCAGATATCGCGGGGCGATCCGAGTCATGTGTTAACCCAACAAGTTATTTATCTGCTCATCTTTATTCAGGGATTGGAAAAATTAATCCAACAAGAAGTGTGTCATTTTATTCAGGGATCGAAAAAATCGATCCGACACTGTGTGTGTCTATTGAGCTCATTTGGGGTGCATATCATAAGTGTGTCGTGAGATCCCGCAACATGAACAAATTTCAAAATAAAAGAGATCAAATAGAAAGACTAGGAAATACGCGATAGAAAAATAAATGCATTTTCATGCAATGGCATTCATGATTTCTACTTACTTAAATTTTTATCTCACTAGTTTATGCATTATAGGTGAGCCTGCTGATGATTGAATTATGTGGTGTTTTGTGCAAGCTGTGGAGCTACTTTAGGGTTTTGAGCGGATGTACATAGATGACAACTTGTTGGGCTAGGCCAAGGGTTAACTTTGTTAAGTAATATAATAAGTATTGGTGCAAGTTTGTGTGGATTGATGTGGTGTTAAAAATTAGTAACGTATGTTAGACTATGATTTCAGTTATGAATAAATTATGTGAGGGAAAAAATTTATGCAGTTTATAATGATGATGTTTATGTTAATTAACATTTGAGTTATAAGTTATATAAGGTGGGTTGCGTTAGAGTTGTATCAGAGCACGGTTTAGGTCCTGCAAACTGTCTATGTACATGAGCTCATTCCTTGGGAGCGCAGTCTTGCATGTAAGTGTTATTTTTTTATGTGTTGATATGTGTTTTATAAATTATATTGGCCATATGGTGGAAAACTCGTAGATATATAGTACCATAATGGTAAGGGCTACAGATGGTAGTAGTGAAGAAGGTTGAACTGTTTGCTTATTTGATTATGTTAAGTATGAATGACTATGATGTCATATTGGGAATAGATTGGTTGTCAAAGTACGGTAATACAATAGATTGTCAGAAGAAGAGTATCAATTTTCAGCTATTGGGAGAGGAATCATTTACCTTTATTTGGATTAAATTTTTTTTCAGATTTCCTGTTGTATCAGCAGCAAAAGCACAGCAGTTGTTGGAAAGTGGTTGTGAGGGGTATCTGGTGAGTGTGATGAATATTGAAGGACAGTAGTGTCCAGTCCTTGGTGATGTACCAGTAGTTCGGGAATACTCGGAGGTGTTTCCAGATGATCTTCTAGTGTACATGATTTATTTCATGTGTCTGTGTTGAGGAAGTATGTTAGAATCCATTTCATGTTATCAGACAGAAACCAGTTGAGTTGAATGAAGATTTGAGTTATGAGGAGATATCTGTTCAGATTTTACGGAGGGAAGTGAAGATATTATAAATAAAGAGATGCCATTAGAGAAGGTGTTATGAAAATACAAGTTGGTAGAAGAGGCTACTTGGGAAAGAGAGGATGAGATGATGGCTAAGTAACCAGAACTCTTCAGGTAAGTAAATTTCGAGGATGAAATTTTTATAAGGTTGCGAGGATGTGATACCCGAGCTTCTCACTACTCATGTGTCAATATAATTTAATTTGTTCTATGTGCATTTTATAATTATGTGATAATTATGTGGAAATTATGTTATAATAATGAGAAAATTATGTGATAATTGTTTCTACATTTTATTTATCTTTAAATTTTATTTGAGACGTCCGTGATAAAATGGTGATAATATGTGAATATATATATATATGCATAAATATTTACGTGCATTAATTTGGATATATAATTAAATTGTCTTATGTTTATAAATATATTATTTCTTCATTATTAAGTATTACACGTGTTCTCGTAATAATAATAGTGGTAAAAAATATAAACGTATGTGTATTAATTTGTAAATGTACCATATCTTAGTTATTAAGTATTTCACGTAAATCAAGAATGGATAATAATAATAATAATTATTATAATAATAATAATAATAATAATAAATTCTATTTACTATAAATAGAATATACTATTTTTAGTAAGTTTGGTGGCGGTGGTGATTGTTTCCACCGTACCAACTATATATACACCCCAATAGGGGTTAGCTGCAAAAAGAAACAACAGCAGGGACAAAAAAAAGAGAGAGGGGGGGGGGGGGGGGGGGGGGGGGGGGGGAAGAAGAGAGAGGAGAGAGAGAGAGAGGAGAAAGATAGAGAAGAGAGAGAGGGGGAAAGGAGGAGAAAAGGAGGGAGTGTGCCGGAACGGGAACAAAGAAATTAGTTACAGTTCTTCACGGGTCTATAGTGTTATCATTGTCGGAGTCCAGGTAAGTAGAAGTCCAACTACAATGCATAAACATGTTGTTTGTTAATTATTTGTGATTAAAATGTGATAATTATGTTGTGAATTATTTGTAATTAGTTTAATTAACGTTATGAATTATTTGGGATTAATTTATGATACATGTTGTGGATTTAAGTTATTTGAGATAAGTAGGTATTCATATGTTACTAAATATTATTTTGTAAATTATTTGTGATAAACTTGTGATACAAGTTGCGAATCTATGTGATTTGAAATAATATCATTGTCCCTTATGGATATGAGTAATCGGAAACTTTAGAATATAGATCTGGGTGATATGAGAAGATATCGTTTATAAAGATCTATGTGATTCAAGATGAAGTTGCTATCTGAAAAATGGATATGTGTGATTCGAGGTAAAGTTGTCGTACCAGAAGTAGATCTGTGTGATTTAGTATTTATTTGTTATTTCATTTTGATTAAATGATGATATTGGTATTGTAAATGAGTTGTGAAACATATTTAATTGCCTTGGTTGCATACCATGCATAATCATGAAAAGTGTTTTTCCCAAAATTAATAAGATACTAATGGTGTGTACGGCCACTATATATGCACTCTTTCAAAGACTGCCAAAAATCGGTCCGAGTCATGTGTTGACTCTCCCCATTCAGGAATCACTGAGCAATCCGAGTCATGTGTTGACTTAACGAGGCGCTTGTCTGCTCACTTTTATTCAGGTTTCGCGAGGCTTTTCGTGTCATGTGTTGACTCAAGGAGTCGTTTATCGACTCATCTTTATTCAGGGATGGGAAAAATCAATCCGACACTAAGTGTGTCATTTTATTCAGGGATCGGAAAAATCAATCCGACACTGTGTATCTATTGAGCTCATTTGGGGTGCATATCATAAGTGTGTCATGTTGATCCCACAACGTGAATAATTTTCAAAATAAAAGAGATCAAATAAAAAGACTAGGAAATAGGCGATAGAAAAATAAATGCATTTTCATGCATTGTCAATCATGATTTCTACTTACTGAGATTTTTGTCTCACTAGTTTATGCATTGTAGGTGAGCCTGCTATTGATTGAATTATGTGGTGTTTTCTGCAAGCTGTGGAGCTCCTTCAGGGTTTTTAGCAGATGTACATAGATGACGACCTGTAGGACTAGGCCGTGGGTTTATTTTGTTTCTGTCTATATTTGTTATGTAATATAATAAGTATTGTTATAAGTTTGTATGGATTGGTGTGGTGTAAGAAATTGGTGACGTATGTTAGACTATGATTTCAGTTATGAATGTATTATGTGAGGGAAAAAAAGTATATGCAGTTTATAATGATGATGTTTATGTTAATTAGTATTTGAATTATAAATTATGTAAGGTGAGTCGTGTCACCTTCTCAGTCCAAACTTCGAACGGAAGTTTAAAGATTCTGATCGAAACGGACACCACATAAGTATTGGCTTTGTAAGGATTGAAGAAAAGCATCCATTTTAGAGCTCAGATCTTACCAGCCTCAAACTTAAACCAACTCAACAAGTTATAATATGAAAATAAAAAAAGATCCATAGAAATAAAATACTCTAAGAAAATAAAAGATTAAAAACAAAAATTCCTTTGTTGTATTACAGAATTAGGATTTAGAGAACAAAAAATGATTTCACAAACCTAAACTAAACCTGCCATATAATATCCCCTATTTCAAAGCTGGGATTCGTATTAAACCTGAATGTCTTTGTAAACCTGTAATTGTACGATAGAAAATTCCTTAGGCTAGGAGGCATCGCGAGGCTGAGGTAACACATTGAAAGTACAGAAACTTAAGTATATCAAAGATGGAGTGGTCAATTCACAGGTTTCTAATAGGTTTTTAAAAATTAACAACAATTTAAAATCTGTAAAATTTACATGGAAATAACATACAAATGTTAATATGTAATATTAATGGGTTATTAACAATACATTATCTACACATATAAAATGTCAAAATAACCAAGCAGGGTGTGAAAAAAGTTAGACCCAACTCTAATTACACTTAAACCTGATATTATCTACATCTAGGATTTTAGTTCATAACTCCTATCAATTAGAGAACACCCAAATGAAATCCATCATTACACCTACCGAATACATTTCACACCTAAGAAATTGTCGACCCCAATTTATCTCCTTCCATGATGCATCAGTCCTAGCCACCTGGTTATTGTAGCAATACACATCTCCAAAATCCTCATGTGATTGCGACATGTATGCCATAATGGGTAGAAGGAAAAGGGCTGAATTGGAAGATGCCTTAATGTTGTATATGAATTTTTAATTGATTTTCAATTGTCGATGGTGACTAATGATTTTAATTTTTTTAGTTTTACACCTAGATTTGATGTGGAAAAATAATTGGTAAAATAATAACTAGAATTGTCATTTGGGTGGCACTAATTGATTTCGGCTAGAAATGGCAATTCCAGCAAATATTGGGTCAATATTAACGAAATATAAATGTTACAAGACCTATTATATACAAATATCTGTTTTGGGACTAAAATTATAGTCTAATAAAGTTACTAGACCAAACAATGTTTTTAACTGTCATTCTTTATAAAACTTTTCAAATAAATAAAAATCGGTGGAGGAATATGTGTCGTCTTATTTTTTAATTTCCATCTTCATGAGTCTGATAGAGAGAGAATAAGCAGACATAAGTTTAAGTTAATATGTTTTAGTACTATGATTTTGAATGTTGGAAAACTCACATTCATAAACACACGAACTCTACACATGCACAGAGAGGAAAACACGAACCTGTTGGTTCTCAGGTAGGATTGTGTTGCAGCGGAAGAAACACGAACCTGTTGGTACTCACATTTCACTGTGATCTCTGGATCAAATCACGCAACACGGGGTTGTAGATTGTGTTTCACGAATGTGTATTAATCTGCAGCATATGATGACTGGATTTGTGTTATGATTTTGGGAGAGAAATCGAGAGAGAAAACACACTCTTGTGTTCTGCATTATATCGCGTGCATGAACGTTTCAGCACTCTGTGTTCTGCGTTATGTCATGCGCATGAACGTTTCAGCACTCTGCGTTCTGCGTTATGTCGCGCGCATGAACGTTTCAGCACTCTGCGTTCTACAATGCGTGTATCTTCTGGACAACTGCATGGCGCAGTATTTGAAAAACCAAGGAGACAGGAGTTGCATAACGGTTTCATAACTCCTTCTGTCTCTCTTATCCACTTATATTCATATGTGGATTATAATTAATATTTATTATATTAATTATTTTTTACATCTCCCACTCACATATGAAGTCAAAAGTCGCCTGACTCAATTTTTTCATGAATCATATTCTCGTACAGATTAATACATCGTGTGACCCATGAGATATGAGTTTTAATCGCTATACACTTGTTAGAGATATATAGCAACTAAACCAGTTTATCAAAGAAACTCAACAAGCTCGCTATACCCCAGAACACATTTAACATAAGTTGACATATCTCTTTTAAAATCCCTGAATTTGTCAGAGCATATTCAACCCTTTTGCAAAAATAACTATGTATTCATAATCAAGACCCTGCTTGATTGACTAGTCAATGAATCACAATAGTATATGTTAAATTAAGACGTTCTTCCCATCTTACTAAGTATCTACAGTCTCCCACTATAGCTGCTTTCCTAGACATGTACCGCATCGCCGTTATTAACCATAGCTCTTTTGGTAGCATGCTAAAGTAGCAACACCAAAGTGAAGACTTAGAATATAGCAGAAAGTCATAAGGGTAACCAATAGATAAGGACTCATACTTTTGAGAAAATAGGGATAATTTTCTTAATCCTGTTGGGGTCAACTTAGCACATGTCATTTTCCTAAAACACATGTCACAATGTCTTTAACTTCCTTCCAAGAAAGCGTATGTCGTATTCATTTAATTTAGACATTGTGTAAATCAAAGTTCAAGAGTATCCCATACACTTAACCCGGATATCCTCCCTCCAACGTATAGGATCTCCGTCGATTTAGCTTTAAAATAAGTTGGATCAGATTCGTGGCGAAATCTATCCCAATTACATTAACTATTGTAACCTCATCTCTGCGCTCCCACTGAGCCAGAGGCGATTGCTCGTATGAGAGAGCCAATCATAACTTGCCGACATACTATTATATATGAACCATCACATATAATATATAAACATGTATATAGTTAAACTATTAACTATTCCATTAACATACATAAACATATTCAATTCATCGTTTTAAATCCTTTGCAAACTCAATCCTTTACATGTACTATGTATACATCTCTAGAAATTGGTTTAGTAAAAGGATCTGCTAACATCAAACGAGTAAAAATATAAGTAAGAATCACTTTCTTCTTATCTATAATATCTCTAACAAAATTGCACTTCATGTCAATGTGTTTAGTCTCTTCATGATATTTGGGGTCTTTTGTGTAAGCAATAACTGCCTGATTATCACAATTAATTAAAACAGCTCCCACTGGAGTGTTTGAGACCTTCAAATGTTTCATGAATCTTCTCAACCAAATAGTCTTTTGAACTGCAGATGAAGTCTGTTTCTTGTTACACCATGAGATTGCTCCATCATTTAGCAAGAAGACATAACCAGGAGTTGATTTACATTTATCTAAATCACCACTCCAGTCAACATCTGTATACCCATTCAGTGATAACAGAAAGAATAATATGCAGTCAATCACATTGTCATATGGTACTCTGGCCATTTTATTCTTCTCATCTTGAGCCTTGGGACACATTTGCTGACTCAATGATTTGTCTTTCACAATAGGAGTATCTATAGGTTTGCAGGTGTCCATCTTGAATCTTGATGTAAGTCTCTTGAGACAAACCCAATAACTTCTTTGAACGATCCCTATTGATCTTCACACCAAGTATGTACTCTGCATCACCCATATCTTTCATTTCAAATTTTGAAGACAACCATCCTTATATGGTTTCAAGATACTCTTTGTTATTACTAGCTAGTAGTATGTCATCCACATACAAATATAGAATCACAAAACTACCATTGGACTGTTTAACGTAAACACAGTGGTCTTCATTTATCATAACGAAGTTATATGAGATAATCGTATTGTGAAACCTCAAATACCACTGTCTAGAGGATTGTTTGAGTCCGTAGATCGACTTCTTCAATCTACAAACTTTATCCTCTTGACTTCGAAGAATAAATCCTACAGGTTGTTGCATGTAGATTTCTTCCTCTAATTCTCCATTGAGAAATGCAGTCTGAACATCTATTTGGTGTAATTCTAAATCCATACCAGCCACTATAGCCAACAATAGACGAATAAAGGCAAAGCCTCACTGCAGGTGGAAAAAGTTCTACGTAGTCTATACCCTCTTGTTGAGTATATTCTTTTGCCACCAAGCAAGCTTTATGCCTCTCTATTGAGCCATCAGCATTTTTATTGATTTTGAGAATCCAATTATTCACAATTGTCTTTCGTCCCTTTGGAAGATCTACAAGTCCCAGACTTGATTTGACTTCACAGACTCCATCTCATCTTATCATCGCTTTCATCCATTTCTCCTTTACCGGACAAGTTAAAGCTTCTAGGGCTCTTCCTTATCAACATGAGAAAGATTTCAGTTTTCAATGGCACATATTTCCTAGCTAGAACTTTTTCGAGATAGCTGATGATGGTCTTTTGCAGACAAAATGCCTGATCCTCAATCGGCAATATATCTATCAAGATCCACACCATCAGCTAAACCACTACTCCCACTTGGATCTTGTAGGTATTAGCTTTCTACTATCTCGAAAATAGATATAGCATCCCTGATGCCTTCCCTTCTACTTGGAAATTTCATTCCAGAAAATGAGCATTATATGATTCTGTCTTAGTTAAGCTGTCATCCTGAATTCCTATGATCACGTAACCCTTAGAACGTTTACCTCTAGGATCCAACTTTCCATACTGACTCGATGAATCATGTAGATAAGCTGCTGATTAAGCACATAAGCTGCCGCAAGCAATGCATGCCATCATGAATCTCACCATATCCAACAAAGTCATATTCCTTCTTTTAGCAACACCATGTTGTTGAGGCGTAAAATGAATGGATAATTGTTGGATTACACCCTTTTCATTACAAAATTCCTTGAATTGTTCTGATAGATATTCACGTCTTCAACTTCACTCAAGTATCGTCTAAAACAATCCAATGCTTCAGACTTGGAGATGTCAAGTAGACTGAATAATTATCAATGAACGTAATGAAATAGTGAGCTCCATTTCGTGCTCTCATAATTACAGGATCACATATATCAGAATGGATTACTTCTAATGGAGATTAAGACATAATAGCTTTACCAAAAAGTTTTCTAGTCATTTTCTAGCAAGATAATGTGTGCACCATTTGGATTACTCCAGGCGAATACACCAATTGGAAAATTCAACTTTAGAAGAAAGATTCAACAATCCTTCTTTCACAAATCTATTCATCCTATCTTGCCCCCAATATGACCTAATCTAGCATGCCAAACATCACCATTCACGTTTGCATTACTAGAAGAACGAGCATTTAGCGAATATGAATAATTATCATAAATACCAAACGTCATTCTATTTCAATATAAAAACCATAAAACCATCAGTTATATGTCCAGATGCACAAAAAGTATCATTAATGATAATTACCATAGTGCCTTTAAAGCATAATACATCATAACCCAAATTACGCAGAAATGAAATAGAAAGTAGATTTAGCATGATCTCCGGAGCATATAGAACATCATGTAGGATAAAGTTTGGACCATCGTCAAGGTCCAATTGCAAGTCCCAAGTCCTTTAACTTCGACTCGTGCATTGTTTCCTACATATTTCCACCTAGTCCCTATTTGGAACATGGTGAAAATCTACAAAAGCTCCTCCGTCTCTCGTTACATGGTCCATTGCTCCTGAGTTTATAATCTTCAATGGATAATAATCAGACAATAAGATAGCACTCGAGACATTAATTTCACACAAAACAGAATAAGATGAATTCACCTTTACCCTCCTGGGCTCAGGGCATTCACGAGCATAATGACCAAGCTTACTACCATTGTAACATGGCATCTTGCTTTTATTTTTTCTTATTCTTTTTGTCACGCTTGTTTTCCTTTTTCCGTTCATCAATTTTGTAGTTGGATTATTGTCAGGCTTACCACCATCACTATCAGATCATCTTCCCTTCTTTCTCTTCTTCCAATTCTTTTTCTTTTGAAGTCTGAAGCTCCTTTAGAAGTAGAACTGGCATAGAAGCTCCCAGAAGAAGTCTTTGAGGCTCCGAGCCTCTCATCTTCTAACTCAACATGACAAGAAGCATCACTGAAAGTTTCAATTCTTTTATAACACGTCAAGTTGAATTTGAGACGTTTCCAACGATCAGGTAAAGAGTGGAACAGGGCTTAGATTTACTATTTATCAAAGGGTATATGACCGGCAGTATTAAGTTCGATAATCATATTAGATATCTCCTTGAGATTTTGTCTAATTTTATGATTAGGTTTCCTTTTGAAAGTGTCAAACTTTACTGCCTAAGCCTTGTAACCGATGTACCACTGTATCTGACGTAGATACACCAGATATCATGTGCGGTGGGTTGTTGCTCACATTCATGGATCACTGCATCGATTACTGAGCTTACAAGAATACATCGTGCAATGGAATTTTACTTTTCCATGCATGGTACACTTCTTGGTCATGTCTCCCTTGGTTCCCGAAACCCACACCTGGATCAACTATCATTTGGTTTATAGCATCCAATGCATCTTGTTCATACAATACATACCACGCCTTGAGTCATAATTGTCACCAATGAGTTTCTCATCTTTGTTCAACTCAGCGACTATAGATTTCGAAGCTCATTTCTTTGATAGAGATTAAAGCGATTCAGTGTGTTAATTATGTTTTATTAAGATTTACGTTAAGCAAAATAGAGACATCTCAATAAATAACACAAGACTTGATCTCGAAAAATAGCTCGGAGACTACTAATCATCAATCTCATCAAGTGTCATAATAGTAGATTCTTATTTCAAAACGTAAAAGGCATTATTCAAATGATTAACCAAATAACATTGAATAACCACTCATAAATTGAACTTTAAACAACCATCCACAATAGCAAAAATACCAAGTCAGACAAGTCATGAACATAAAATTCTAATGAACTCCCTGAGTTTCTAATTAGAAATACAATGGAAAAGAATTAAGGAAATCTATGGATTAATCTCCCTAATTTATCATTACTAGATTTTCATCGATGCTCATAATCAAATTTCTTAGTCCCCACACTATAGATAGCTTGCCCCAAAGGATCTATATGAGGATTCTTTATCCGACGCTTCTCTCGACCACTTAGTCTTAAAGAATCAGAACGTCGAATCCTTCCCATCCTTAAGCAGGCTGATCTTAGTGCATGTGTCCTATCTCTTACTACAGAAACATCAACCAAATCTTCCATAATTGGTCGACCGTTAGGCTTCACTTCATAAATCTCCCACTGAACCCAAAAATCCTTTTGTAGGTAATAAGGCAAAGTGTTCGCCCAGGTCTCAGGACAGGAAACTTCGAAATACTTATCACGTGGAATCGCATTGCTATAAATCAAAGGTAATAATCGGTTGTATAGTTCGATCAGATCAATTGTGTGGTCCCTTGTGTTGTGTGTAGGCTTCATTTTATAATTCAAGAATTCATGAAGGACTTTATTTTTTAGTCCTAATGTCTTCCTCTGGAATTGTTTCTTGTCCTGACATTCCTCTAAGAAAACGAGCAACCAAAAGCAAACATACCAGTGTTAGTCAAACTATATCACATGAATTTTCTCTTTATTTAATGCATATGGAAACAACTTTCCAAAATGCAATAGGTATATTCACAAGTGAATCAGTCCAACTCACTTTGGTACCCACTTTCATATGCTACAGGAGTTTGAACAATTCAAATATCACCAAACACCATGAATTTAGAATTAAATGACATATAAAGGTACATTATTATCAAAAAATGCAACCAAATAGTAACCCCATAGGTTCGAATTTAACAAATATGTCATAAAATGAAGTAAAACCACACATACACGCTAAAGATGACATCAAACATCCTCGGAAACATCACCATCGGACTCAACGCATCAAAAATAGTCGAAAAACATCAAACAGCGGCCAGAAAATGGTTGCACGTGCCCACACGCACCCCAACACGCCAAAAAAAACATCCCACGTGCCGGCACGTGCTCCCACGCGCCGGCAGCAGCCCCACGTGCCCGCACGCGCCGATAGAAGTTGGCTGCAGTCAGGCGCGTGCAAGAGACGCGCCGCCATCGCCGAGGTTAAGCCAGCGCGTGTATTTCACGTGCTGTTATCGGAATTGCTTGTTTTCGGCACGTGCTGTTCACGCTCCGCTGCCATCGCCGCCGTTAGTCGGAGCGTGTGTTTCACGCGCCACTATCGGTCCTCCGTCAGCCGGCTGGTCCTGACTAGTCGGGTTCGAAGCCGGTCCGGTCTGGTTCGGTTTGATTGGTCTGAGCCGGTCAACCCCAAGTTTTGTGTAAATTGCGAAATGGTCCCTGACCTTTATCGAATTTCCAAAATCACACCCCCAAACTTTCTGGAATTTTGCAGTTTAGGCCCCAATACGAACAAAACTTCAAAAATTCATAACTTGAGTTTTAGAAGGCTAAAAAATCCACAAAAAATACTGACGGACTCCTCTCAACGAGTGCTTTCTAGTGGTGTAACCAAAACATGCATTTACTTGCACAATAAAATGACGATAAAATCACACCTTCAAGTTTCATGGTGAACGTCAACGTCATTAACACATCTCTACTGGAAATAATCATAATCTGCCTCATACTCACATAAATAACCCATCAATGCACACAATACACCGATCATATAGCATCACACCAAAATTCATGCGAGAATGTTCAAATCATAGATGCAGAAAACTTAAAAACTTGAAATATTTTAAATCCAGAAAATCAAACGGAGTACCAACCATTTGGCTCTGATACCAATGTTGGAAAACTCACGTTCATAAACACACGAACCCTACACATGCACAGAGAGGAAATCTCTTACCTCTCACCGTAGGATTGTGTTGCAGCGGAAGAAACACTAACCTGTTGGTACTCACGTTTCACTGTGATCTCTGGATCAAATCATACAACACGGGGTTGTAGATTGTGTTTCACAAATCTGTATTAATCTGCAGCATATGATGACTGGATTTGTGTTGTGATTTTGGGAGAGAAATCGAGAGAGAAAATGCACTCTTACGTTCTGAGTTATGTCGCGCGCATGAACGTTTTAGCACTCTGCGTTCTGCTTATGTCACGCGCATGAATGTTTCAGCACTCTGCGTTCTGCGTTATGTCACGCGCATGAACGTTTTAGCACTCTGTGTTCTACAATGCGTGTATCTTCTGGATAACTGCATGGCGCAGTATTTGAAAACCAAGGAGACAGGAGTTGCATAACGGTTTCATAACTCCTTCTGTCTCTCTTATCCACTTATATTTATATGTGGATTATAATTAATATTTATTATATTAATTATTGTTTACAAAAGTCATTTATGGTTCTCCTCAATTTGTGAAAGATGTTTCGATTTGGAATAAGGCACTCATGGCAGCAGCGCTTTGGCATATTCATAGTGAAGCAACCTCACTTTGGGTGAGATAGGTCCACTCAATATACCTTAGGCAGCACACATGGATGGTGGTGACTCCAACATCGAATGCTTCATATTCGCGGAGAACCATGATAGAGCTACGTAAGAGGATTATTCAAGTTCGAGAAGAAGGCCAAGGAATTGAGGAAATATTGCAAAGGTGTGTACATGGGAGGTTTTTCCCAGCTCTAATGTATCACAAATTGATGGAAGAAGCAGTGGGTGAAGTCTTGTTCATATACAAGAATATTTGGCATAAGTGGATCTTGAGGAAGCACAGTTTCAGATTGTGGCTACTACATAGAGGAAGGATGTACACCAAGGATAGAGTTTGAAATCTAAATGGAGAACTCAACTGTGGCTTCTGCGTGGGAAGTATGGAGATGCAAACTCACTTATTTTTCCAATGCCCATATACACTCCGTATATGGGACACTGTGAAGAGAGGGATAGGGTGGCAAAGACACTTCACATCAGTGGCAGATGCGTTCCGAAAGATACAAGGAACAATAAAAGGTAAGAAAATTCTTTGTCATAGCCTTTGCAACCTTGATCTACACAATATGGATGGAAAGGAATGCACTACTATTTGGCATGAGGATGCTCTCCCCAAAATGCATCTCGGACAAGATCTTAAGTCAAATAGTTAGTCTATTTTTGAATTACTAATGATGTACACCTACGGCTTCAAGCCGAGGTAGTTTAGGGTTGAGTTTGTATGCTTTATACTGTATTGTACATTGTAACCATTGGAAATGAAATAATTATTTACCCATTTCAGTATATTAGTACCTAGGTTAAGTTTTTCGTTTATGGGACTTCAGCCTATTTAAACTCTAGATAATGCACTAGGATTTTGTCATCACGAAGAAATTATTTATTTTGAAACTTTATTGGTTCATGGTGGAGCTTATCTTAATTTGTGGAACTCTTTGAGGTGTTATTTCGTTGTGTGTTTTATTTATTTTCTTTATCCTGTGTGTCTCTATTAATTAGTCTTACTTGTCATCACTCTTCATCAATATAACCAACATCCATGGAATGAAGGAGAAAGAGAGATTAAAATTAGTGGCTACAAAGAGATGCAATAAAATAGAGAAGATTTCGGACAAATTTAGGATACCTTAAATACCTAGGGTACAAGAATATATAGGGTTGATGGAATCGCAACCTCTGGCACTAATGTCTACCCCTAATAATGCAACGGCTATTTCCCGTGGCAAATTTCGTGTCATGAAACATATGGCATCCCCTATACTGCAGCAATGGGCATTACAACCACACCGAGTCTAGATCGACCTCATATTAGTTAAGTTACCAAAGACAAAGCTTCTTTTTTTATGTTGCAAATCCAATCAACGAGTTAGCACAAGCGGAACATTTTTTCTTGGTTCACGAAATTCCCTTGAGTGACTGCATGAAATTAAGCATCCATATCACTTCATTTGGAGATAACACTGAAGAACTTTTAAGTTCTATCAAGCCCTTCAAGGAGGAGAACTAGATAGATATGGTTAGGCCATTAAGTCAATTTCCTAATTGAAGCCTCGAGCTCAAGGTTGTTCGGTTGAGGAGGCAATTGATAAAGAGAGAAGATGACATAATTTTAAGGTTAATTTCTTTTAGTACTTTAATTTCAAGACAATTATTTCCTAATTTGGATTATTTAGTTTCTTATTTCTTTGTTACCTTAGTTTCCTATGTCTACTATGTTAGTACCTAAGTTTAGGGTTTTATTTACGGCCTTAAGCCTATTTATACTCCATATGTTGCTCTAGGGTTTCATAAGAAAAAAATATCCTTTTTACGACCTTAATGGTTTGTGGTGAAGCTTGTCTCAGTGATAGAGTTCGTCTCCATGGCCCTCTTTGAGGGATTGTTTTGGTGTGTGTTTTATTTATTCTCTTTATCTTGTGTGTCTCTCTATCAGAGTTCTCGAGTTCTTGAAATAAAAATGACTTGAAAAGAATGAAATAAATGAATTACAATGTATCCAAATGTCGTATTATTTTAGAAATTGAGCTTTTCAAGGTATTTACAATAATAAGACACAAAGGGGCCACGTTATAACTAGAAGTAGGGCTATAGAGCTTGTGGCTTACTGTTGCATAATTTACTACATGACAATTTAACTCTGAAGTGTAAAGATATCAATTGTAGTTGACAAGCGACCAAGCTAAATTATCCAACCCAAAAGGACAACAAATTATCTACTTAAAAAATTACTATATTAAATAAGACACATAACCAATTTCCAATTTTGAGAATAATTATTATTTAAAGTACGGATATTAAATTACTATTTCAATTAAATCACTAAAGGAATATTTTAAGATTTAATCAAGATTAAATCAATAGTTTTAAGGAAATCCAGCATAGACTAATTAATCTGAATTCCTATATATCTAATTGTACATTCATGTAGAAGTTATGGAATCACACGTGGATGTGAAAATTCATTTGATAAGGCCAAGATAAATTAACAATTAAATCTAGCTTATTTTCTAAGATACGTAAGTGATAATTCCACCCCCTCCCCTCTCTAGGTTACAACTGTACTTGATTCTTTCCCTTAGAAGGTACTTGAATCCTATACATTCTCCCTTTTAAGGTACTATAGAACTAACTCCTACTATCCTGCTTGAAGGGTCTAATTGCATTGTTCCACTAGATCATTCAAATATTTGATTTATTAGTTTTGAAGAATTAACATGATTGATGGGTGTATTCTCAACACATAAAATAATCCACAAGTATGAAGGGTATCAATTGTACTTTCGATAGGCGACCAAGTGATTATCGAACCCAAGGGACGGATTATTATAAATTTAGTTATATTCAATTTAACTAAGACTATGTTGGTAAATTTGGTTTGGAAAAATTGCGTAACTAAATAACATATAATTTAAATTGAAAATTAAATAATAAGCAATAGAGAAGATACGGTGGTGATCAAATAAGAAATTAGGTAGTTCTTCGGGTCATCCATCTTTACTTATTAATTTCCTTTCCATGTGTTGATGTCCGACTCTGCCTTGTGGTTTATGGACGCATCACTAAACCATGCAAGTTCACCCTATAGACATAAGAAGCATGCGTATGACACATGTGAATATCCTCGGAGTAAGAGATATAATTCACCCCTCTTTCTAGGTACTATCTGTTGGATTGTATACTAAAAGTCTAGCTTTAGTATGAACAATGTCATAACAATATTTGTAATGAGAATCATTGATCAAATGATTGCATCTTATAATTTATTTTATATGCATGACACAATAGTCCATTTACTTTATACTGTAGATAATATGTTGTGCGACAACACGCAGAAGATCATATTATCGGTTTCCTTATAAAGTATAAACAGATGCTCACAACTGAGATAGACAGGGACTCTCTATCGGTATGGTTGTAGTGTGGTTTGGTATTAGCTTGTCTTGGCTATAGAATCACATTAGTGCACTTGTGTGTATTGAGCAGGACCGCCTGAGATCGTTCTTCTTATACTGACTATATAGTAGAACTTGATCTCTGTTATTATGGAAGTTCATGCTCTTAATCCCTATACAATAACCTCGACACGTAGGGCAGTATGTATTTCTTTGATTCATCAATGGGTGAGATTTATAAGTATTAAATCAACAAACTCGGTGAGTTGGGAAGTAGTGTTGTATCTATGGTGTGCTGTTGATTGTAGAAGGAATCCATGTCCGTCATAGGTTGATGATGTCCCCTTGAGGAGCTCATAAGGTTTATCATGTAAATCTTGCAAGTGGATTAATTTCCGGCATGATAAAAAGGTTGAGTGGTACTACTCTCGGACGAGATATTAATTAATTAGAGTTGTCAGTAACTTAATTAATTAATGGACATTGAATATCTTAAACATGGGGAGACTATCGGGCTTATAATAAGAAGGAGCCCAGAACATAATTTGGGATTGGATGGGTAGTGCAATAATAATATTTTAGTGGACTATATTATTATTATTGGATTTAATTAAAAGCTTTGGGCTAAGCTTGGTTAATTAAATTCAATTGAGGCCCAGCCCAATTTCTCCTCCTGGTCCCTGCAGTAGCCCTTATAAATAAGTTATCTCAGTTCCTGTTAACCCTAAGTCAGTGCCTCATTTGACAGTTAGAAAGAACAGGAGCAGATTGAGAGAATCCTGCGGATTGTTGCCCACACAACAACAGGATTCAACTTGGGACATACTGCAGATGATTGAGAGGTGGTTCTCTGCAATGGTTCATCCTCTACATCAACCCAGAAGTACGGTAAACTTGTTTAAATCGCTTCCGCTGATTGTTTGCCTGAAATCCTAAACGGATCACGTTTGAGCCACAAGATCCAATTGCCAACAATTGGTATCAGAGCATTGGTTTCCTGGTGAAACGTGAGTCGTTTGGTGGGGTTTATGTGATTATTAGATTATGTGATTTGATCTGGTTATAATCGCATGTTTTAGTGTTTCTTGTGATTTATTTTCACATGATTGAAAGCATGTTTTAGCCTGTGTTCATTCTGCAACCCTTATATACATCTTTGGCTGTATATTATTATATTGTTGTTTATGAATATCTCAATACACCATGAGAAATTGAATTGCCCTGGTAATAATAAACAATGTTGAGACTGCCGGGTGTTGGATGACTCACGGTTGATGGAGGCTGGAAGGGGCTGGAGCAGGCGGATCGGGGCAGATCAACGCAAATCCAGCGGCACTGATGGTGGCGCACAGCTGATTGGCACAAACTGTTGCACGAAAAGGCTGGCGGAAGATGGTGAGGCTCGACACGATATCGCCAGACGAACTGCAGCAGCTTCCGGCCGGGACACTGCTGAGTTCCGGCGAGTTGATGTTCGCTGGGAGCAACGACTGCCGCTGACTGTTGCAACAACGGAGTTGCTAAGGACAAAGGCTGGTGGTTTCTTGGCGGGCCGGCGAAACTGCGTGGTCTGGGCTGCGGAACGACAGTCAGCGCGGCCACCGGAAGCAGTAAGCTGGCGATCGTCTTCGGCGATGGTTGGAGCAGCAATTCCAGAAGGGATCGATAATGGCCAAACCATGGCTGAGGCTATAGAGGCGTCTGACTGGAAGTTCCGGCCAGTCTGTGTTGCAACCAGGCGCGTTTCCCCTGGCCTCCAATGGCGTGGCTGATGGACGATCGACGGAGGCATCTGGAGAGAACATCTGTTGTGAGATTCGATCGAGTTGCAGGTGAAGGCTCGTGCACATCCGGCGGTGCATGTTGATTGCGACTACGACTGGAGAATGGTCGGAGCAGATCGGCGATGCACATCGGACGCCCAGAGAGGAAGATTGGGGCACCGTCGTGGCTGGCGGCGCGAATCCGGTTGGGCCACCGGGAGTCTTCCAGGCATGATGGGATCGGCTGTTGGCGGCGGCACGTTGCAGCAGCTGCGGCCGGAGAGGATGGTAGCCGGCGTCTCTTTGCTGGTGGATTCCTGGAGTGCACGCAGCGGTTTCGTGGCGACGCTGTCGGGTCTTGACGGTGTGTCTCTGGCGGGCTGACGGTGCTATTCGCCGTGAGTAGCGGCGCCGGTGTGTCTGCTGCCGTGTGTGCGTTCGGTTGCGGCTGGGCACAGATGGTGGCGGCTGTGTATTTAGGGCAGCAGTTGGATGCGTGGGCCTTGTATTAGTATTGGGCTGGGATTTGGGCCCAAAATTTAATTAATAGGAGATTGGGCTGAAGGGCCCTATTTTAATTAAGGTGTATTTGGACTTGATTCTCTAGATCATGGGCTTGATACTTTGCTCCCTGTTGGGCCCATTTTTTATTAAAATGGATGTTGGGCCCAATTCAGTAATTAATAGAGGGCTGCTCAATTTTAATTTGGTTTTGGGCTGTGGGCCCAATTTTAATTAAAATGGATATGGGCTGCTGGACCTTAATTGCTGGATTTAATTAATTGTGGGATTGATGTTGGGCCAAGGTTAAATATTGGGCTAGACCTTAATGAAGAAATTGGCAGGGTAAATGGGCTTAATTATTTTATTAATGGGTTGCTCATTTTATGCTAATAAAGTTTGGGTCAGCTGGGCATATTTAATTGATCCAACATTTTATGCAATTAATTAATGTTATATAACTGATTAATTGATTTAATTGTCAATTATTGTTGTATATGTGAAAGGCATGTTCTATGTGATTTATTTATTTAAATTGCTGTTAATAGAAGCATGTCTAAGTTGTATATTTTATTCTGCAATATTATATGCATGATTAAAACCCTCGGTTATTAAATAACTAAGTGGGAGAGGGGATTGGTAATTAATTCCCGCGGCCTCCATTATTGGTTTGTAAGTGATGTGAGTAAACTTGCGTGTTGGCAATAGGCCTTCCTCCCTAACGGATGAGTTTATTCATGGATTACTGGTACAGACTTCATTAATAATTATTGTTTGTAATGTGGCACATAAACTTGCGTGTTGGCAATGGGCCTTCCTCCCTAACGGATGAGTTTGTGTGCGGTTCACTAGTACAAACTTATAATTGATGATTGTAGGAAGCTATCCGAGCGCGTGTGTACTTCTCTAACTCTAAGGCACACAAGCTCGCGCAGTGGACTTGGGATCAAATAATGGTATACACTTAGGTGTAAATAATTAGTATCCTCCCCAACGGAGTCACTGCTATTATTTGCATGGCTAAAGAGGAACCGACTATTAATTATTTTGTCATAAAGTTAGGTTGACAAATGAAATTAATGGGTAAAACCTTCTCTTGTAAATGTTCGGGTTTGTAAACGTCCACACTAACGTGGCTTGCAGACTCACGGTGCTTGAGATGTCGGTGAATTTTATTTTATATTGTTTTGAGGGAAACAATATAAAAGGATAAAATTCGAAGTTTTGATCAGTAAATTTAATCGTGATTCTCTGTATTTCGAATAGTTTTAGTCTCACTAATTGTTAACTAAAAGAAATTATATTTACTTGTCCAAATTAACTGATTAGAAAAGAATCTTAATTTTGAAATTTACTGCTTAAGAAAATACATGTGTTCTCTCAAAGGACGGCTCATGATGCCTATTAAAGTCTTTAGTGAAGAGATGAGAGGATCATAGAAATATGATGAACTCATGTAACTCTTCAGATACTTGAGTAATTTAAAAGGCGCAAGATCATGATAGAATTTGATGAATGAATTGGAAAAGCTTGGAGTATAAATTGAAAGGGAAACCTAGATCAATTTTATTCTCCATGTTTAGCCTTGATGTTTTGAGAAAGTTCTACCTGAAATACTAGAGGATGTATATGGTGGGAGACTTCTGACAAAACATGTGGCAAAGGAAAGCCATTTTCATCATAAAGTGAACAAGTTTAATATCTTATTCACTAGTTGTTTAAACATGATTAGTGATGGCATCTATTAACACGAAGTGTGTAGATACTGGAATCACTAAATGTTTATTACTAAGTGAGGATAAGATAGTTATGACATGGGTAAAACTACGAAGGTAGTGGCTATTGCAGTGGGAGTTATTTATCTCTCTTATGATAGGAATAAATGATTGATTATGAGAAATTATCTTTACGTACGTTTTCATGGAAAGAATTTAATTTCGGTTTCTATGCATTAACGGATGGATACTTCATTTCATTTATATGACATGGTCATAATGATGAGGAATGGGGGTATAATATGTTATAGTACGTTGGTGGATAATAATTATACTCTTGAATCATGTTCATCCCACAGATGCAAGAAATAGTAATTAATAATGCATCTTCTAATATGAGTAAGAGAAAGGAACCTTCGGAAATGAACTAAACATACATTTGGCGTCTATGACTAATTCATTTTACTTGAGTAGGATTCAAAAGTTGATAGCCGATAGACCGTAAGGTTTATCTGAAGTGGAAACTATCGGACTTGCGAGTCTTACTTGGAAGTAAAAATGATTAACTGCCTTTTCAAAGCTGTGGAGTGTAGAGCCAAAGATATATATGTTGGAATAAGTTCATTCTGATTCAAGCGGACCTAATATTATCCAGGCAAGAGGTAGTCATTACGGTTTAACCGTGGTGGTAAATACCTCTTGGGATAGTTAGGAGCTATTGATCAGAAGTTGAGATTAAATCTCAAGTTGTCTACACCGGGCATGCCCCAGCTGAATGGTGTGGAGAATAGAAGGAATAAGGCTCTTATGGTTGTGATTAGATAGATGATGAATTATTTGGAATAATTAAATTCATTTTATGGATATGCCCTAGATACAGTAATTCGTAAAACATTTTGTCTGTTTATGGGACATCCTATAAAAATGAAGAGTGATTTATTTAGTCCAAAAGATCGAAGGGTGATTGTCAACACAAACACTAGTTTTTTTGGAAAAGGACTATGTAATAAATCACAAGCCCATGTATAAGTTGTTCTAAAGGAAGTGAGAGGAAAACACTAAGTATAAGTACCAAGTGTACAAGAGGATATACCACAAGGTAAACTGCAATGCGTGTCACGTCTGATACACAATTACATGTAGTGCCTTGTCGTAGTGGGAGGGTTGTGTGATAACTCATAAATATATGTTTGGGAGAGTCGTGAGACTTGATCCCTAGTGAACATGGTATTATCCCACGGATACGATATAGCACTACAAGATTAAAATGCGGAATCTTAGCAAGTTGCAATGTATGTTGAAATAGAATCTACGGATTTTATATTAAGTCTGGGAACTTGTATGACCACTAAATGGTGTAAAAGCCATTGCAAGGGTCAAAGGAAATAAAAGAGGATCATACAGAAAGGTGAAAATCTTGAAAGCAAAGCTTGTTGCGAAAAGATGTACTCAGAAAGAAATGGTTCGATTATGAGGAAACATGTTCGCTGGTAGCTATGCTTATGTTGATCCGGATTCTTTTATTTATTGCTGCTATGAGTAACAGCAAATAGATGTCAAGACAGCTTTCCTGATTGGAAGTCTTGAGGAAAACATCTATGTGGAGCGACCAAAGTGATTCATTGCAAAGTACTAATTGCATTTTAATAGTAAGCTTATAGGTGTCCATCAATGGACTAAACCATGCTTTAAGATCGTGAAGCATCTGTTTTGATTAGGTAATCCAGTGGCATGGATTTAAATCAATGAGCGGATGAGTCTTGTGTATTGTAAAGAGTGACGGAAATGTGGTGGTATTTCTTGGACTATATGTAGATAGTATCTTGCTCATTGGAGACAATGAAAGAGTATTATCGGGCGTATGGGTACGGTTAATAAAGCGGTAAAGATGAAGGACTTAAGAAAGGCAAAATACATCTTTTTGATCACGGTAATACGGATCACAAGAAAGGATGTTATGCTTATCTCAAGTTTCATAAAATGATACAGTCCATACTCGTTTAGCATGTAAATTTATCTAAGTGAATGTGTCTTTGAGACACAAGAAGAAGATATAGTAGATGAAAGTGGTTCCTTATGCTTCGGCGAATAAGGAAGCTTAATCTAAAGAATGCTATGAACGAAATTGGATATCTGTGTTGTTGAACGCATGAACAGAAGGTATCAACGTAACCCAGAACAAGAATGATGAACTGTAGTAAGACATATATAAAGTGCCTGAGAAGGACTGCAAATTATATGTGGATTTACTAAACAGATTCACTGCTTCTTGTGGATTACGTAGATTCAGATTTTTTAGTCAGATTGGACGGCAGTAAATTCTCCTCAAAGGTTATGTGTTTAATCTTAGGAAGTAGAGTCATAATGTGGAGGAGTGTTATATAGAAATATATTTCAGACTCCGGACTCCATCATGGAAAGATGATGAATTTGAGCCTATGAGGCAGCCAAAGTATCTATATGACTCTGGAGACTTCATGATGGACTTTGAAGTATTTCTAAGTTTGCCCAAGGTAATCACAATTTACATTGATGATATGGGTGCAGTTGCAAACTTGAAGAAATCACAAGTCCATAAGGCAATTAAACCCATGGAGCGCAAGTACCACCTGTTACGAGAAATCGTATGATGAGGCGAAGGTTGTTGTCGCCTAGATTGCATCGGATGATGACCTAGTAAACCATTTACAAGGACCTTAAGGCGAGAGCTTTTAATGGTCGTGTAGTGGAAGTAGGAATCAGATGTATGGCAGAAGACATGACAGCATAGTCTTTTAGTATAAGTGGGAGATTGTTGGATTGTATACTAAAAGTCTAGCTTTAGTATGAACAATGTCATAACAATATTTGTAATGAGAATCATTGATCAAATGATTGCATCTTATAATTTATTTTATATGCATGACGCAATAGTCCATTTACTTTATACTGTAGATAATATGTTGTGCGACAACACGCAGAAGATCATATTATCGGTTTCCTTATAAAGTATAAACAGATGCTCACAACTGAGATAGACAGGGACTCTCTATCGGTATGGTTGTAGTGTGGTTTGGTATTAGCTTGTCTTGGCTATAGAATCACATTAGTGCACTTGTGTGTATTGAGCAGGACCGCCTGAGATCGTTCTTCTTATACTGACTATATAGTAGAACTTGATCTCTGTTATTATGGAAGTTCGTGCTCTTAATCCCTATACAATAACCTCGACACGTAGGGCAGTATGTATTTCTTTGATTCATCAATGGGTGAGATTTATAAGTATTAAATCAACAAACTCGGTGAGTTGGGAAGTAGTGCTGTATCTATGGTGTGCTGTTGATTGTAGAAGGAATCCATGTCCGTCATAGGTTGATGATGTCCCTTTGAGGAGCTCATAAGGTTTATCATGTAAATCTTGCAAGTGGATTAATTTCCAGCATGATAAAAAGGTTGAGTGGTACTACTCTCGGACGAGATATTAATTAATTAGAGTTGTCAGTAACTTAATTAATTAATGGACATTGAATATCTTAAACATTGGGAGACTATCGGGCTTATAATAAGAAGGAGCCCAGAACATAATTTGGGATTGGATGGGTAGTGCAATAATAATATTTTAGTGGACTATATTATTATTAATGGATTTAATTAAAAGCTTTGGGCTAAGCTTGGTTAATTAAATTCAATTGAGGCCCAGCCCAATTTCTCCTCCTGGTCCCTGCAGTAGCCCTTATAAATAAGTTATCTCAGTTCCTGTTAACCCTAAGTCAGTGCCTCATTTGACAGTTAGAAAGAACAGGAGCAGATTGAGAGAATCCTGCGGATTGTTGCCCACACAACAGCAGGATTCAACTTGGGACATACAGCAGATGATTGAGAGGTGGTTCTCTGCAACGGTTCATCCTCTACATCAACCCAGAAATACGGTAAACTTGTTTAAATCGCTTCCGCTGATTGTTTGCCTGAAATCCTAAACGGATCACGTTTGAGCCACAAGATCCAATTGCCAACACTATCAGTATCAATTATTTCCCGTGCACTTAGTACTCTAACCCAATATGATCTCCTTTTATAGGTACTATGAAGTTATACTCTTTATCCTACTTATTAACCCGAATAAGATTCAATTAACAAGTATCTATATAAGATAATTCTAATATGACTTCGGAATCCCTTCACTTAGAATTATAACATGTAATCCTGCTCAATAGTGAATGCACTCAATCAATAACCTAGATATGTATTCAGACTCTACATAACAGTTAATGATGCACAAAACAACCGTGAGTATGTATTAAAAAGGCACAATCTTATATAAAATAAACCACAAGTAGTGTTGTACGGAGTTTATACATGGAAATTCAATTAACTAATAAAACGTTCATAACCCTAGAACTACCAGAGCGGCTCTAGCCCATGATTGATCTAGGAATAATCATAGTTGATTGGTATGATCTTACTTGACTCGCCAGACGAACCTCTCTTCACGACTCATTCAGATGATGACAGGGTTTCAGTGGTAGATGGATGATGGATGATGTGTGTCGTCCCTTTTCTCCTACGAAATCTCTTCTTTTATACTCATGGAACCTCCTTATGGGCTTAGGATGGCTTTTGCCTGAAGCACACATCAAATTTGGTAAAAGAAATCCGTAATTTCCAAAAATAAAAGCTGCGAGAATTCGTTCGACCAAACCTTGCCTGGTTGAGCAAGGCCTTCAACTCGAGCAATGGTCGAGCAAGCTTACTATAAGTTTTTGTACATTTTGTTCGACTTCACTCTTCTGCTTGACCAAGATGATTCTGGTCGAGCAACATCTCCAAGTCGAGCAAGCTCTCTGGACGAATCTGCGTATTCTGCTCGACTTAGCCACCTTGTTCCACCAAAGTGATGATGGTCGAACAAGGTCTTGAGGTCGAACGGCCTTCGAAAATCACCTTAAAAATCGTATCTTCCGATTCTGAGCTTTTAAGACATGTTTTCCTGTACAAATATGCTCAAAAAGCCCTTGTTCCTCTGATTCGCACCTTTCTCATAAACAAACCAATTCATCTTAATAAATGTTCAATCATACTCAATTCCCACACAAATCAGAGCCCAAAATACATGAATTTACACTCTCATCAAATCCTTAAACTTACATGTTACTTGTCCCGAGGCAACGAAAATAAAAACAAATCCAAAGAGTGTAATCACGAGATCAAGCTCAACCTATCGTAAAACATATAATTATATCAACTCAAAACATGCAATCCATCATACCTTTCATTCACGCAAAAACATCAATCACAGTACATCTACGAGTGATAAGTCATCTAACTCATGGGTAAGTGTTTACTCTCTCTCTCAAGTGTAAAAGATGTACACTTCATGGTTAGTATCAACACTCAATTTCAATTCATATACTCACATAACCATAAGCTTGACAAATCCATCTATAACTATTTTAATACTAGGATCATAAAGGACTTGCATTTAGGATGTAATGTTGGCTCTTTGGTAAAGGTAGGAGAATTTAGATAAGTAATTAAATTACTAGTAAAGAAGTACCTTGGAGAATTGCTTTCCAACAACTTTCTTCTTTTCGTCTTCGCCCTTCTTAGGATTACCTCAATTTGCGCTTTCTCCATCTTTACTTGGATCAACATCTCTTCTTCGTAGTAGAATACCAATTCCAATGTTTTTCAAGTATGAGGTTACCAGTTTCGGGCACTATCCTTTTTAGCATTAGGGATACCGGTTTCAGGAACTATCCCTTGCAAGATTTAACCACTTGTCTCTTGATTCTTATTACACCAAATCCCTCCTTCCTATTTCCCTTCAAAACTTCATATAGCATTCATTTACCTCCACTCTTTACTAGTAATAGGTGTTCAAGGCTCAAAAGGTAAATAGCTATTTATCAAAGGATTGCCAAAGAAAAAGCTTAAAGGCTCAAAAGGGCTTCCAATGATAATCATATAATAAGGTAGGATACATTTGGCTAAGTGACTTAATCAACAACAATGGCCTAAGATCATTTTCTAGTATTTATCAATTATAGACTTCAAACAAGACTCCAAGTCAAGTTCTAGAATACGAGTATACAAATGACTCTCAAGAAAACACTATCATGCTTATAGCACAATTACAAGGCTCAAATCCTCACACGGGTAATAGAATCCTAAGCACTCTTCAAAGCATGCAATCAATAATCAATTTTCTATGAACTACAAGTAAAAATAGGACATGCTCGTCATCAACAAATCAACATGCATCAAAATAAGGCACATGCATAACATGAACAATCCTCATCACCAAACAATCTAAAATCAATGTAAACATCTTCTAACAATCAATCAATCATCATTAATATCAAATACATGCCACCCACGCATGAATTATAAACTACACCCACAGAAATCAAGTCTCCATCTGTAAAGTGTAAAAGAGAATGGGGATGAGAATAATCAAAAAAGATAAAAGACCTGGCAACTCTACTCCTCCGTAGCATCAACATCCTCATCTCTGCACGCCATCGATCAGACACTCGATGGAGATCACTGATATTCCTATTCATCATGCGCCCATGATCACACATCTGCCTCAATCGACCATCCATGGCATCATAACGCGCATTGAGTGTGGCATAGTTCGCATTTGCTGATCCCAATTGCCTATTCATTTCCTTTTAGTTCGCATTAAGTGTGGCGAAATGCTCATGCATCAACCGGAACTGCTCCCGATAAAATTGATCCTGGGCTACCCAATAATCCTGCTGCGACTGTGGTGGTGGCTCGAAAAACTCCTGCTCATGTGGCTGTGGCTGTGGAGGCTACACCGGGGGCATATCTATCCCCAAATATTCAAAAGCGGGTGGTGGCTGCTGCTCTTCCTCTTCAAAGTCGGCTGGATCTCCAATCAAAACCATGTCCTCATCAAAGACAATCTCATACGCCCGTATATCAGCAAGGAGTCTCCAATCTCCTCTTCCCAATCACGTCTCCGAGATCACCTTATGCTCCGTGGTACTCATAAATAATTTGTTGTTAACCCTCACAGAAGTGAGATCAATAATCACCAATGGAAATTTTAACGTACTAGTATTCTTTCCTCGGATGAACATCCAAGTATCATCTAGCCGCTCAATCAGCCCCATCCTCACATAAGATGTCAAAATCAAGTCTGGATCCCCTCGTATAGGCCTGTGCCTGCTCAAATCGACTCTATAGTACTCCGCTATCAAGGTAATGAGTCCTCCGATGTTCACACGCTGAAATCTGTGGGTCGTGAACTTGTGAAGCTGATTGAAAAAGTATGCCACTATATTGAAGCAAACTCCATGTAGCATGCACCAAAGCACGTACAGCTCCCCCCTTGGAATACAACTCCCCTCGGATCTTGCAAACAACATATTGCCCAAAATCCTATCCATATATGCTAACATGGGGTTGCGGATGAAAGCAACCTTGGAAGTATTCGAATTATACCTCTCTCGCCTACCTGTAATAGCTCTCCTAAAGTCATCTGGCTTGAAATCATCATGCTCCATATCCGTCTCATTTTCACAGCCAATCAATTCATTAAACTCTCTGGCACACATCGTCTGCTCCTATCCACCAATATGCATCCAATTACCATAAGGAAGGTATCGGTCTCCACGCACTATCCTCAACGTACATAGAACTTCCATAATGATGTGAAAATAGGTCTCTCTCTTCATCTCCATAAACTGAGTAATGCCTACTTGACCAAACATCCAACGAATATCATTGATAACATTCATCTCCCTCATTGCATGATCATCCTAATACCTCGTCCTTGTGATCTTTTGCGCTATTGCAGCCCACAACTCCTTCTTCTCCTCCTAATTTGGAATTTTGATGCCATAATCGGATGGCCTCCTCTTCTCCATCTTCTTGGATGAAGAAGCAATCTCTTTTCCTACAAGAACAATACTTCAATACATACCAAAAGAGATAAATATACTCATCCTAGGCTAGCATGAATCCTACTCAAGACTTCAAATTTATGTGCTTCAATCAACTCAACCTCAAGTGTACATTCAATAATAATTACAATATACATCAACATTTTCAATCAAGAATAATCACTACGCCACACAAACATGCTTTCATCCTCACATGAACTTCAGCTAAAATACTAGCATGTTCATCTTCCACCTTCAATTGCACCACAACAACACTTCAATTCAATGAGCCCATATATAAATCAAAATTAACCTCAAACCCATACTAAACACACCATCAATTTCAGAAAAATTTCACAATTCGACATAAATCGAACCACGAAAATTCAAGTAAGAACTTCAACAATTCAACAATCAAATCCAACCAAAACTATCATGAATCCACTCACCCATTCTTCTCTAAACATTATCACTACAATTTAAGAGTAGAAAGTAAGGAGAAATCATACCTTAGTTGGACATTGTGTGCGTGTGGTGATTGGCGACGAAAACTCCCAAAATTCAAGTGAAAAGCCCCAAATCGGACTTGAAAACCCTCGAATTTGGATGTGAAATTGTGTGGAATAGAGAATTAGGGTGTAGGGAAGAGTTTGGGAAGAAAAACTTATGGTTTGGGGTCGTGCTCGAGAAAGGGTGACGGGTGTATGTCGAACGGAATGAAAACTGACCTTTTAAAACTATTTCTGGAGCCCGTTCGACTTCAGCTTAAGTTATGTTATAAAATCGAGCAAGGGTTTTAAATCGAGCAACCCAAATCTGTCCTTTAAATTGGCATCATTCGACCTCCGTTCGACCAAAATATATTGGTCGAACAAGTACTGGAAGTTTAGCAAATTGCATAGTCGTGCTCCATGTTCTCCTCTGTTCCATTCGACCTTCGTTCGACTTTACCTTTCTAGTCGAGCAACCATTGCTTGGTCGAACAAACTCTCTGTAAGTTTTTGCACATTTTGTTTGACCAGCGCTCAATCAAAAATCATGGTCGAACAACAAGGTCCAAGTCGAACAACCCCTTCTGGAAAAAATTTCACATTTTGCTCGACCAGAGCTCGAGTTGGAACTCTTGGTCGAACAACCTAAACTTAGTCGAGCAGAGCTACTGTAAGTTTTGTGCATTTTTCTCGACCTCTGCTCGACTTTGTCTCCTTGGTCGAGCAATAGTGTATTGGTCGAACAACAACCTATCATCTTGAAAATTCTTACTATTCTCGTTTTTCCCTGCAACAATTAAACTCTAGGACAACATCAAGCATCAAAATAACACTTTCTAAGCTTGAGAACCACTTTAGACCATAAAACATCAAGTGTAACTACGCAATGACACTTAAAAACAAAACACCATTAAACACTAGGCAAATTGTAAAAAATAGACGCATCAAAACCAGTTAAAGTTTTAATATACTACAAAAAACAACTCCCCTAGCAAACGTTACAAAGAAAAGATTATACTCTCCGTGCTATGATGAGGTAAGTATATCACACCCCTCCAAACTTATTAGAAACTATAGTGAAAACTAAGTTTGAAAAGAGATGTAATTTCTGAATAATACGCACGTCGAATATAAAAATTTCTTACTCACACTAATGAAAATAAAGTAGTAAAACGGGAGGGAAAGCCCCCAACAGGCGCTCTTGTTTAACATCGGAGAATCACGATGGTACCAATCTAGTGCAAGGTATCCTCAAAGACGACGCAAGTATCAATGAATCAATCGATGCCCATTCGCCGCGATAATATCCCCATCTTTGTCCATATGTTCAAAACTCCCCCCTCCACAGGATATATGGATAATGAAAGGCCCCGTCCACTTCAATTTCAATTTTTCTGCTAAGAGCTTCAAACGAGAGTTAGAAAGTAATACCTCATCACCTTGCTTGAACTCCTTATATGAGATCTTTGAATCATGCCATTTCTTGATTCTCTCCTTATAGATCTCCTAATTCTTATAACCTCAATTTCTGAACTCATCCACTTGATTGATATGAGTCATCCTCAACTCCTTTTTATCCTTAAGAGACAAGTTCAAACTCTTCAATGCCCAAAAAGCTTTGAGTTGAATCTCTACGGGTAAGTGGCACGGCTTCCTATAGACAATTTGATACGGTGACATATCCAACATTGTCTTATACACAATCCGGAACCCCCACAAAACATCATTGAGTTTCATAGCCCAATCCTTCCTATTGGTTCCGACTATCTTTTCCAAAACTTGCTTCACTTATCGGTTAGAGACTTCGGCTTGCTCATTCACTTGAGGATGATAGGGTGTAGTAACCCTATGCTTAACACCATAATCCTTGAGAACCTTTTCAAGAAGCTTATTGGTGAAGTGAGTACCTCTATCGCTTACTAGTGCTCTCGGAACTCCGTAGCAGGCAAAGATATGTTTCTTCAAGAAAGATAAAACAGTCCTTGGATCATTCACGTGAGTGGGAATGGGTTCCACCCACTTAGAAACGTAATCTACTACTAAAAGAATGTAGTTAAATCCATTAGATGGGGGAAAAGGCCCCATAAAATCGATCCCTCATACATCGAAGATCTTAACAACAATGCTCGGCTGAAGTGGGATCTCGTCGCTCCTGCTTATGTTCCCCATCCTTTGACATCTATCGCATGTCGCCACATAGGTCTCACAATCATTAAACAAGGTAGGCCAACAAACAGCAGATTGAAGTACCTTTGCTGCAGTTTTTTGAGCTCCGAAGTGCCCCCTTTAGGTTGTGCATGGCAAAAATCAATAACGCTCTCCATCTCCATCTCAGGCACACACCTACGGACTATGGAATCCGTACATATCTTATAGACAAATGGATCATACCATATAAGTGTCTCAACATCCCTCTTGAATTTTGCAAGTTGATATCGGTTGAGATCTCTTGGAATTTCTCCTACGGCAATGTAATTCACTTAATCCGCATACCATGGATCCATTCCTTGGGTAGCCACTAGACATGCTCTCTCTGCTCCTTCAACGAACACTGCCATTATCTTCTCATCAGGGAACATCTCTTTTATGCAATCGAAAGAATCATCACAGTGCTCCCTTATCTCCAACCTTGATAGGTGATCCGCCAAAACATTCTTCGTACCCTTCTTATCTCAGATCTCCATTTCAAACTCCTGTAGAAGAAGGATCCATCTAATGATCCTCGGCTTCATTTATTTCTTCTCTATCAAATACTGGATCGCAGAATGATCCGTGTACACTATCATCTTCTTGCCAACCAAGTACTGTCGAAACTTATTGAACGCATACACGACAGCCAAAAACTCCTTTTCAGTCACCATGTAATTCTTTTGTCTAGCATCAAAAGTTTTACTCGCTTAGTAAATGGCGCAAAACTTCTTATCTCTCAACTGCCCAAGCACCACTCCAAGTGCTAAGTCACTTGCATCACACATAAGTACAAATGGCTGAGTCCAATCCGGTGTGAACAAGATAGGTACAGTAATAAGCACCTCTTTCAAAACCTGAAAAGCTGCTAGACATTCTTTATCAAAAATAAAAGGAACAACCTTTTCAAGTAAATGAGATAAGGGCTTGGAGTATTTCGAGAAGTCTTTTATGAATCTTCTACAAAAACCTGCGTGTCCAAGGAAAGACCGCACTCCCTTTTTATTAGTAGGTAGTGGAAGTTTCTCAATTGCCACCACCTTTGCTCTATCCACCTGCAATCCCTTGGCCGAAATATGATGGCCAAGAACAACCCCATCTCTTACCATGAAGTGGCACTTCTCCCAATTCAAGACGAGATTAGTTTCTTAGCATCTCTTCAAAATAGTAGCAAGGTTAGATAAACTAATATCAAAGGAGGAACAAAACACAGAAAAATCATTCATAAACACCTCCATAATCTTTTCTATTAACCCATCAAATATGTACATCATGCAATGTTGAAATGTAGCAGGCGCATTACACAGTACAAAAGACATCTTTCTAAAGGCAAATGTCCCATACGGGAAAGTAAAAATCATCTTTTCTTGATCCTTGGATGGAATCATAATCTGATTATAACCCGAGTACCCATCCAAGAAGCAATAATACTCATGCCCTGCAAGACGATCGAGCATTTGATCCATGAAAGGAAGGGAAAAATGGTCTTTGCATGTATTTTCATCATTTTCCTGTAATCCTTACACACACGCCATCCCGTAGGAATCATAGTGGGTAATGTCTCCCCATCCTCAGCTTTCACAATAGTCATGCCCCCTTCTCAGCAACAACATATAGTTGACTCACATGGGGACTATCACTAATGGGATAAATAATTCCATCATCTAGCCATGTTAGGATTTACTTCCTAATCACTTCTTGAATAGCGGGATTCACCCTCCGCTGATTCTGAATACCACTCTTAGCCTCATCTAACAATCTTATCTTATGCATGCAATATGAAGGACTAATACCTTTTAAATCATCAAGAGACCACCCAATCGCAGACTTATACTTCCTAAGAACATCTATCAATTCCTCAAGTTGATCATCATCAAGGGAAGAAGATACAATTACCGGATATTGTTCATTGTCACCTAAGTAGGCATACTTCAAGTGTTCAGGTAGCGGTTTCAACTCTTCTTTCTTCTCAACCTGAGGTGCGCTCTCTCTATCCAATGGTAGGTATTTCCTAGTCCACTTCACTTCTTCAATCTTGGTCCTCTTTGACTCATACCTGTCATCACCCAAAGCAAGAAAGTTTTCAAGAAATTCAATGCATACCTCATTGGAGAGTTCATCTAGCTCCGTAGTAGGAAAAGTAAGAGACTCCACCAAGAATGTCTCAATAGGATCCTTCGACAGGATCAAAGAAATGTCTTCCTTCACAATCTCCTCCACCATGTCTATACTATGACATTGTGTCTCCATGGGTATCTTCATTGCTTTATCAAGGTTGAATAAGGCCTCTTCTTTGTCCATACACAGCCGTAATTCACCTTTTTGCACATCAATCATAGCTCCCACAGTAGCAAGGAAAGGTCTCCCCAAGATAAGAGGGATATTATCCTTGTCATCTTCCATCTCAAGCACAAGAAAGCCCACAGGAAAGACAAGCTTCTCTACTTTGACAAGAATGTTTTCAATAACACCCTTCGGAAAGGTCATAGAACTATCCACCAGTTGTAGAGCCACCGATGTGGGACTTAACTCCCCCAAACCAAGATCACACAAAGCTCGTCGTGTCGACCCCTTTCTAATTTCACAGAAGATAGTAAAGCTTCCCGGATCTTTCAACTTAGCTGGCAGCTTCCTTGCATGGTCGAGCTGCAATTTTTTGACAGATTCACTGTTTCAATTCCGTTCAAAAAATAGGCTTAATATGGCATCTCCAAGATCGCTTCAGAGAAAGGTATGTTCAAACTTATCTTGTTTATGATGTCTAAAAACCTCTTGAACTTTTCTTCCGATCCCTTTTTGAAAAGACAGAAAGGAAATGGTGAAGCTATCTTTGTTTTGGGAATCCCCCATTCATCACATTCAACCTTCTCCGCTTTATCCTTTTCGGCTCAATCTCTTGGCTCTTTCTCACTTCTTCTCTACTGTAACCTCAATGTTATGCTCTTGAGATGGTACCATAATGTTCTGACCAATGGGTGTAGCATTCGAGATCGAATTGGGCTCTGCACTGAACTGCTCGACCTCCGTTCGACCTAGCTGGTATGGTCGAATAGATTCAGAGTAGTCGAGCAACTTATCCGATCGTGAGCTATGTTCCTTCAAGTATTGCTCGACCATTGTTCGACCTAGCTGGTCTGGTCGAATGACACTGTCTTGGTCGAGCAACTTGGCAGATCAAGAAATCCCATTCACCAGGTGTTGTTCGACCTCTGTTGGACCAAGATGGTCTGTGGAATGACATGGTATTGGTCAAATGGCGAGTCTAAAAATAGGGTACCATAATTTTGTTTCTCCGGAGTCTGCTTGACTTCTGTTCGACCAGCAGGTCTGGTCGAACAACTGAGGTTTGGTCAAGCAACTCCCCTGCTTCCTTTGTTTTCACTCGCCGGCATCATTCGACCTTCATATTGTGTTCCCGACCTCAATGTGATAGCATGGCAAGACTTTGGATTCTCAATAGTTTGAGTCAATTTTTTTATGTTTCCAGTCATCTCCCCCGTCAACAATGTAAGGTCTTTCACTTGATTAGACAAATCCTCATGATTAACATCAATCTTTTTCTCTAACTTGGCCTCAAGACGATCCACTCTTGCATCGTTCCTTGCCATGTACCCGTTCACAGTATCCTCAAAACACGGCTTCCCTTCTTCCACCTTAGCTCCTGGATCAACACCGATAGGAGATTGCACTGTATTATTCAGATTGCTCCATGAAAACTCCGGCCTCTTTGGTTGTTGGTAATTACCCGGGGGACCACGATTGTTGTAATTCCCCTGATAATTCCGGTTTCCTTGATTTGGGTACCTAGTTCCTTGAATACTTTGACCCATGGCATATTTAGCCTCCTCGATCGCCTCTTGGCTAGCTCCTTCATAGCCACCAACATGCTGCATCATTGGTACTCTCTGAGATAAATCTGTGATCTACTTTTGATGAGACTCTAGTAACTTGCTAATATTAGCCAAGCTAGAGACGATCTCATCATTTCTTCCTGACTTCACCATAGTGTGCTTAACATGTGCTACTTTACCAAGGACATAAGTGCCTCTAACTCTATCTGTCAGCCAATCTCTTGAATTCTTCAAAATATTCTCGAAAAGCTTCTCGGCCACAATGGATGACTTTGTAAGCAATGCTCCATTAGAAGAAGCATCAAGTAACTCACGAGAATCGCAATCCAACCCATTGTAGAATATACTGATATATTGAGCTTTAGATAGCCAATGCTGCGGACACTTTTGAAGCATGCCCTTGAATCTATCCCAAGCTTCATGAAACTTCTTGTTACCATGGATAAAAAATTGATTAATTTCTTGCTTCATCTTGAACACCTTTGAGGGTGTCATGTAACGCTCCAAGAATTTCACTTTCAACTTCTCCCATATATCACATTCAGCAGCATCAAGATTATCGTACTAATCTCTCGCGTTTTCATTCAGCGAGAACTTAAACAAAATTATCCTCCTCGCATCCTCGTGAGCTCTTGCATCTTTTTGTGTACTCGCATACCCAAGGAACTTATTTAGATGTTGCTGAGGATATTCAAAGGTTTCCCCAAAGAAAGGGCTCCTTTCAATCATGGTGATAAGAGCAGGGTGTAGATCGAAATCCGCTTTGGTCCCTTTTTCTTCTAACAACCCCGTATTGCCTCCTCTAATGTTCTTAAAGACTTCATGGATAGCAAGTGTATCAGAATTCACTGCCATGTTGACTGCCTCTACTTCCAAATTAACTTCAGTTGCAGCTTCAATCGATTGAGAATTCGGCGCGTCAACTTCAACTCCTAAATCAAGAGCCTCAGTTGGGTCAACGTTCTTGTTCTTATTCTTATTCTTCTTTTTCTTTCTCGACGATGCTCCAATCTCTGGATTATAAGGCTGTATTTCACCTGTGTTCGATCTTGTGAGCATACACCTAAGAAAATAAAGTGTTAGAAATCAAAGACAAGAATAATATAATCTCAATTAACTATAAATAATAAACTGATAATCTATGCCGTCCCCAGCAACAGCACCAAGAACTTGATGGGCGTTTTATCAACATATAAAATAATTCCCAAGTATGAAGGATATCAATTGTAGTTTCGATAGGCGACCAAGTGATTATCGAACCCAAGGGACAGATTATATTAAATTTAGTTATATTCTAATTAACTAAGACTATGTTGGTAAATTTGGTTTGGAAAAATTGCCTAACTAAATAACATATAATTTAAATAGCAAATTAAATAACAAGCAATAGAGAAGATACGGTGGTGATCAAATAAGAAATTAGGTAGTTCTTCGGGTCGTCCATCTTTACTTATTAATTTCCTTTCCATGTGTTGATGTCCAACTCTGCCTTGTGGTTTATGGACGCAGCACTAAACTAAGCAAGTTCACCCTATAGACACAAGTAAACATGCGTATGACATGTGTGAATATCCTCGAAGCAAGAGATATAATTCACCCCCTTTCTAGGTACTATCAGTATCAATTATTTTCCGTGCACTTAGTACTCTAACTCGATTTGATCTCCATTTATAGGTACTATGAGGTTATACTCTTTATCCAACTTATTAACCCGAATAAGATTCAATTAACAAGTATCTATATAAATCCCTTCACTTAGAATTATAACATGTATTCCTGCTTAGCAGTGAACGCACTCAATCAATAACCTAGATATGTATTCAGACTTTACATAACAGTTAATGATGCAAAAAGGACTGTGAGTATGAATTAAAAAGGCACAATCTTATATAAAATAAACCACAAGTAGTGTTGTACGGAGTTTACACATGGAAATTCAATTAACTCATAAAACTTTCATAACCCTAGAACTACCGAAGCGGCTCTAGCCCATGATGATCTAGAAACAATCATGGTTGATTGGTATGACCTTACTTAACTCTCCAGACGAACCTCTCTTCATGAATCCTTCGAATGATGGTAGGGTTTCGATGGTAGATGGATGATGGATGATGTGTGTCGTCCCTTTTCTTCTACGAAAGCTCTTCTTTTATACTCATTGAACCTCCTTATGGGCTTAGGATGTACTTTTACGTAATGCACTCGTCAAATTTGGTAAAAGAAATCAGAAATTTCCAAAAATAGAAGCAGCGAGAATCCATTCGACCAAACCTTGCCTGGTCAAGCAAGGCCTTCAACTCGAGCAATTATCGAGTAAGCTCACTGTAAGTTTTTATACATTTGGTTTGACTTCACTCATCTACTCGACCAAGATGATTCTCGTCGAGCAACATCTCCAAGTCGAGCAAGCTCTCTGGACGAATCTGCATATTCTGCTCGACTTGGCCACTTTGTTTGACCAAAGTGATGATGGTCGAACAAGGTCTTGAGGTTGAACGGCCTTCGAAAATCACGTCAAAATCGTGTCTTCAATTCCGAACCTTTAAGACCTGTTTTCCTGTACAAATATGCTAAAAAAGCCCTTGTTCCCTCTGATTCGCGCCTTTCTCATAAACAAACTAATTCATCATAATAAAAGACTCAATCATAGCCCAAAATGCGTGCATTTAGACTCTCATCAATGATCACATGTAATCTACCTTAATTCTTAACAAGGAAACAATTTAGTTCATGAACGCATATAAGCTAACATAATAAATCATGTATCACAGGTAATGTCATGAAATAATATGAAGACATTACAAAGAAAGAATTTAAAAGTCTTGATTAGTGTGAAAATTTGCGTGTTTTAGGGTTCGATTTAGCACTGTTTTGTGGTATTTATATATGTATTGGGGCATCTTTTGGGTTAATTACATATAATTGTTACAGATGCATGTGAGGTGTTATTTTATGTTTTTAGGTGGAAAACAAGGTAAAAACTGCAAAAACGAAAGTCAAGAGCAAAGTTGGGAAGAAAATAGGCCAGCACGAGTGGAGAACTCGTGCCGTCGAAGGCGCCCAGTCGTGCTGCACAGCATGCAGGCACGAGCATCGAGAGCTGCCAAGACGTACCACCCACTCCGCAATCGTACCGCCAAGACGCGCTGAAGGAATCCACTAGTATGCGCCTGGCATGACTCGCGCGACACATGACACGACTCGTGCCATTGTCCACCAGGCTCAATTTCGTGTTTTTTACGTAAAAAGCCAAATTTTGAGTCAGAATTTGGAGATTTTACAGTCTTCTAGTATAAAAGAAACACTTTGTGATTTTTATTCATAACTCTCCACAACCTTACATACTTTTCCATACCCTTTCACCGCACCATCCCATCCACCCATCTCAGAGAGTTCATCAGTGTTGCTTACTTGAGAAGGAGAACGAGAAGGTTCAAAATTACGGAGGAGAGAATGGAGAATCACGCCACATCTAGGGTTTTTCTTATTCTTTCTTTCTTCATTTTGAATAATATACCTATGGGTTTGCTTTCATACTTAACCATGGGTGTTTCTTGTAATACCATGGGCTAGTACTTTTTGGGTAGTTCTAGGTTTTGAAGGTTTAATTGGATTTGACTTGATGACCTAGACTAGGTTATGGATTTCTACAGTAAACTTATTCCTTTATTAATGCATTGATTGAGACTAATATTTTGTCTTTCATGAGTATGTCATTGTCTTATGCATGTTTATGATTATTGCTTGTGTCATAGAAGGAATTATTTTTGTCTATCTGTTATGGGTAAAAGGGATCTAACCATATAACATTTATTCATTAGAATAACTAATCTTGGACACTTAATATATTTATTAATAACCATTCTAAAGGATTTGGTTTCTTAGATTGTTAGGTGGGAATTAGGGTTTAATTCTTAAGTACCTATAAAGGGAAGTCTAGTGCTCTAGCCTCTAATGAAATTTTGCATGAAGTCTAGGAATTATTCTTCTGCATCTTTAGGTTTAAACCAGGTTTATGTGTTAAGTTTACTTTAACAAAGGGTTTTAACATAATTAAGTGATTGATTTCATAAGTTCTGCAGGAATTCTAAGTAATTGTCTAGTGATTTGTATTGACAATTTTAAACTGGATTGCCTAGAGCTATCTATCTTCTCTATTGAACACTTTCCTTATTTAATTTAATCTGCTATTTCATATTTTAGTAATTATTTTCTGCAACTTTAATTTAGGTAATTCTCTTAAAATATCCAAAATTATCTTAAATTTGAAAATAGTCATAATTAGATTAAATAATTAGTCTAGAATTATCTTTGGGATTGATAATTTTACTTGGTCACACGCTGAACTACAATTGATTCCCTACACTTGGGGACATATGCGAAAAGGTGAACAAGAAAATTACGTCGTTGGCCGGGGATAGTTCCTAGATTTATTTATTTAATTATTTCTTGATTTATTTTAGTCTAGGACATTAAATTTAATTTTCTTTTATTTTTATTTTATTTACATCCAAATTATTCTGATTAGCTGCGTGAGAACAAGTGTATGATCACTAGGTCAAGTGGACTCCCCATTCTCAACTTAGAACTTGAAGCACTTTTCAGAGTAAACAGAAGAAAGAGAAAGCAGCCAGCCACACTCATTCCTAGTCCATGGTCGGATATCTATTATTCGTCAGAAGAAGGGGAAGTTGAAGAGACTGAGACTAGTGAGATGGCTGACGATGTCCCGACCCCCATGCGGGACCAGTATAAGCTGAAGAATACCATGAATGCTGGATTGAATGGACCCGCAATCACCGCGGAGACTGTTGAGTAGCCTTATGGACTTATCCGAATGGTACATGCACAATAGTTTAGTGGTACTCCTTTGGAGAATCCTAGTGAGCATCTGCAGTTATTTGATGAGTATGCGAGGGCGTAGAAACACAGGAATGTTATGGAAGATGCTATTAGAATGAGGCTTTTCCCATTCTTACTAACGGGGAAAGCCAAAGAGTGGTACAACAACCTTCCTGCAGGATGTTGTACTACATGGGAGCAGTTGGCAGATAAGTTCTTGAACAAGTACTTCCCTCCCTCCAAGAGTTTTAAGGTGAAGCAAAAGATTACACCATTTAAACAAGGAGGCTTGGACAATGTCTATGAAGTGTGGGAAAGGTTCAAGGAGCTGTTGCGATGTGGTCCACAACATGGATTTACAAAAGACACTTACTTAGGCTTCTTCTATTAAGGCTAAGGGGTGATTCAAGAGTGTTGGTGGACGCGACATCAGGTGGATCAGTCTTCAAAAAGTCAGCAGATGAAGCAGAAGAGATCTTTGAAGTGATGGCAGCTAACACATACGATTGGCATATGGAGAGATCAGAAGGAGGAGCCGCTTTTGATAATGTGGTTAAAGTAGAAGTACAGGTCAACAGCAGTGAGATGTCAGAACTAAAGAGTCAACTCAGTGAGCTGCATAAGAAGATGGATCGTCTCGAACTAGGAAACAGAGGAGATGAAGGTATGATGGTTGGAGATGAAGATCAGATGGAGGAAGCGAATTATGCTATGGGTCATAATTTTCAAGGAGATTACAGAAATAACAGAATTTCAGACTACTAATCAGGAATGGGGAAGGAATGACCAAGTAAATTTCAACTTCAACAATCAGAGAAGGAATGAGTATCTGTCTTATGGAAACCCTAGTAATGCAGTAGCACCTCCTCCCAGTGTAGATCCAGCCCATAAGCCTGTTGAAGGAAGAGCATCCATGGATGATGAGATGAAACTGTGGATAAAGCATCAAGGGGATCAGATAAACTTGATGGTCAAGCTGATGACAACTAATAAAGAGTAATCTGAAATGAGACATAATGAAAATGAGAAAAAGCAGAAAGAAACTGATATTACTATTGGAAAGTTGCAAGCTACAGTTGGAAGATTAGAGCAACAAGGTAAGTTTCCTTCTCAAACAGTGACAAACCCGTAAGAGCAAGTTATGGCTATCACCTTGAGGAGTGGAACGCAGTACGAGGGCCCAAAAATGCCATCAGAACGATTTGAAGTCAAATGGAGATTGAAAAATTGGACACGAATGAGCACGTGTACGCTAAGAAATGGCATGACTCGTGCCCTTCTCCGACGAAAATGTCAGAATTTTGTCTCAATCCTCATGCATCTGGTATCGTCCGGAATGATTTCTAGGTCTCTAAAACTAATGAAAATTCAAAAGAACCTGATGTTAGATTGAAAAAATGGCAGATAGCTAAGGCATTAAGAAAAGAGAAAGAAAAGAAAGTGGAATTTGAGAAGGATACTTGGGGAATTCCAAAGACAAAAAATTCTATTTCGTTTCCACAGCAATTTTTGAAGAAAGGATTGGATGAAAAATTTAAGAAGTTTGTGGAGATGTTCAAGAAGATCCACATTAATATTCCTTTTGCAGAAGCCTTAGAAGAGATGCCAAACTATGCAAGGTTCTTGAAAGACATCATGTCTAAGAAGAGGAGTTTTACCGAAATGAGTCAGTGAATAAGATTGAGAGCTGCAGTTCTTTAATACAAAAGAAACTTCCTACGAAGTTACAAGATCCAGGAAGCTTCACCATTCTCTGTGAAATTGGAAAAGGACAATTTAAGAGAGCCTTATGTGATTTGGGGGCTAGCATTAATCTGATGCCACATTCCGTATTCAAGAAGCTTGGTTTGGGGGAGTTGAAGCCGACATCTGTAGCATTGCAACTTGCTGATAGATCCTTGACCTACCCAAGAGGGGTAGTTGAAAATGTCTTACTCAAAGTTGGGAAGTTCATATTTCCAGCAGTCTTCATTGTGCTATACATGGAAAAGGAAGAAGATGTCAGAGTTTCTCTAATTTTGGGAAGGCCATTCCTTGAGACTGCAGGAGCAAACATTGATGTGAAGAAGGGGTAGCTGAAGTTGCAAGTTAATGATGAAAAAGTCATCTTTTCACTTTAGAGAGTTATGAAGTGGCCTACTGATATGCAAGAGTGTAAAAGCATCAAAGAAGTAGAGGGAGCCGCGGAGGAGAGCTTGCCTTTGATCATGTCTAGGGATCCTATTGAAAAATGCCAAAGCGAACTTCTAGCTCATATTTCTAATAATTTTGATGATAGGTATGATGAGCTTTCTAATGGATACATTTAATACTTACAGAAATCTGATTGCAGGAATTTAGCAAGAAAGCTTAAGCCGACTACTGCAACCCTCGCAGTTACAAATTCAAGAGATACAACACCTTTAAAGGTGGCGGAGGAGTTGTAGCTAAGGTTGAGAACAAGGATGTAGACAAAGGAAGAAGAGATGGTGCTTACTTGAAGCCTCCTAATTTACTACCGGATACCCACAAATCAGAAAGTCCTTTCTCTCTTTCATTATTTTGTGGTCAATTTTATCCTGACTAGTTTGATCATGATTGTGATAGGAATGATTCTGAAATTGAGTGGAAGATTGATAGGAATGAGACGAGAAAGCTTGAGAAAGGAGATTCTAATGATCATATCATGGTGCCTAAGGTGGATGATAAGAGGGGGAGAAGGTATTGGAAGGTGAAGATGAAAGAAGACCGCCATCTATATCAGTAGTCTCAAATTCTGCATTCTGTCGTGACACTCCGACGTTAAACATGAGCGCTTGTTGGGGGCTTACCTCCTATTTTATTGCTTTTATGTGTTTGTTTGGTATAGGAAACTTTATTAGGTGCTTCATCGTCTATGGTATTCACTTTTTACAAACTTAGTTTTTCACTTTGTTTGAACTAAGTTTGGGGGGGAGGACGTGCATCCGATGTCTTAAAGCACTGATGTAAGTTTTCTTCACTTGTGTGTGATGCTTGGAGGTTAATTTTTTTTAGAATTTTTGGAATTTATTTTAATCTTTCGAATTTTTTTGCGAGTATCCAAGTGTCTTGTTTGCCTTGTATATTTTTTCTAGATTTGGTGTGGTAAATTTTTGGTTGAATCTTTTAGTTTCTCATATGATTTTACTGATGAGTTCTGATTGGTGATGAGATGTGTTTGAGCTTTAATGAATGTGAAGGATATCAGAGTAGAAAAGAGAAGTGAGTTCTATTTGAGGCCTACTCCTAACCGAGTTGGACAACTCGAGGAACTTGCAAGAGATGGAGGAGATAAATCAGGTGCCTTTGTTTTCTTATTCTAATTTTTAATATGATGAATTGTATTGAGTTTAATGTTTAGTAGTTGAGGTACTATGTTTAAGTTTCTGGTTGTATGGTTATTAAAGATTTATTTGTTAGATTTTTGCCAGAAATTCATATGCGTTTGAAATTGATGAAGGAAGTGTACCTAACTTATACTGTAGTATAAAGTTCTATGTGTAATTGTGAGATATTACTTACCTTAAAGAGTGCTCTATTACTTGACAATCCATGTGAGATTTTCAGCCTAATATCATGTATATAAACACATGATTTTTCATTCTAGTGAGTATCATTCTTGTGTGTGTATTCGAGAACTTGCCTTTTGTCTTGCTTGAGACCGCATGTTATGTTAGATAATGGGAGATGATTCTAGGCCATCTTTGATTTTTATGAGTCACTTTGCCAAATAATTTCCTACCAAATAATTTTATATTTGTAGTTAGCCCTTTTGAGCCTAAAAGCCTTATATCTTTGGCAACCTACGAAGATAGCCACTTTGATATCCTATTTGAGCCTTAAATTCCTGTATTTAGTGGAGAATTAAATGTTGTCAAAGTATGTGAATTGATTTCCATGGAGTTTGGAAGGAATAAAATATTTGGAGTTGTGCAAGTGATTATAAGCTGAAAAATATGAGCTGAAAAATAAATTGCATAGGGGTAGTGCCCGAAACTGTTACCCCAAGATGTTGGAGGTAGTGCCCGAAACTGGTACCTCGAGAAAAGAAAAATAAAAGAAAGGAAGAAAAAGAATGTTGTGCTTGAAGGAAAGGAGAGAAAATAAAATTAAAAGAGCAAGCCTTGAAGTGTAAAAATATACAGTATAAATGATCTCTGGTTTTAATTCTCTACTAATTGAGTTACTTTATCCATATGTTTCCTACCCTTACCAAAGAGCCAATATTACATCGTATTAAAAGTCCTTTTTGATCCCATTGTCGAATCATACTTTAAGTGGTGGAGAGTTTGAGATGTTTGACAAACTTATGATTATGCATGCACTTGAATCGACTTTGAGTGTAAATACCATACCCCATAAGTGTACATCTTTTACACTTGAGTGCGAGTGATACACTTCCCGTGAAAATAAGTTGATGGAGCATTTTAAGTGGTATTAATTGTCTTAACTTGTATGCTATGAATGAATTATTGCATGTGATGAGAGTGCAAGATTGGAGTTAATGACAATTGTATGTTGAATGGCCTAGTGTCATATCCTTTGTTTTTTCTTAGATTTACACACTATCTTTCTTCTTGTTTGTTCTTTTTCGTTGTTCAGGGATAAACAATATCATAAGTTTGGGGGTTGGATTAGTGTGAAAATCTGCGTGTTTTAGGGTTCGATTTAGCATTATTTTATGGTATTTATATCCGTATTGGAGCATCTTTTGGGTGAATTGCATATAATTGTATTACAGATGCATGTGAGGTGTTATTTCGTGTTTTTAGGTGGAAAATGAGGTAAAAAGAGCAAAAACGAAAGTCGGGAGCAAAGTCAGAAATAAAAGAGGCCGGCACGACTCGTGCCGACCAGGTGGAGAACTCATGCCGCCGAAGGCGCCCAATCATACTGCACAGTGTACGGGCACGAGCGCCGAGAGCTACCAAGACGTGGCGTCTACTCTGCAATCGTGCCGCCGAGACGTGCCAAAGGAATCCGCCAGCATACACCCGACACGACTCATGCGACACATGGCATGACTCGTGCCATTGTCCGCCAGGCCCCATTTCTTGTTTTTATTGTTTTTCCGACCCGTTCGTGTGTTTGACGTGAAAAAGCTCACTTTTGAGTCAGAATTCGGTATTTTTACAGTCTTCTACTATAAAGAGACACTTTGGAATTTTTATTCATAACTCTCTATAACTCTCCACAACCCTATATATTTTTCCATACCCTTTCACCGTACCATCCCATCCACCCATCCCAGAGATTTCATCAGTGTTGCTTACTTGAGAAGGAGAACGAGAAGTTTCAGAATCACAGAGGAGAGAACGGAGAATCATGCTAGATCTAGGGTTTTCTTGTTCTTTCTTTCTTTATTTTGAATAATAGACATATGGGTTTGCTTTCATACTTAACCATGGGCGTTACTTGTAATACCATGCGCTAGTACTTTTTGAATAGTTTTAGGTTTTGAAGGTTTAATTGGATTTGACTTGATGACCTATACTAGGTTATGGATTTCTGCAGTAAACTTATTCCTTTATTAATGGATTCCTTTGTCTTATATGATCTGTCCTTATTCATGAGTATGTCATTGTCTTATGCATGTTTATGATTGTTGCTTGAGTCATAGAAGGAATTATATTTGTCTATCTGTTATGGGTAAAGAGGATCTAACCATATAACCTTTATTCATTAGAATAACTAATATTGGACACTTAATGTATCTATTAATTACCATTCTAGAAGATTTGGTTTCTTAGATTTTAAGGTGGGAATTGGGGATTAATTCTTAAGTACCTATAAAGGGAAGTCTAGTGTTCTACCCTTTAATGGAATTTTGCATGAAGTACCTAGAAATGGAGTAGGAATTATGCTTCTGTATCTTTAGGTTTAAACCAGGTTTATATGTTAAGTTTACTTTGACAAAGGATTTTAACATAATTAAGTGATTGTTTTCATAATATCTGCAGGAATTCTAACCAATTGTCTAGTGATTTGGGTTGACCAATTTAAACTGGATTGCCTAGAGCTATCTATCTTCTCTCTTGAACACTTTCCTTATTTAATTTAATCTGCTATTTTATATTTTTAGTAATTATTTTCTGCAACTTTAATTTAGGTAATTCTTTTAAAATATCCAAAATTGACTTAAAATAGAATAGTCATAATTAGATTAAATAATTAGTTTAGAATTATCTTTGGGATCGATATTTTTATTTGGTCACACGCTGAACTATAATTGATTCCCTACACTTGGAGACACATACGAAATGGTGAACAAGCAAGTCTCAAGTCAAATCAAATAAATCAAAATAATCATTCGCATGAATTCCCAAAAATCAGTCTAGTTCATCAAACCTTAGAATTGTAAATAAAAAAAGCCTAGTTACAGGCAACACTCATGGCTATCAATGAATTCATACCAAAAGTGTTATCAAACAAAAAGTAAAGATATGAAACGAAAAATCCTAATGTGGTAGTTGTTCCACATTCCTTCTTCATCTCTCCTATTGATTGTGCCCTTTTTTAGTAGCAATTGGATCTCCAATAGTGAGGGATGGATGATGGGATGAATATGGATGAAGTGAAATATCGATGTAGAGGGGTGACGGTGGTGTAAAGAGTGATCGATTGATGTGTGGGAATTGGGGATCTTCTTTTCTCCTATTCTATCAAGCCCTTTTATCCAAAATTGACTTTCTTTGTTAATTTTCGTCCCTCACACACCTCCATACAGTAAGAGGTTTAAAACTATCAATTTTAGGTAAAAAGGATCCCAACTCGGACAGATTTAGGCCTGGAGTTTTTCCAACTCGGCTCGTGCTAGAGCTGAGTCAAGAGCCGAGTTGGGCGGACTAGCTTGCGCAACCTCATCATTTTGAACATAACTTCCACATCCAAACTCCGATTTGAGTGATTCTTATGCCAAAATGATCCTTTCTTCTTTAGATTTCTAACCATATACCACATCATAAGTTTGGAATTCCACATAAACACATAAAAATTATCTAAAGTTGAAGTACGTTTTTAGTATTTCTTCACACTTTCACTCTTCATTCCAACTTTGAACTTTTGATCCTTTTTCCACCTAAAACACAATAAAACAACTCAAATGCACTTTTCTTTTCAAATATATAGAATGATAAAGATTTGTGCTAATAAATGACAATAATTCTCACAAAAAGGTTTAAAAATGGACATTAAAACACGCTAATTTTCACTCTCAACAAACCCCCAAACTTAACTATTGAACGAAATAGAACAAAAGAGAAAGAGAAATAGGAAAAAATGGAAATAAGGATTATGACAACTAGGCTATTCAAAACACAATTGTCCCCAACTCCGGTCATGCAACTCTCATTACATACAATAATCAATTTATAGCGTAAAAGATAAGACAAATACCACCAATTAAAAATCTCCATCGACCTGTTATCACGGGAAGTATTTAAATCACCCACGCTCAAGTGTTTAAGATGCACATCGATAGGATAAAAGTGTATATGCTCAGATTCAATTCAAGCGAATGCATAACTGTAAGCTTGCCAATTATCTCAAACTCTCCATCACTAAAGGTATGACTCGACAATCAGATCATAAATGAATTTTCTTTGGGATGTAATGTTGGCTCTTTGTTAAGGGTAAAAAATATATGGATAAGTGAATCAAAACTTGGGTCAATCAAGCTCGCTTTCCTTCATGATCATTCATTCTTCCTCATCACTTCAATTAAGCACAACATCCTCCTCATTCTTTCATTTATTTTTTTCAAGCATTCTTAATAATTTTTATTTTCTCTCAGGGTACCTGTTTTAGACACTACCCCTCGCATCCTCCATAGAGAATATAATAGATTTAACCACTACCCAAGAGTGTTTATTTCATGGAACACTAGATTTAATCACTACTCCATAAATTTTCCTTAGATGCATTTTTAAGCTCAATCACGGTTTCAACACCAACTTTATTCCTCTAGTTGTTATCAAATTCCATGAACACACATTGAAAAGCCTTTAATTCTCTATTAGATATAGAACAATCAAGACTAAAAAATACAGATGTTTAAAATGGTTATTTCTTGTAGGCTGCCAAAGAATAAGGATTTTAGGTTCAACATGGCTAACTACGTATAAAGATAATTTGGTAAATGATCGTCACTATTTTTACCTAGATTTTAGTATCTTATTGTGTGTATTTTCATATTGTTTTATCCATTTTGTGTAGTTTATGGTGGTGTTTATTGTTCATATGGAGAATTTCTGCTATATTTGATAAAAGTGTGAAAATGAGCTTAAATGTGCATGAAACAGGTGAAAATGGAGCAAAATGGAGTTGGGAGATGAAACGAAAGAAATGGAAAGAGGTTGCATGAACTCGACTCGATGCACCTGAAGGATGTAATTGTAGCTTAGATAAGCGACCAAGTTATATTATCAAAGCCAAAGGACAATTGGTTATCAATTTATTACTATCTCATCTAAGAGAAACTATTATTGACAATTTAATTAGATAGTAATAATTAATCTAATAAACAAATAATAAAATAGCAAATAAAATAGAACAGTAGAGATAAACAAGAGTTGCTTAAGTGAGAAGATAGGTAGCTCTTTGGGTCATCCAGTTTCACCAATTAACCTCCCTTCTATGTCAATCGCATCATATTGGAGGTTGAGCGCAGCGTAATTTGTATTTGCCAATGCCAACTGTCGATTCGTCTCATGTTGGTCTGCATTCAAGGTGGTTAAATGCTCGTTCATCAACCTGAACTGCTCTCTATAGAAATGATCCTAAGCCTACTGGAAATCCTGCTACTGCTGTTGTGGTGGCTCAAAGTACTCATGATGTTGCTGCAACTGCTGCGGTTGCTGCACTGGAGGAAAATCCATCTCCGAATACACAAACGCTGGCTGTTGTGGCTAATTCTCGTCAATGAAATCAGCTAGATCACCTACCAAAATCATATCCTCATCAATGAGTACTCCCTGTAAGTGCATCTCAGCTAGAAGTCCCCAATTTTCCTCTTCCAAACAAGTCTTGGAAATTGCCCTATGCTCCGAGGTATCCATCAATAGGCTGGGTTGATCAGAATAGTAGTAAGATCAACAATCGACAATGGAAATCAAAAAGAAAGTGAATTCTTGCCACGTATAAACATCCAATCATCATCCATCCGCTGAACCAACTCCATCCTCACACAAGATGATAGGATCAAGTCGGTATCCCCTCAGATTGGCCTATGCCTGCTCAAGTCAACTCTGTAGTACTCTGGTAGTGGAGTAATCAACCCTCCAACGTTGATTCTTTGGAAATCATGAGTAGAGAACTTGTACAATTGCTGGAAAAAGTAAGATGCAATGTTGAAATGGACTCCATTCAACATACACCATAGCACATACAACTCCCCTCTCGGAATACAACTGCCCTCGGATCGAGCAAACAGTGGGTTGCTCAGGATCCAGTCCATATATGCTATCATGGGGTTGCGGATGAATGCAACCTTAGCAGTGTTCAAATTATAACGACCTTGCCTCCCCGAGATAGACCTCCAAAACTCATCTGCACGGAAATCAATGTGCTCCACTTCAGATACATTCTCACAACTAATCATTTCATTGAATTCACTAGCAAGCATGTGCTGTAGCTGCCCACTAATGTTCATTCACAGACCATAGGGAAGATAATGATCTCCATGATCGACTCTCATCGAGCATAAAACTTTAGTAGTAATGTGAAAATACGTCTCCCTCTTCATCTCCATGAACCTGGTGATCCCTATTTGATTAAACATCCAGCGAATATCATTAATGATGTTCATCGCAACCGTCGCTTGATCATCTTGATAACAAGTCCTTGTTATCTTTTTCGCAATATCTGCCCACAACTCCTTTTTCTCCTCCAATCATCAATCTTTATAACAAAATCGGAAGGTCTCCTCTTATCAAGCTTTATTTTCTTTGTAACATCACCGTTCCTAGGATACTTAGTCTCCTTCCTCTTAGAAGATGAAGCAATCTCTTTACCTACAAAGGCTATACTTCAATACAAAATAAAAGAGAGAAAGCAAGTATACCCAACCTAAGACTAATTTAAGCATGAATTCTACTCAAGACTTCAAATTCATATGCTATAATCTACTCAAAACTCAATATCCCTAAATTTCAAGTGTTCATCTAATCATCATAGCAACTGTATGCTCAACAGTTTCAATAATAAGACAATTTCAACCAATAGTCTTAAAATTACTACACACATTAAACATGCTTCTCAATTTAAACATAAACTTCAACAAAAACCATAAGCATGCTCATCTTCCACATTCAATTGCACAACATCAATACTTCAAATCAACGAGCCCATATAAATAATTTGAAATTGAACTCAAGCCCGCAAGATATGCATCATGCAAATTCAAATAAAATTTCAATGAGAACACCAAATTCAACACTTCAAATTCAACTAAGCATATGTTTTAATCCACTTACCCAATCTTCACTAAGCATAAACACTTCAATTCAAGAGTAGAGAAGTTTGAAAACATACATTTATCTCAGGCCATGGTGTGTGTGGTGTACGGTGAAAAATCCCCAAATTTTTGAATGAAATAGCCCAAAATCAGACTGGAAACCTTCAAAACTTATTTGTGAAAGTGTTTGGAGAAGAAGAATTAAGTGTGGGAAGAGTTTAGAGTGAAGTTCTTACAAGTCGGGATGAGTGCTCGAGAAAGGGTGATGGGAATTGGTCGAACAACACGCAGAAACTGACCTTTATTTTCAATTTCAAACTCTATTTAACTCGAACAGTGTGGTCGAATTAGGGCTTTTGGTCGAACTGCGCGAGTCTGCCCATAAAATGTGACTTCGTTTGACCTCCGTTCGACCAAATTATCTTGGTCGAACAACAGTGTAAGGTTGAACTGCACCTCTGTAAACTGAAAATCACCCCCCTGTTCTCCCCTGCTTCGTTTGACCATCGTTCGATCTTTGAGTTCTGGTCAAACAAGGTGTTTTGGTCGAAATGAGCTTCTGTAAGTTGGTTAGCGTTCATGCATGTCGAACAATCTTCCAAACTTCTAAAATTTCGTACTTTTCTTGTCTTTCCCAGCAAAAATCAAACTCTAGAACAACATCAAGCATCATTATACCAAAAAAAAGCCAGAGAACCACTCTCAGACTATATAAAAATAAACATTTATAATACTCTATAGGCACTTGAATTTTATTGTCTATTAATGAAAAATATGTGGCAAATTAATGCAATAATTATCAATTAATTATTTATTTATTAAGGGATTTAAATAAATCTATTCCTAAAATAAAAGAGTAAATAATTGATAATTAGGCTAGATCCAGTCAAATAAGTCTGACTTAAAGCCTAAGCAAGAGAAAGGCCCAAGTCCGCATAATTAGGTCAAATCAGCCCTGGACCAATCAGACTGCGAGTTATTTATGGGGCGTCCTCACCCTTCACCTATATAAGAAGCCCTCCTCCATTCATTCCAGACACACTAAAATATCTGAAGACGTAGATGCTTTTGAAGAGATCAAGAATACGAGCAGTGCTCCCTTGAGATCATCAAGCATCTTCAAGCCAAGAATCGCCTCCGATCAGAGATCAAGGTGCTAAGCCCCTCCGATTCGACGTTCTTCAAGTCAACAGCCTCTGATTAGAGATCAAGGTTTTACACCCCTCCGATCCAGCATGGTCAGAAACAACACTCGTCCTGAGATCAAGATGCTAAGCCCCTCAGATTCAATGTTTCTTACAGTCAATGACTTTCTCCATAGAAAGCTCTCCAGTCAATGTTTAATCTGAACAAAGGCTCAACGCCTCCGGATCAACGTTACATGACTACACATCATAGCTCGGACAAGCTTCATCTGAAGATCCAGCTCAACACACATGCTGTCAATACAATCAGCATACACCCTAGTCAAAGAAGTCAAAGTCAACACACACAAGTCAAGTCAAAGTCAAGTAAAGCCAAATTGGTTCGAGAGAAGAATCAGAGGAATAATTGAGATTGTAACCAATTTACATATCTAATAAATTAAATCTATCTGAAATTATCCTTGTACTCAATTTGTATTTATTTTATCATAAATACAAAATTTGTTGTTACATACTCAGCTCACACTAAAATAATAAAACACCACCGAACACTAGGCAATTTGTAAAAGAAATTGACACATCAAAATCGGTTAAAGTTTTAATATACTGCAAAAATAACTCGCCTAGCAAACGTTACGAATAAAAGATTATAGCCTTGGTGCTTCAATGGGGTAAGAACATTGATGAGAGTGAAAATAAGGTGTTTTAATGCCCAATCTAACACATTTTTTATGAGAATTGTTGTCATATATTCTCAGAAGTATCTTATATTCAATAAATGTGAGAAAAAGGTGTACTTGAGGTATTTTATTGTGTTTTAGGTGGAAAAAGGATCAAAAGTGCAAAGTTGGAGAAAAGGTGCATCTTGTTTATGAATGCTGAAAAACGCATGTCCAATTCGTGTAATTTTTATGTGCTCATGTGGAGATCAAAATGGAATTGTGATGTATGTTTCGAAAGCCATAGAAGACAGGGTCATTTTTGCAAATGGAACACTTCAATCGAAATTCAAACGATAAAGTTATGATCAAAATGGTGACGTCGCGCGAGCTGTGCTAAATAGAACGGCTGTTCCACTTTGCATGACTTATTACATATTCAAATTTTGAATTTTTTGAGAGTTCTTTATATAAAGAGAGGACCACGTGAGCGCAAAAATCACTCAAATCGAAATGGTGAGACTGAGCAAGTTGGTTAGAGGTCGTTCGACCACGACACGAGTGGTTCAACCACTGGTTCAGGTCAAACCAGAAGCCTGAAAATCACCACACAGTGGTTCGACCACGACACGAGTGGTTTGACCACTGGTTCGAGTCGAACCAGAAGCCTGAAATTGTGTTAAATCGCTGATTTTTATTCGACCATGTTTCGACCTATGGGCTAGGTCGAACCAAATGCCCTAGTGTGAGTTTCTGCGTGTTTCATCTTAATAAGCCCTTCCAAGGTCCATAAGGAGAGCTTATAAGTATAAAAGGGGATGTAGATCACACCAAAAGAGGGAGAACAACAACATAATCATCCTACACCCCACAAGGGGGATCATCCCCCAACAATCATCGACATCCTTTCCTCCATCCATCCATCACTTTGAAGATTTGTTCGTGGAATCAAGAGGAGAACCAAGAGGAGGATTCAAGATGGAGAAAGATGCGACGGCGTCCACATCTAGGGTTTTATTCATTTTCTATTTTATCTTGTATTTTCCAGACATATGGGTAAGTTCATCTAACCTCCATGATTGTTCTTCACAACATCATAGGCCAGAGCCTTTTTGGTAGATCTAGTGTTTGAAGGTTTTTATGAATAAATTGAACTTTCGTGTATATACTCCGTAAACACTACTTGTGGTTTAGTTTATATATGACTATGCATTTTTAATTCATACTCAGGGTTGTTTTATGCATCATTAACTATTATGTAGAGTCTAAATACATATCTTGGTTTTGATTGAGTGCGTTCGCTGCTGAGTAGGATTCCATGTTATGATTCTAAGTGGGGACTCCGAAGCTTTATTAGAACTGTCATATATGAATACTTGTTAATTGAATCTAATTTGGGTTAGTAAGTAGGATAAGGAGAGTAATTTTATAGTACCTATAAAGGGAGATCACATCGGGTTAGAGTATCTATCCTAGGGGAAAATAATTGATATTGATAGTACGTAGAAAGGGGAATAAAATTATATCTCTTGCTCCAAGGTTATTCACATGTGTTATACACATGTTTGCTAGTGTCTATAGAGTAAATATACATGGCTTAGGGATGCGTCCATATTCCAAAAGGCAGAGTCAGATATTGATACACGAAAGGGAAATTAATGAGTGAAACTGGATTTTCCAAGAGCTACCTATTCTCCTACTTGATTCACTTTCGTATTTTCCTAGTTCTCAATTTATTTTATTTTATATTTTAATTCATTGTTTAGTAGTTTATAATAATTCACAACCTTATTGCCAATTTATTTTAATTAATTTATTTAATAATTAAATTGATAATATGCCGTCCTTTTGGTTCGATATTTCACTTGATCGCTTGCTTAAGCTACAACTAATATCCTAATTATATGGGGATTAATTTTGCGTGTAAAGAAAACGCGCATCAAACATCTCACCCCCAAACTTAGTAGAAAATATAGTCAAAACTAAGTTTGCAAAAAGATTTAATTGCCGATTAGTAAGCATCGTAAATATAAAAATTTCTTACTCACACTGTGATAGCCGATCTTCTCACTGTTCATGTGCCAATATAATTTAATTTGTGTTACTTGCATTTTTATAATTATGTGATATTTATGTGGTAATTATGTGGAAATTATGTGACAATTGTTTCTACATTTTATTTATCTTCATATTTTTATTTGAGACATCCGTGATAAAAATGGTGATAATATGTGTGCATAAATATTTACGTGCATTAATTTGGATAGAAAATTAAATTGTCTCATGTGTATAAAAATATTATATCTTAATTATTAAGTATCACAGATGTTTTCGTAATAATAATAGTGGTGAGAAAGTGTACACATATGTATATTAATTTGTAAATGTATTATATCTTAGTTATTAAATATTGCACATATATTCGTAATGGATAATAATAATAATAATATATCATAATGGATAAAATTTTCTTACTATAGCAGCGTAGATGAATAAGTTTTTAGTCTAATTGTGTGCATATGTGGCCCTTTATCCTATCTAAACGTGTATAAAAAAATAATAATAAAAAAAAGAAAGAAAGGGGATTGTGATCAGTTTTGCCAACTTACATCATTTGACCAAGTATATATAGACACATTTGGGTTAATAGGGGGAAGGCAGTGTCTGCAATAAGCTTTATAAAAAAAATAAAAAGAGAGAAGAGAGGGAAGAAAAGAAGAGCGTGCCGGAATGGGAGATTGGAAGTTACAGTTTTTCACGAGGTCTATAATATTATAGTTGTCGGAGTCCAGGTAAGTAGAAGTCCAACTACAATGCATAAACATGTTGTGTGTGAATTATTTGTGATTAATATGAGATAATTATGTCATGAATTATTAGTGATTAGTTTAATTATGTTATGAATTATTTAGGATTAATTGGTGATATAAGTTGTGGATTTATATGATTTGAAATAATATCATTGTTTTATATAGATCTGTGTGATTGGAAACTGTTGAAAAGATATCTGTATAATTTGAGAAGATATTGGTTATAAGGATCTGTATGATCCGAGATGAAGTTATTATTCCAAAAGGGATCCGTGTGATTCAGGGTGAAGTTGTTATTTTATAAATGAATCTATGTAATTGAGGTGAAGTTGCTGTTCCAGAAGTGTATCTGTGTGAATTGAAATTAAGTTGTTGCTTTATTGTGATTAAAATGTTGATATTGATGTCGTAAATGGTTTATGATGCATATTTAATTGTCTTAGTTGCATACCATGCATAATCATGAAAAGTTTTTTTCCCAAAATTAATAAGATAGTAATGGTGTGTGTGGCCACTTTATATGCATCTCTATCAGGGTTCGGTAAAATCATTCCTGATATTTTATTCTGGGTTGGGAAAAATCGTTCCCAGTACTTTATTCGTGGTTCAGAAAAATTGTCCCCAACACTCTGCCAGGATTCGAAAAAATTATTCTCGTCACTATATTTGGGGTTCGGAAAAATCATCCCCATTGAGCTCATTTGGGGTGCATATCATAAGTGTGTCATGGGGATCCCGCAACATGACCAATTTTCAAAAATAAAATAGACCAACTAGAAAGACTAGGAAATAGGCGATAAAAAACTAAATGCATTTTCATGCACTGACATGCATAATTTCTACTTACTGAGATTTTTGTCTCACTAGTTTATGCATTGTAGGTCAGACTGCTGATGATTGAAATATGTGGTATTTTGTGCAAGCTGTTTAGCTCCTTCAGGGTTTTGAGCGGATGTACATAGATGACGACCTATTTGGCTAGGCCGTGGGTTTATTTTGTTTCCGTTGATATTTTGGTTATGTAATATAATAAGTATTGTCACATGTTTGGGTGGATTGAAATGTTGTCAGAAACCAGTTATGTATGTTGAATTGGAGTAATAATTTTGGTTATAAGTATATTATGTGAAAAAAATGCAGGTTTTTATAATGATGATATTTATACTAATTAGTATTTGAATTATAAGATATATAAGGTGGGTCGTGTCATACACGAAATAAATAAATCAATAAAATGGGAGGAAAAGCCCCTAACAGGTGTTCTTCTTTAATATCGGTGAGTCACGACGGTACCAACTCAATGTAAGGTATCTTCAAAGACGATACATGCATCATCTGGTGACTTATAATGCTTCAATTGATGCCCATTCACCGCTATGATGTCTCCGTCTTTGTCCATAATTTCAAAACTCCCCCCTCCGCAGGGTCTATGGATAATGAACGATCCCGTCCACTTCGATTTCAATTTTCCTGCGAAAAGCTTCAAGCGAGAGTTATAAAGTAATACCGCATCTCCTTGCTTGAAATCTTTATAAGTGATCTTCGAGTCATGAAACTTCTTCATGCGTTCCTTATAAATCACCGAGTTCCTAAAAGCTTGATTTCTAAACTCATCCAATTGATCGATATGCGTCAACCTTAAGTCCTTGACCTCCTTTATGGATTAAGTTCAAACTTCTTATAGCCCATAAGACTTATGCTGAATCTCCACGGGTAAGTGGCACGGCTTCCCATAGACTATTTGATAAGGTGAGATGCCTAGCACAATTTTGTACGCAGTTCGTAACCACATAAGACATCATCGAGCTTCATAGCCCAATCCTTCCTATTAGTTCCGACCACCTTTTCCAGGATTTGCTTCACTTGTAGGTTAGAGACTTCCGCTTGCCCATTCGCTTGAGGGTGTTGGGGTGTAGTAACCCTATGCTTAACACCATATTCCTTGAGAACTCTTTCAATAAGCTTGTTGACGAAGTGGGAACCTCCATCACTTACAAGTGCTCTTGGAACTCCATAGTGGACAATGATACGTTTCTTCAAGAATAACAAGACCATCTTCGAATCATTCATACGAGTTGAAATTTCTTGCACCCACTTAGAAACATAATCAACAACAAGAAGAATGTATAGGAATCCATTAGATGGGAGAAACGGCCCCATAAAATCAATTCCCCATACATCGAAGATCTCTACAACAATGCTTGGCTGAAGTGGTATCTCATCCCTGTAACTTATCTTTCCCATTCTTTACATCTTTTATCGCAAGTCGCCACATAGGTTTCACAATCTTTGAACAAGGAAGTCTAATATAGAGCAGATTCTAGTACCTTGGCTGCAGTCTTTTGGGCTCCAAAATGCCCCCCATTAGGTTGGGCGTGGCAAAAATCGAGAACATTCTCCATCTCCATCTCGGATACACACCTACGGACGATAGAATCCAAATAAATTTTGTAGACGAACAGATCATACCATATAAAGGTCTTAACATCTCTTTTTAATTTCGCAAGTTGATATCTATTGAGATCCTTAGGAATTTCACCTACGGCAATATAATTGACATAATCAGCATACTATGGATCCATTCTTTGAGCAGCCACTACAACAACTCTCGCCGCTCCTTCAACAAACACTGCCATTATCTTCTCATCCGGGAAAATCTTGTCAATGCATTCAAAATAGTCATCACAATGTTCCCTTGTCTCTAGCCTTGATAGATGATCCGCCAAAACATTCTCCATTCCTTTCTTGTCTCGGATCTCCATATTAAACTCTTGTAGAAGAAGGATCCATCGAATAATCCTGGGCTTCGCTTCCTTCTTCTCCATCAAGTGCTGGATCGCAGAATGATATGTGTACAAGATAGTCTTCATTCCAACCAAATACTGTCGAACCTTGTTGAATGCATACACAACAGCTAAAAATTCCTTTTCAGTGATAGTGTAGTTCTTTTATGCTGCATCAAAAGTTTTGCTCGCATAGTACATGGCACAGAACTTCTTTTCCTTCAGCTGTCTAAGCACCACTCTAAGTGCTAAATTGCTTACATCACACATAAGTACAAATGACTGAGTCCAATCCGGTGTGATCAAGATGGGTGCAGTAATAAGCGTCTCTTTCAAAACCTGAAAAGCTGTTAGACATTCTTCAGCAAAAAAAAAAGGAACATCCTTTTAAAGTAAGTGAGATAAGGGCATGGAGTATTTTGAGAAGTCTTTGATAAATCTTCTATAGAATCCGGCGTGTCCAAGGAATGACCATACTCTTTTCTCATTAGTAGGTAGTGAAAGCTTCTCAATCTCCACTACCTTTGCTCTATCAACCTGCAATCCCTTAGCCGAGATATGATGACCAAAAACAATCCCATCTCTCACCATGAAGTGGCCATTCTCCCAATTCAAGACAAGATTAATTCTTAACATTTTTCAAAACAATAGATAGGTTGGACAAACAAATATCAAAAGAGAAACCAAACACAGAAAAATCATCCATAAAAACCTCCATGATCTTTTCTATCAACCCATCAAATATGGCCATCATGCAATGCTGAAATGTAGTAGGTGCATTACAAAATCCAAAAGGCATGTTTCTAAAGCAAAGGTTCCATATGGGCAAGTAAAAGTTATCTTTTCTTGAAGATTCGGGCGCAATCATGATTTGATTATAACCCGAGTACCCATCCAAGAAATAATAAAACTCATACCCTGCTAGATGGTCAATCATTTGATCCATGAAAGGAAGAGGGATATGGTCTTTGCATGTATTTTTATTCAGTTTCCTGTGATCCGTACACACACACCATCCTATAGGAATCCTAGTGGCTAAGGTCTCGCCATCATCGGCTTTCACAATAGTCATGCCCCCCTTTTTAGCTACTACATGCAATGAACTCACATAGGGACTATCACTAATAGGATATATAATTCCTGCATCTAACCACATAAAGATCTACTTCCTAATCACTTCTTGAATCACAGGGTTAACCCTCCGCTGATTCTGAATACTACTCTTAGCTTCATCTAGAAACTTAATTTTATGTATGCAATACGATGGACTAATACCCTTCAAATCATCAAGAGTCCAACCAGTAGCATAATTATACTTCCTAAGTATATCTAACAACTCTTCGAGTTGGTCATCAGTTAGAGAAGAAGAATAATTATCGAATAAGTTTCATTAATGCCTAGATAGGCGTACTTCCAGTGCTTCGGTAGTGGTTTCAACTCCTCCTTCTTTTCTTTCTTCGGTGCGCTTTCTCTATCCAATGTCAGATATTGCCTAATCCATTTGACTTCTTCAAACTTGGTTCATTTAGATTCGTACCTGTCATCACCCAAAGTAAGTAAATTTTCAAGAAATTCAATACATACCTCTTTAGAGAGCTCATCTAGCTCCGTGGTGGGAAATGTAAGAGACTCCGCCAAGCATGTCTCCAAGGGATCCTTCGATAGGATCCAGGACATATCTTCCTTTATGATCTCTTCTACCACATCAATGTTGTGACATTGCGTCTCCATTGGCATCTTCATTGCCCTATCCAGGTTGAATTGAACCTCTTCTTTATCCATTCTCAATCTAAGCTCCCCCTTTTGGACATCAATCATAGCTCTAGCCTTGGCAGGGAATGGCCTCCCAATATAAGAGGGACATTATCCTTGTCATCTTCCATCTCTAGCACAAGAAAATCCATAGGAAAAACAATCTTGTCCACTTTCACAAGAACATCTTCTATCACTCCCTTCGAAAAAGTCATGGACCTATCCACCAATTCCAAAGCCACCACTGTGAGAGCGAGCTCCCTAAAACTTAGCTTCTTAAATATAAATAAGGGCATCATGTTGATGCTTGCACTAAGATCACATAAAGCCTTTCGTGCTGGCCCCTCTCATATAAATTAGTGAAGCTCACCGGATCCTTCAACTTCTGTGGCGGCTTTCTCTGAATGATCAAGCTACAGTTTTCTAATAGATTCACTGTCTCTACTCATTTCAAGCTTCTCTTCTTCAATATGATATCTTTACAAAATCGGGCATAGTATGGCATCTCCATGATTGCTTCAGAGAAGGGAATGTTTAAGCTTATCTTGTTCATTATATCTTGAAATCTCTTGAACTTATCTTCAAGTCCCTTCTTCACTATCCGGAAGGGAACGGAGGAGATACCTAGAAATCATTCCAGATGAGACCAGACGCATGAGGATCGAGACAAAATTCTGATGTTTCCGTCAGAGAAGGGCACGAGTTGTGCCGTTTCTCAGCGTACACGTGCTCATTCGCGTCCAGTTTTTCAATCTCCATTTTGACTTCAGATCATTCTGATGGCATTTTTGGGCCCTCGTACTGCGTTCCACTCCTCAAGGTGATAGCCATAACTTGCTCTTTCGGGTTCGTCACTGTTTAAGAAGGGAACTTACCTTGTTGCTCTAATCTTCCAACTGTTGCTTGCAACTTTCTAATAGTAATATCAGTTTCTTTCTGCTTTTTCTCATTTTCATTATGTCTGATTTCAGATTGCTCTTTATTAGTTGTCATCAGCTTGACCATCAAGTTTATCTGATCCCCTTGATGCTTCATCCATAGTTTCATCTCATCATCCATGGATGCTCTTCCTTCAACAGGCTTATGGGCTGGATCTGCACTGGGAGGAGGTGCTACTGCATTACTAGGGATTCTATAAGACAGATACTCATTCCTTCTCTGATTGTTGAAGTTGAAATTTACTTGGTCATTCCTTTCCCATTCCTGATTACTAGGTCTGAAATTCTGTTATTTTTGTAATCTCCTTGAAAATTATGACCCATAGCATAATTCGCATCCTCCATCTGATCTTCATCTCCAACCATCATACCTTCCTCTCCTCTGTTTCCTAGTCCAAGATGATCCATCTTCTTATGCAGCTCGTTGAGTTGACTCTTTAGTTCTGACATCTCACTGTTGTTAACCTGTACTTCTACTTTAGCCACATTATCAAAAGCGGCTCCTTATTCTGATCTCTCCATATGCCAATCGTATGTGTTAGCTGCCATCACTTCAAAGATCTCTTCTGCTTCATCTGCTGACTTTTTGAAGACTGGTCCACCTGATGTCGCGTCCACCAACACTCTTGAATCACCCCTTAGCCTTAATAGAAAAAGCCTAAGTAAGTGTCTTTTGTAAATCCATGTTGTGGATCACGTCGCAACAGCTCCTTGAACCTTTTCCATGCTTCGTAGACACTCTCCAATCCTCTTTGTTTAAATGGTGTAATCTTTTGCTTCACCTTAAAACTCTTGGAGGGAGGGAAGTACTTGTTCAAGAACTTATCTGCCAACTGCTCCCATGTAGTACAACATCCTGCAGGAAGGTTGTTGTACCACTCTTTGGCTTTTCCCGTTAGTAAGAATGGGAAAAGCCTAATTCTAATAGCATCTTTCAGAACATTCCTGTATTTCTGCGTCCTCGCATACTCATCAAATAACTGTAGATGCTCACTAGGATTCTCCAAAGGAGTACCTCTAAACTGTTGTGCCTGTACTATTTAGATAAGTCCAAATAGCTACTCAACAGTCTCCGCGGTGATTGCGGGTCCATTCAATCCAGCATTCATGGTATGCTTCAGCTTATACTGGTCCCACATGGGGATCGGGATATCGTTAGCCATCTCTCTAGTCTCAGTCTCTTCAACTTCCTCTTCTTCTGACGAATAATAGATATCCGACCATGGACTAGGAATGGGTGTGGCTGGCTGCTTTCTCTTTCTTCTGTTTAGTCTAACAAGTGCTTCAAGTTCTACGTTGAGTAGTTCAATGGGGAGTCAACTTGACCTAGTGATCATACACTTGTTCTCACGCAGCTAATCAGAATAATTTGAATGTAACTAAAATAAAAATAAAAGAAAATTAAAATTAACATCCTAGACTAAAATAAATAACAAAATAATTAAATAAATAAATCTAAGAACTATCCCCAGCCAATGACGCCATTTGCTTGTTCACCTTTTCACATATTTCCCCAAGTATAGGGAATCAATTGTAGTTCAGTGTGTGACCAAGTAAAATTATCAATCCCAAAGATAATTCTAGACTAATTATTTAATATAATTATGACTATTTTCTAGTTTAAGACAATTTTGGATATTTTAAGAGAATTACCTAAATTAAAGTTGCAGAAAATAATTACTAAAATATAAAATAGCAGACTAAATTAAATAAGGATAGTGTTTAAGAGAGAAGTAGATAGCTCTGGGCAATTCAGTTTAAATTGGTCAATCCAGATCACTAGACAATTACTTAGAATTCCTGCAGACCTTATGAAAACAATCACTTAATTATGTCAAACCCCTTTGTTAAAGTAAACTTAACACATAAACCTGGTTTAAACCTAAAGATGCAGAAGAATAGTTCCTACTCCCTTTCTAGGTACTTCATGCAAAATTCCATTAGAGGCTTGAGCACTAGACTTCCCTTTATAGGTACTTAAGAATTAATCCCCAATTCCCACCTAACAATCTAAGAAATCAAATCTTTTAGAATGGTAATTAATAAATATATTAAGTGTCCAAGATTAGTTATTCTAATGAATAAAGGTCATATGGTTAGATCCCTTTTACCCATAACAGATAGACAAATATAATTTCTTCTATGACACAAGCAATTATCATAAACATGCATAAGACAATGACATACTCATGAATAAGGACAGATCATAAAAGACAAAAATATTAGCCTCAATCAATGCATTAATAAAGGAATAAGTTTACTGTAGAAATCCATAACCTAGTCTAGGTCATCACGTCAAATCCAATTAAACCTTCAAAACCTAGAACTACCCAAAAAGTACTAGCCCATGGTATTACAAGCAACACCCATGGTTAAGTATGAAAGCAAACCCATAGGTCTATTATTCAAAATGAAGAAAGAAAGAATAAGAAAACCCTAGATGTGGCGTGATTCTCCATTCTCTTCTCTGTAATTTTAAACCTTCTCGTTCTCCTTCTCAAGTAAGCACACTGATGAACTCTCTAGATGGGTGGATGGGATGGTGCGGTGAAAGGGTATGAAAAAGTATGTAGGGTTGTGGAGAGTTATGAATAAAAATCACAAAGTGTCTCTTTTCTACTAGAAGACTGTAAAATCCCCGAATTCTGACTCAAAAGTTGGCTTTTTCACGTAAAAATACGAATGGGTGGACAACAGCACGAGTCGTGCCATGTGTCACACGAGTCGTGCCAGGCGCATGCTGGCAGATTCCTTCGGCGCGTCTCGGCGATACAATTGCAGAGTGGATAGTACGTCTCGGCAGCTCTCGACGCTCATGCCCGCACGTTGTGCGACACGACTAGGCGCCTTCGGCGGTACGAGTTCTCTACTTGTGTCGGCCTCTTTTCTTCCCAACTTTGCTCTCGACTTCCATTTTTACAGTTTTTACCTTATTTTCCACCTAAAAACATAAAATAACACCTCACATGCATCTGTAACACAATTATATGCAATTCACCCAAAAGATGCTCCAATACGGATATAAATACCACAAACAGTGCTAAATCGAACCCTAAAACACTCAGATTTTCACACTAATCAAGACTTTTAAATTCTTTCTTTGAACATTACCTGTGATACATGCTTTATTATGTTAGCTTATATGCATTCATGAATTGAATTGTCTCCTTGTTAAGAATTAAGGTAGATTGCCTGTGATCATTGATGAGAGTCTAAATGCACGTATTTTAGGCTCTGATTTGTGTGAGAATTGTGTATAATTGAGTCTATTATTAAGATGAATCAGTTTGTTTATGAGAAAGGCGCGAATCAGTAGGAACAAGGGCTTTTTGAGCATATTTGTACAGGAAAATCGGTCTTAAAGGCTCAAAATTGGAAGACACGATTTTGAGGTGATTTTCGAAGGCCGTTCGACCTCAAGACCTTATTCGACCATCATCACTTTGGTCGAACAAAGTGGCCAAGTCGAGCAAAATACGCATATTCGTCTAGAGAGCTTGCTCGACTTGGAGATGTTGCTCGACCAGAATTGTCTTGGTTGAGTAGATGAGCGAAGTCGAACAAAATGTGCAAAAACTTACAATGAGCTTGCTCGACCATTGCTCGAGTTGAAGGCCTTGCTTGACCAGGCAAGGTTTGGTCGAACGGATTCTCGCTGCTTCTATTTTTGGAAAATTCGAATTTCTTTTACCAAATTTGATGTGTGCTTCATGTAAAAGCCCATCCTAAGCCCATTAGGAGTTTCTATGAGTATAAAAGAAGAGCTTTCGCAGGAGAAAAGGGAAGACACACATTATCCATCATCCATCTGTTGGCAATTGGATCGTGTGGTTCAAACGTGATCGTAAGGATATAAGATAAACAAAATCAGCGGAAGCAATAAAATCGTTTACCGTACTTCTGGGTTGGTGTAGAGGATGAACTGCAGAGAACTACCTCTGATCTTCTACTGTATGTCCCAAGTGTGATCCTGCTGTTGTGTGGGCAACAGTCTGCAGGATCTCTCAATCTGCTTCTCTTCCCTTCTCTCACCAAAAGAGGTGCAGGAATAATCTGAGGGTTCCAAGAAGCTGAGTTCACTTATATATTGGGCTACAGCAGGGACCAGGAGGAGAAATTGGGCTGGGCCTCAATTGAATTTTAATTAACCAAGCTTAGCCCAAAGCTTTTAATTAAATCCAATAATAATAATATAGTCCACTAAAATATTATTACTGCACTACCCGTCCAATCCCAAAATTATGTTCTGGGCTCCTTCTTATTATAAGCCCGACAGTCTCCCCATGTTTAAGATATACAATGCCCATTAATTAATTAAGTTACTGACAACTCAAATTAATTAATATCTTATCCGAGAGTAGTACCACTCAACCTTATTATCATGCCGGAAATTAATCCACTTGCAAGATTTACATGATAAACCTTATGAGCTCCTCAAGGGGACATCATCAACCTATGACGGACATGGATTCCTTCTACAATCAACAGCACACTATAGATACAACACTACTTCCCAACTCACCGAGTTTGTTGATTTAATACTTATAAATCTCACCCATTGATGAATCAAAGAAATACATACTGCCCTACGTGTCGAGGTTATTGTATAGGGATTAAGAGCACGAACTTCCATAATAACAGAGATCAAGTTCTTCTATAAGTCAGTATAAGTCGAACGATCTCCGGCGGTCCTGCTCAATACACACAAGTGCACTAATGTGATTCTATAGCCAAGACAAGCTAATACCAAACCACACTACAACCATACCGATAGAGAGTCCCCGTCTATCTCAGTTGTGAGCATCTGTTTATACTTTATAAGGAAACCGATAATATGATCTTCTGCGTGTTGTCACACAACATATTATCTACAGTATAAAGTAAATGGACTATTGCATCATGCATATAAAATAAATTATAAGATGCAATCATTTGATCAATGATTCTCATTTCAAATATTGTTATGACATTGTTCATACTAAAGCAAGACTTTTAGTATACAATCCAACAATCTCCCACTTATACTAAAAGACTATGCTGTCATGTCTTCCGCCATACATCTGATTCCTACTCCCACTTACGCGACCATTAAAAGCTCTCGCCTTAACGTCCTTGTAAATGGTTTACTAGGTCATCATCCGATGCAATCTAGGTGACAACAACCTACCCCTCATCATACGATTTCTCGTAACAGGTGGTACTCGCGCTCCATGTGTTTAATTGCCTTATGGACTTGTGATTTCTTCAAGTTTGCAACTGCACCAATATCATCAATGTAAATTGTGATTACCTTGGGCAAACTTAGAAACACTTCAAAGTCCATCATGAAGTCTCTAGAGTCATATAGATACTTTGGCTGCCTCATAGGCTCCAATTCATCATCTTTCCATGATGGAGTCCGGAGTCTGAAATATATTTCTATATAACACTCCTCCACATTATGACTGTACTTCCTAAGATTAAACACATAACCTTTGAGGAGAATTTACTGCCATCCAATCTGACTAAAAAAAAACTGAATCTACGTAATCCACAAGAAGCAGTGAATCTGTTTAGTAAATCCACATATAATATCCAGTCCTTCTCAGGCACTTTATAAATGTCTTACCACAGTTCATCATTCTTGTTCCGGGTTACGTTGATACCTTCTGTTCATGCGTTCAGCAACACAGATATCCAACTTCGTTCATAGCATTCTTTAGATTAAGCTTCCTTATTCGCCGAAGCATAAGGAACCGCTTTCATCTACTTTATCTTCTTCTTGTGTCTCAAAGACACATTCACTTAGATAAATTTACATGCTAAACGAGTATGGACTGTATCATTTTATGAAACTTGAGATAAGCATAACATCCTTTCTTGTGATCCGTATTACCGTGATCAAAAGGATGTATTTTGCCTTTCTTTAGTCCTTCATCTTTACCGCTTTATAAACCGTACCCATACGACCGATAATACTCTTTCATTGTCTCCAATGAGCAAGATACTATCTAAGTATAGTACAAGAAACACCACCATGTTTTCGTCACTCTTTACAACACACAAGACTCATCCACTCATTGATTTAAATCCATGCCACTGGATTACCTAATCAAAACAGATGATTCACTATCTTAAAGCTTGCTTTAGTCCATCGCCGGACACTTTTAAGCTTACTATCAAAATGCTATTAGTACTTTGCAATGAATTACTCTGGTTGCTTCACATAGATGTTTTCCTCAAGACTTCCAATCAGGAAAGCTGTCTTGACATCTATTTGCTGTCTCTCATAATTTAATATGAGCAGCAATAAATAAAATAATCCGGATCAATTTAAACATAGCTACCAGCGAATATGTTCTCTCATAATCGAACCATTTCTTTCTGAGTGCATCTTTTCGCAACAAGCTTTGCTTCTAAGGTTTTCACCTTTCCATGTGATCCTCTTTTATTTCCTTTGACCCTTGTAATGGCTTTTACACCATTAGTGGTCATACAAGTTCCCAGACTTAATATAGAATCCGTAGATTCTATTTCAACATGCATTGCAACTTACTAAGATTCCGCATTTTCATCTTGTAGTGCTACGTCGTATCCGTGGGATAATACCATGTTCACTAGGGATCAAGTCTCACGACTCTCCCAAAAGATATATTTATGGGTTGTACACTTGGTACTAATACTTTGTGTTTTCCTATCACTACCTTTAGAACAACTTATACATGGGGTTGTGATTTATTACATAGTCCTTTTCCAAAAATCTGGTGTTTATGTTAACAGTCACCCTTCGATCTTTTGGACTAAATAAATCACTCTTCATTTTTATAGGATGTCCCATAAACAGACAAAACGTTTTACGAATTACTGTATCTAGGGCATATCCATAAAATGAATTTAATTATTCCAAATAATCCATCATCTATCTAATCACAACCATAAGAGCCTTATTCCTTCTATCCTCCACACCATTCAGCTGGGGCATGCCCGGTGTAGACAACTTGAGATTTAATCTCAACTTCTGATCAATAGCTCCTAACTATCCCAAGAGGTATTCGCCATCATGATTGAATCGTAATGACTTAATATATTTTCCATGACGCTTCACTGTACCAGCCTTACAATTCTTGAATTAATCAAAGAACTTAGACATGCAGCGCATCATATAAATATATTGGTTTCCAGAATAATCTTCAAATATTCATAACCACCTCTCGCCTGGATAATATTAGGTTCGCTTGAATCAGAATGAATTAATTCCAACATATATATCTTTGGCTCTACTCCCCACAGCCTTGAAAAGGCAGCTAATCATTTTTACTTCCAAGCAAGACTCGCAAGTCCGATAGTTTCCACTTCAGATAAACCTTACGGTCTATCGGCTATCAACTTTTGAATCCTACTTAAGTAAAATGAATTAGTCATAGACGCCAAATGTATGTTTAGTTCATTTCCGAAGGTTCCTTTCTCTTACTCATATTAGAAGATGAATTATTTAATTACCATTTATTGCATCTGTGGAATGTACATGATTCAAGAGTATACTTTTTATCCACCAACGTACTTTATCGGATTATAGCCTCATTCCTCATCACTATGACCATGTCATTTAAATGAAATGAAGTATCCATCCGTTAATGCATAGAAACCGAAATTAAATTCTTTCTATGAAACGTACGTAAAGATAATTTCTCATAATCAATCGTTTATTCTTATCATGAGATAAATAAACAACTCCCACTGCAATAGTCACTACCTTTGTAGTTTTACCCATATTATTAACTATCTTATCCTTACTCAGTGATAAACATTTAGTGATTCCAGTATCTACATACTTCGTGTCAGCAGATGCCATCACTAATCATGTTTAAACCATTAGTAAATAAGATAATAACCTTGTTCAGATCATGATGAAAATTGGCTTTCTTTTGCCACATGTTTTGTTAGAAGTTTCCCACCATATACAACCTTTCGTATTTCAGGTAGAACTTGCTCAAAACATCCAGGCAAATTATGAAGAATAAATTGATTTAGGTTTCCCTTTCAATTTCTATTCCATGCTTTTCCAATTCATTCGTGAATTCAACCATGATCTTCTGCCTTTTTAATTTACTCAAGTATCCGAAGAGTTACATGAGACCTCATATTTCTATGAACCTCTCATCTCTTCACTAGAGACTTTAATAGGCATCATGAGACGTCCTTTGTGAGAATACACATGTATTTTCTTAAGCAGTAATTTTCAAAACCAAGATTCTTTTCCAATCATCTAATTTGGACAAGTAAATATGATGTCTTTTAGTTAACAATTAGTGAAATAAAACCATTCGAAATTCAGAGAATCACAAATAAATTTACTGATCAAATCTTCGAATTTTATTCTTTTATATTGATTCCCTCAAAAATAATATAAAAATAAAATTCACCGACATCTCAAGCACCGTGAGTCTGCAAGCCACGTTAGGGTGGACGTTTACAAACCCGAACATTTACAAGAGAAGGTTTTACCCATTAATTTCATTTGTCAAACTAACTTTATGACAAAATAATTAATAGTCGGTTCCTCTTTAGCCATGCAAATAATAGCAGTGACTCCGTTGGGGAGGATACTAATTATTTACACCTAAGTGTACACCATTATTTGATCCCAAGTCCGCTGCCCAAGCTTATGTGCCTTACTGTTAGAGAAGTACACACGCGCTCAGATAACTTTCTACAACCATCAATTATATAAGTTTGTACTAGTGAACCGCATATAAGCTCATCCGTTAGGGAGGAAGGCACTATAGCCAACGCGCAAGCCCATATGCAACACATTACAACCAATAATTATTTAAAGAAGTTTGTACCAGTGATCCGTGAATAAACTCATCCGTTAGGGAGGAAGGCTCTATTGCCAACGCGCAAGTTTACTCACATCACTTACAAACCAATAATGGAGGCCGCGAGAATTAATTACCAATCCCCTCTCCCACTTAGTTATTTAAACACCGAGGGTTTTTAACATGCATATAATATTCCAGAATAAAATATACAACTTAGACATGCTTCTATTAACAGCAATTTAAATAAATAAATTACATAGAACATGTCTTACACATATACAACAATAATTGACAATTAAATCAATTAATCAGTTATATAACATTAATTAATTGCATAAATAGTGGATTAATTAATTTGGGCCCTAGAGCAACAAAGGAGCACAAAATGAGCAGCAGATTAAATAATTAATCAAGCCCATTTTTCATGACCCATATACTCAGCCCAAAATTAAATTAAATCCACCAAGCCCATTAGCACAAAATTAGTCCATTAATATAATTAATTAATTTATCATGCTTGGCCCATTAACCACAATTAATTAAATTCCAGCAATAAAATATTGGCCCAGCAGCCCATTAGCATTTTAATTAAAATTGGGCCCAAAAACCCAAAACCAAATTAAAATTGAGCAAAGGCCAATAACAATAAACAGGCCCTGCTGAGACATCCATACATCAAGCCCATTTCCTCCATAATTAAAACCGGGCCTAGCAGGGAGCCCAATTTCATTTAATAAAAAATGGGCCCTATGGACACAGCCCAAGACCCATCTGATGCCCTAAAATAGCAGCCGCACAAGGCCTGGCAGCCGATTTTGGAACCGCCAGCAACCACCGGTCTTGCCTAACAGTGCTGCTGTAGACGACCATCACCCACGAAGGATTCGCCGGAAGACATGCTTGCAAAGACAACCAACGACTGGATTCCGTCGCTGTCCAGAACCTTGGGAGCACCAGTCTGCAGCGCGTACAATCGAGTCTCGTCGATATGCCTCCATCGCCAAACAGCGACTGCAAGTGATGCAGTTCATGCCGTCTCCATCAACCTCCACGCTCAGCCCATGATCATGACTCACAGCGTTCCAGAATCAAGCCACCAATCAGCGCCGTGACTGATTCGATCGCCGGACCCAGCAGCACCTGTCTTGTACGCCGATCTGATCAAGCCGCTCCATCACCGACCATCCTCGACTCGTCCAGTAGCATCATGGACTCGCCTGGAATTCGTCATGCACCAGTTGAGACAGCCGCCGTCCTTCAGCCACTGCGATCGGCAACCGAACAGCAGACCCGCTTGGTGAAGACGAAGGCTCATCCGAAACCACCAGGAGCTTGCCTGGAACCCCATCAGGCACGCTCTTATTACGTCGTCTCCGTCTTCTTCACTCACCACCTTGATCCGCATAGATGGATCATACAAGAAGCCACGCCGTCAGCCGTGTCAACAGCCTACCGAAGTCTTGTCGCCTGCCATCGGGAATCGGGCCTCAAGTGTCGCGATTGCGTGACAGCAATCCAGTCACCGTCTGATCTCCTTGTTGCTGTGGGACAGCCACCACCACGTTCAGTCCAGTGATGGTCTCAGCCGCCGTCACCCCGTCGATTATTCTCTCAGCAGTTCACATACACGTTCAGTCCCTTTCTTTCCGTGAACAGAGAGGGAGAAAGAATAGTAGTTGTATGGTGGTTTCTTTCACCGTGTGTAATCATTTTCAGAATGTCAATCAGAAGCAACCATACATACGTATTTTCTTATCATGCGATTAAAATTAGATAATTCATATAATCACATAATCACAAACAATCCCAATCTAACGTCTCACGTTTCACCACGAAACCAACGCTCTGATACCAATTGTTGGCAATTGGATCGTGTGGTTCAAACATGATCGTAAGGATAAAAGATAAACAAAATCAGCGGAAGCAATAAAATCGTTTACCGTACTTCTGGGTTGGTGTAGAGGATGAACTGCAGAGAACTACCTCTGATCTTCTACTGTATGTCCCAAGTGTGATCCTGCTGTTGTGTGGGCAACAGTCTGCAGGATCTCTCGATCTGCTTCTCTTCCCTTCTCTCACCAAAAGAGGTGCAGGAATAATCTGAGGGTTCCAGGAAGCTGAGTTCACTTATATATTGGGCTACAGCAGGGACCAGGAGGAGAAATTGGGCTGGGCCTCAATTGAATTTTAATTAACCAAGCTTAGCCCAAAGCTTTTAATTAAATCCAATAATAATAATATAGTCCACTAAAATATTATTACTGCACTACCCATCCAATCCCAAAATTATGTTCTGGGCTCCTTCTTATTATAAGCCCGACAGTCTCCCCATGTTTAAGATATACAATGCCCATTAATTAATTAAGTTACTGACAACTCAAATTAATTAATATCTTATCCGAGAGTAGTACCACTCAACCTTATTATCATGCCAGAAATTAATCCACTTGCAAGATTTACATGATAAACCTTATGAGCTCCTCAAGGGGACATCATCAACCTATGACGGACATGGATTCCTTCTACAATCAACAGCACACTATAGATACAGCACTACTTCCCAACTCACCGAGTTTGTTGATTTAATACTTATAAATCTCACCCATTGATGAATCAAAGAAATACATACTGCCCTACGTGTCGAGGTTATTTTATAGGGATTAAGAGCACGAACTCCATAATAACAGAGATCAAGTTCTTCTATAAGTCAGTATAAGTCGAACGATCTCCGGTGGTCCTGCTCAATACACACAAGTGCACTAATGTGATTCTATAGCCAAGACAAGCTAATACCAAACCACACTACAACCATACCGATAGAGAGTCCCCGTCTATCTCAGTTGTGAGCATCTGTTTATACTTTATAAGGAAACCGATAATATGATCTTCTGCGTGTTGTCGCACAACATATTATCTACAGTATAAAGTAAATGGACTATTGCATCATGCATATAAAATAAATTATAAGATGCAATCATTTGATCAATGATTCTCATTTCAAATATTGTTATGACATTGTTCATACTAAAGCAAGACTTTTAGTATACAATCCAACACCATCTACCACCGAAACCATACCATCATTCGAAGGATTCATGAAGAGAGGTTCGTCTGGAGAGTCAAGTAAGGTCATACCAATCAACCATGATTGTTCCTAGATCGATCATGGGCTAGAGCTGCTCCGGTAGTTTTAGGGTTATGAAAGTTTTATGAGTTAATTGAATTTCAATGTGTAAACTCCATACAACACTACTTGTGGTTTATTTTATATATGTTTGTGCCTTTTTAATTCATACTCATGGTTGTTTTATGCATCATTAACTGTTATATAAAGTCTGAATACATATCTAGGTTATTAATTGAGAGTGTTCACTGCTAATCAGGAATACATGTTATAATTCTAAGTGAAGGGATTCCAAAGTCTTATTAGAACTATCTTATGTAGATACTTGTTAATTGAATCGTATTCGGGTTAATAAGTAGGATAAAGAGTATAACTTCATAGTACCTATAAAGGGAGATCAAATCAGGTTAGAGTACTAAGTGCACGGGAAATAATTGATACTGATAGTACCTAGAAAGGGGGGTGATTTATATCTCTTGCTCCTAGGATATTCACACATGTCATATGCATGTTTACTTGTGTCTATAGGGTGAACTTGGATGGTTTAGTGATGCGTCCATAAACCACAAGGCAGAGTCGGACATCAACACATGGAAAGGAAATTAATAAGTAAAGCTGGATGACCCAAAGAACTACTTAATTTCTTATTTGATCACCGTCGTATCTTCTCTATTGCTTGTTATTTAATTTGCTATTTAAATTATATGTTATTTAGTTACGTAATTTTTCCAAACCAAATTTACCAACATAGTCTTAGTTAATTAGAATATAACTAAATTTAATAAATCTGTCCCTTGGGTTCGATAATCACTCGGTCGCCTATCGAAACTATAATTAATATCCTTCATACTTGGGGATTATTTTGTGTGTTGAGAAAATGCCCATCAAGTACTTGGCGCCGTTGCTAGGGATGACATAGATTATCAGTTTATTATTTCTATTTAATTGAGATTATATTATTCTTGTCTTTGATTTGTAACACTTTATTTTCTTAGGTGTATGCTCACAAGATCAAACACAGGTGAATTACAGCCTTATAATCCAGAGATTGGATCATCGTCGAGGAAGAAAAAGAAGAAGACAAATAAGAACAAGAACGTAGACCCAACTGAGGCTCTTGATTTAGGAGTTGAAGTTGACGCGCCGAATTCGCAAATGATTGAAGCTGCAACAGAAGTTAATTTTGAAGTAGAGGCAGTCAACATGGCAGTGAATCCTGATACACTTGCTATCTATGAAATCTTTAAGAACAATGGAGGAGGCAATGCGGGATTGTTAGAAGTAAGAGGGACCGGAGCCGATATCGATCTACACCCTGCTCTTATCACCATGATTGAAAGGAGGCTTTTCTCCAGGGAATGCGAGTACACAAAAAGATGCAAGAGCTCATGAGGATGCGAGGAGGATAATTTTGTTTATGTTCTCGCTGAATGAAGAGGCGAGAGATTGATACGATAATCTTGATGCTGCTGAATGTGATACATGGGATAAGTTGAAAGTGAAATTCTTGGAGCGTTCAAAGATGAAGCAAGAAATCAATCAATTTGCTATCCATGGTAACGAGAAGTTCATTAAGCATGGGACAGATTCAAGGACATGCTTCGAAAGTGTCCACAGCATGGGCTATCTAAAGCTCAATACATCAGTATATTCTACAATGTGTTGGATTGCAATTCTCGTGTGTTACTTGATGCTTCTTCTAATGGAGCATTGCTTACAAAGTCACCCATTGAGGCCGAGAAGCCTTTCGAGGATATTTCGATGAATTCAAGAGATTGGCTGACAGATAGAGTTAGAGACACTTATGTCCTTGTTAAAGTAGCACATGTTGAGCACACTATGGTAAAGTCAGGAAGAGATGATGAGATCGTCTCTAGCTTGGCTAATATTAGCAAGTTACTAGAGTCTTATCAGAAGCAGATCACATATTTATCTCAGAGAGTACCAATGTTGCAGCAGGATGATGGCTATGAAGGAGCTAGCCAAGAAGCGATCGAGGAGGCTAAATATGCCATGGGTCAAAGTATTCAAGGAACTAGGTACCCAAATCAAGGAAACCAGAATTATCAGGGGAATTACAACAATCATGGTCCCCTGGGTAATTACCAATAACCAAGGAGGCCGGAGTTTTCATGGAGCAATCCGAATAATGCAGTGCAACCTCCTATCGGTGTTGATCCGGGAGCTAAGATGGAAGAAGGGAAACCTGGTTTTGAGAATAATGTGAACGGGTACATAGCGAGGAACAATGCAAGAGTGGATTGTCTTGAGGCCAAGCTAGAGAAAAAGATTGATGTTAATCATGAGGATTTGTTTAATCAAGTGAAAGACCTTACGTTGTTTATGGAGGAGATGGTTGGAAACATAAAAAAATTGACTCAAACTATTGAGAATCCAAAGTCTTGCCATGCCATCACATTGAGGTCGGGAACGCAATATGAAGGTCCAATGATGCTGGCAAGTAAAAATGAAGGAAGCAGAGGAGTTGCTCGACCAAACCTCAGTTGTTCGACCAAACCTGCTGGTCAAACAGAAATCAAGCAGACTTTGGAGAAATAGAATTACGGTACCCTATTTTCAGACTCGCCGTTCGACCAACATTATGCTGTTCCACCAGACCATCTTGGTCGAACGGAGGACAAACAACACCTGGTGAATGGGATTTCTTGATCTGCCAAGTTGCTTGACCAAGACAGTGTCGTTCGACTAGACTAGCTAGGTCGAACAGTGGTTGAGCAACACCTGAAGAAACACAGCTCGTGATTGGATAAGTTACTTGACCAATCTGAATCTGTTCGACCATACCAGCTAGGTCAAGTGGAGGTCGAGCAGTTTAGTATAGAGCCCAATTCGATCCCGAATGCTACACCCATTGTTCAGAACATTATGATACCATCTCAAGGTCATAACATTAAGGTTACAGTAGAGAAGAAGTGGGAAAAAGCCAAGAGATTGAGCCGAAAAGGATAAAGCAGATAAGGTTGAACATGATGAATGGGAGATTCCTAAAACAAAGATACCTCCACCGTTTTCTTTCTATCTTTTCAAAAAGGGATTGGAAGAAAAGTTCAAGAGGTTTTCAGACATCATAAACAAGATAAGTTTGAATATTCCTTTCTCTGAAGTGATCTTGGAAATGTCGTATTATGTCTATTTTCTGAATGGAATTAAAACAGTGAATCTGTCAAAAAATTGCAGCTCGACCATACAAAGGAAGCTGCCAGCTAAGTTGAAAGATCCAGGAAGCTTCACTATCTTATGTGAAACTGGAAAGGGGCTGACACGACGAGCTTTGTGCGATCTTAGTTTGGGGGAGTTAACTTCCACATCGGTGGCTCTACAACTGGTGGATAGGTCTATGACCTTTTCGAAGGGTGTTATTGAAGACGTTCTTATCAAAGTAGAGAAGCTTGTCTTTCCTGTGGACTTTCTTGTGCTTGAGATGGAAGATGACAAGGATAATATCCCTCTTATCTTGGGGAGACCTTTCCTTGCTCTACGGGAGCTATGATTGATGTGCAAAAGGGTGAATTATGGCGGCATCTGGACAAAGAAGAGGTCTTATTCAACCTTGACAAAGCAATGAAGATACCCATGGAGACATAATGTCATAGTATAGACGTGGTGGAGGAGATTGTGAAGGAAGACATGTCTTTGATCTTGTCGAAGGATCCTCTTGAGACATTCTTGGTGGAATCTCTTACTTTCCCACTACGGAGCTAGATGAACTCTCCAATGAGGTATGCATTGAATTTCTTGAAAACTTGCTTTCTTTGGGTGATGACAGGTATGAGTCGAAGAGGCCCAAGATTGAAGAAGTAAAGTGGACTAGGAAATACCTACCATTGGATAGAGAGAGCGCACCTCAGGTTGAGAAGAAAGAGGAGTTGAAACCACTACTAGAACACTCGAAGTATGCCTACTTAGGTGACAATGAACAATATGCAGTAATTGTATCTTCTTCCCTTGATGATGATCAACTTGAGGAATTGTTAGATGTTCTTAGGAAGTATAAGTCTGCGATTGGGTGGTCTCTTGATGATTTAAAAGGTATTAGTCCTTCATATTACATGCATAGGATAAGATTGTTAGATGAGGCCAAAATTAGTATTCAGAATCAGCGGAGGGTGAATCCCACTATTCAAGAAGTGATTAGGAAGCAAATCCTAACATGGTTAGATTCTAGAATTATTTATCCCATTAGTGATAGTCCCAATGTGAGTCTACTACATGTTGTAGCTAAGAAGGGGGGCATGACTATTCTGAAAGCTGAGGATGGGGAGACATTACCCACTATGATTCCTACGGGATGGCGTGTGTGTAAGGATTACAGGAAACTGAACAAAAATACATGCAAAGACCATTTTCCCCTTCCTTTCATGGATCAAATGCTCGATCATCTTGCAGGGTATGAGTATTATTGCTTCTTAGATGGGTACTCGGGTTATAATCAGATTATGATTGCACCTTAGGATCAAGAAAAGATGACTTTTACTTGCCCGTATGGGACATTTGCCTTTAGAAAGATGTCTTTTGTATTGTGTAATGTGCCTGCTACATTTCAGCATTGCATGATGGCCATATTTGATGGGTTGATAGAAAAGATTATGGAGGTGTTCATGGATGATTTTCTGTATTTGGTTCTTCCTTTGATATTAGTTTATCTGACCTTGCTACTATTTTGAAGAGATGCCAAGAAACTAATCTTGTCTTGAATTGGGAGAAGTGCCACTTCATGGTAAGAGATGGGGTTGTTCTTGGCCATCATATTTTGGCCAAGGGATTGCAGCTGGATAGAGCAAAGGTGGTGGCAATTGAGAAGCTTCCACTACCTACTAATGAAAATGGAGTGCGGTCTTTCCTTGGACACGCTGCTTTTTATAGAAGATTCATAAAAGACTTCTCAAAATACTCCAAGCCCTTATCTCATTTACTTGAAAAGGATGTTCCTTTTATTTTTGATAAAGAATGTCTAATAGCTTTTCAGGTTTTGAAAGAGGCGCTTATTACTGTACCTATTTTGATCACACCGATTGGACTCAGCCGTTTGTACTTATGTGTGATGCAAGTGACTTAGCACTTGGAGTGGTGCTTGGGCAGCTGAGTGATAAGAAGTTTTGCGCCATTTACTAAGCGAGTAAAACTTTTGATGCTGCACAAAAGAATTACACGGTGACTGAAATAGAGTTTTTGGATATCGTGTATGCGTTCAATAAGTTTCGACAGTACTTGGTTGGCAAGAAGACGATAGTGTACATAGATCATTCTGTGATCTGGTATTTGATAGAGAAGAAAGAAACAAAGCCGAGGATCATTAGATGGATCCTTCTTCTGCAGGAGTTTGATATGGAGATCCGAGATAAGAAGGGTACGAAGAATGTTTTGGCGGATCACCTATCAAGGTTGGAGATAATGGAGCATTGTGATGATTCTTTCTATTACATAGAAGAGATGTTCCCTGATGAGAAGATAATGGCAGTGTTCGTTGAAGGAGCGGAGAGAGCATGTGTGGTGGCTACCCAAGGGATGGATCCATGGTATGCGGATTAAGTGAATTACATTGCTGTAGGAGAAATTCCAAGAGATCTCAATCGATATCAACTTGCAAAATTCAAGAAGGATGTTGAGATATTTATATGGTATGATCTGTTTGTCTATAAGATATGTACGGATTCCATAGTCCGTAGGTGTGTGCCTGAGATGGAGATGGAGAGCGTTCTTGATTTTTGCTATGCACAACCTAAAGGGGGCACTTCGGAGCTCAAAATACTGCAGCAAAGGTACTTCAATCTGCTCTTTGTTGGCCTACCTTGTTTAAAGATTGTGAGACCTATGTGGCGACATGTGATAGATGTCAAAGGATAGGAAACATAAGCAGGAGAGATGAGATGCCACTTCAGCCGAGCATTGTTGTTGAGATCTTCGATGTATGGGGGATCGATTTTATGGGGTCTTTTCCCCATCTAATGAATTTCACTACATCCTTTTAGCAGTAGATTACGTTTCTAAGTGGGTGGAAGCCATTCCCACTTACGTGAATGAGGTACTCACTTCGCCAATAAGCTTCTTGAAAAGGTTCTCAAGGATTATGGTGTTAAGCATAGGGTTACTACGCCCTATCATCCTCAAGCGAATGGGCAAGCCGAAGTCTCCAACCGATAAGTGAAGCAAGTTTTGGAAAAGGTAGTCGGAACCAACAGGAAGGATTAGGCTATGAAACTCAATGATGTTTTGTGGGGGTTCCAAACTGTGTATAAGACGGTGTTGGATATGTCACCGTATCAAATTGTCTATGGGAAGCCGTGCCACTTACCGGTAGAGATTCAAAACAAAGCTTTTTGGGCATTGAAGAGTTTGAACTTGTCTCTTAAGGATCAAAAGGAGTTGAGGATGACTCATATCAATCAAGTGGATGAGTTTAGAAATCGAGGATATAAGAATTGGGAGATCTATAAGGAGAGACTCAAGAAATGACATGATTCAAATATCTCATATAAGGAGTTCAAGCAAGGTGATGAGGTATTACTTTCTAACTCTCGTTTGAAGCTCTTAGCAGGAAAATTGAAATTGAAGTGGACGGGGCCTTTCATTATCTATAGATCCTGTGGAGGGGGGAGTTTTGAGCATATGAACAAAGATGGGGATATTATCGCGGCAAATGGGCATCGATTGAAGCATTACAAGTCACCGAATGATGCTTGCGTCGTCTTTGAGGATGCCTTGCACTAGATTAGTATCGTCGTAACACTCCGATGTTAAACAAGAGCACCTGTTGGGGGCTTTCCCTCCCATTTTACTACTTTATTTTCATTAGTGTGAGTAAGAAATTTTATATTCGACGTGCGTATTATTCGAAAATTACATCTCTTTTCAAACTTAGTTTTCACTATAGTTTCTACTAAGTTTGCGGGGTGATATACTTACCTCATCATAGCACGGAGAGTATAATCTTTTCTTTATAACATTTGCTAGGGGTGTTGATTTTTTGCAGTATATTAAAACTTTAACCGGTTTTGATGCATCGATTTTTTTACAATTTGCCTAGTGGTTAGTGGTGTTTTGTTTTTAAGTGTCATTGTGGAGTTACACTTGATGTTTTATGGTCTAAAGTGGTTCTCAAGCTTAGAAAGTGTTATTTTGATGCTTGATGTTGTCCTAGAGTTTAATTGTTGCAGGGAAAAACGAGAAGAGTAAGAATTTTCAAGATGATGGGTTGTTGTTTGACCAATACACTGTAGCTTGTCCAAGGAGACGAAGTCGAGCAGAGGTCGAGCAAAATGCACAAAACTTACAGTAGCTCTGCTCGACTAAGTTGAGGTTGTTTGACCAGGAGTGCCAACTCGAGCTCTGGTAGAGTAAAATGTGAAATTTATCCAGAAGGATTGTTCGACTTGGACCTTGTTGTTCAACCATGATTTTTGATTAAGCGCTGGTCGAACAAAATATGCAAAAACATACAGAGAGTTTGTTCGACCAAGCAATGGTTGCTCGACCAAAAAGGTATAGTCGAATGAAGGTTGAATGGAATAGAGGAGAACATGGAGCTCGACTAGGCAATTTGCTCGACTTCCAGCACTTGTTCGACCAACATATTTTAGTCGAACAGAGATCGAACGACGCCAATTTAAAGGGCATATCTGGGTTGCTCAATTTAAAACCCTTGCTCAATTTCAAAATACAACTCAAGCTGAAGTCGAACAGGCTCCGGAAACAGTTTTAAAAGGTAAGTTTTCACTTGATTTTGACGTCTTGTGTGAGGATGGGGCTGATTGAGCGGCTAGATGATACTTGGATGTTCATCCGAGGAAAGAATCCTAGTACGTTTAGATTTCCATTGGTGATTGTTGATCTCATTTCTGTGAGGGTCAACAACAATTTATTGATGAGTACCACGGAGCACAAGGTGATCTCGGAGACGTGCTTGGGAAGAGGAGATTGGAGACTCCTTGCTGATATACGGGCATATGATATCGTCTTAGATGAGGACATGGTTTTGATAGGAGATCCAGCCGACTTTGAAGAGGAAGAGCAGCAGCCACCACCCACTTTTGATTATCCGGGGATAGATATGCCTCTGGTGCAGCCTCCACAGCCACAACCACATGAGCAGGAGTTTTTCGAGCCACCGACACAGCCACAGCAGGATTATTGGGTAACCCAGGATCAGTTTTATTGGGAGCAGTTCTGGTTGATGCATGAGCATTTTGCCGCACTTAAGTGAACCAGCAGGAAACAAATAGGTAGCTGGGATTGGCAAATGCAAACTATGCCCTACTCAATACGTGTTATGATGCCATTGATGGTCGGTTGAGACAGATGTATGATCATGGGTGCATGATGGATAGGAATATCACTGATCTCCATCGAGCTTTTGATCGATGGCGTGCAGAGATGAGGATGATGAGGATGATGATGCTCCGGAGGAGTGGAGTTGCCAGGTCTTTTATCTTTTCTGATTCTTCTCATCCCCATTCTCTTTTACACTTTACATGTGGTGACTTGATTGTTGTGGGTGTAGTGTATAATTCATGCGTGGGTGGCATGTACTTGATATTAATGATGATTGATTGATTGTTGGAAGATGTTTACATGGATTTTGGATTGTTTGGTGATGAGGATTGTTCATGTTATGCATGTGCCTTATTTTGATGCATGTTGATTTGTTGATGACGAGCATGTACTATTTTTAGTTGTGGTTCATAGAAAATTGATTATTGATTGCATGCTTTGAAGAGTGCTTAGGATTCTATTACCCGTGTGAGGATTTGAGCCTTGTAATTGTGCTATAAGCATGATAATTTTTTCTTGAGAGTCATTTGTATACTCGTATTCTAGAACTTGACTTGGAGTCTTGTTTGAAGTCTATAACTGATAAATACTAGAAAATGATCTTAGGCCATTGTTGTTGATTAAGTCACTTAGCCAAATGTATCCTACCTTATTATATGATTATCATTGGAAGCCCTTTTGAGCCTTTAAGCTTTTACTTTGGCAATCCTTTAATAAATAGTTGTTTACCTTTTGAGCCTTGAACACCTATTACTAGTAAAGAGTGGAGGTAAATGAATGCTATATGAAGTTTTGAAGGGAAATAGGAAGGAGGGATTTGGTGTAATAAGAATCAGGAGACAAGTGGTTAAATCTTGAAAGGGATAGTTCCTGAAACCGATATCCCTAATGCTAAAAAGGGTAGTGCCCAAAACTGGTACCCTTATACTTGAAGAACATTGGAATTGGTATTCTACTGCGAAGAAGAGATATTGATCCAAGCAAAGATGGAGAAAACACAAATTAAGGTAATCCTAAGAAGGGCAAAGACGAAAAGAAGGAAGTTGTTGGAAAGCAATTCTCCAAGGTATTTCTTTACTAGTAATTTAGTTACTTATCTAAATTCTCCTACCTTTACCAAAGAGCCAATATTACATCCTAAATACAAGTCCTTTGTGATCCTAGTATTACAATAGTTATAGATGGATTTTTGAGACCCTTGTCAAGCTTATGGTTATGCGAGTATATGAATTGAAATTGAGTGTTGATACTAACCATGAAGTGTACATCTTTTACACTTGAGAGAGAGAGTAAACACTTACCCGTGAGTTAGATGACTTATCACTCATAGAAGTACTGTGATTGATTGATGTTTTTGCGTGAATGAAAAGTATGATGGATTTGATGTTTTGAGTTGATATAATTACATGTGTTAAGATAGGTTGTGCTTGATCTCCTGATTACACTCTATGGATTTGTTTTCATTTTCGTTACCTTGGGACTAGTAACATGTAAGTTTAGGTATTTGATGAGAGTGTAAATTCACGTATTTTGGGCTCTGATTTATGTGGGAATTGAGTACGATTGAGTCTTTTATTAAGATGAATCGGTTTGTTTATGAGAAAGGCGCGAATCAGAGAGAACAAGGGCTTTTTGAGCATATTTATACAGGAAAACATGTCTTAAAGGCTCAAAATCAGAAGACACAATTTTTGAGGTGATTTTCGAAGGGCGTTCGATCTCAAGACCCTGTTCGACCATAATCACTTTGATGGAACAAGGTGGCCAAGTCGAGCAGAATAAGCAGATTCATCCAGAGAGCTTGCTCGACTTGGAGATGTTGCTCAACCAGAATCATCTTGATCGAGCAGATGAGTGAAGTTGAACAAAATGTACAAAAACTTATAGTGAGCTTGCTCGACCAGGCAAGGTTTAGTCGAACGGATTCTCGCTGCTTTTATTTTTGGAAATTATGGATTTCTTTTACCAAATTTAACGTGTGCTTCAGGAAAAATCCCATCCTGATCCCATAAGGAGGTTCCATGAGTATAAAAAAAGAGCTTTCGCAGGAAAAAGGGACGACACACATCATCCATCATCCATCTACCACTAAAACCCTGCCATCATCCGAATGAGTCGTGAAGAGAGGTTCGTCTGGCGAGTCAAGTAAGATCATACCAATCAACTATGATTGTTCATAGATCAATCATGAGCTAGAGCCACTCCGGTAGTTCTAGGGTTATGAAAGTTTTATTAGTTAATTGAATTTCCATGTGTAAACTCCATACAACACTACTTGTGGTTTATTTTATATAAGATTGTGCCTTTTTAATTCATACTCACGGTTGTTTTGTGCATCATTAACTGTTATGTAGAGTCTGAATACATATCTAGGTTATTGATTGAGTGTGTTCACTGTTGAGCAGGATTGCATGTTATAATTCTAAGTCAACGGATTCCGAAGTCATATTAGAACTATCTTATATAGATACTTGTTAATTGAATCTTATTCGGGTTAATAAGTAGGATAAAGAGTATAACTTCATAGTACCTATAAAGGGAGATCATATTGGGTTAGAGTACTAAGTGCACGGGAAATAATTATTTCTGATAGTACCTAGAAAGGGGGGTGAATTATATCTCTTACTCCGAGGATATTCACACGTGTCATACGCATATTTTCTTATGTCTATAGGGTGAACTTGCATGGTTTAGTGATGCGTCCATAAACCACAAGGTAGAGTCGGACATCAACACATGGAAAAAAAATTAATAAGTAAAGTCGGATGACCCAAAGAACGACCTAATTTCTTATTTGATCACCACCGTATCTTCTCTATTGCTTGTTATTTAATTTGCTATTTAAATTATATGTTATTTAGTTATGTAATTTTTCCAAACCAAATTTACCAACATAGTCTTAGTTAAATTGAATATAACTAAATTGATAATAATCCATCCCTTGGGTTCGATAATCACTTGGTCGCCTATCGAAAGTACAATTGATATCCTTCATACTTGGGGATTATTTTGTGTGTTGAGAAAACACCCATCAATCATGTTAATTCTTCAGAACTAATAAATCAAATATTTGAATGATCTAGTGGAATAATGCAATTAGACCTTCAAGCAGGATAGTAGGAGTTAATTCTATAGTACCTTAAAAGGGAGAATGTATAGGATTCAAGTACCTTCTAAGGGAAAGAATCAAGTACAGTTGTAACCTAGAGAGGGGAGGGGGTGGAATTGTCACTTACGTATCTTAGAAAATAAGCCAGATTTAATTGTTAATTTATCTTGGCCTTATCAAATGAATTTTCACGTCCAAGTGTGTTTCCATAACTTCTACATGAATGTACAATTAGATATATAGGAATTCAGATTAATTAGTCTATGCTGGATTTCCTTAAAGCTGTTGATTTAATCTTGATAAAATCTTAAATCTTCCTTTAGTGATTTAATTGAATTAGTTATTTAATATTTGTACTTCAAATAATAATTATTCTCAAAATTGGAAATTGGTTATGTGTCTTATTTAATATAGTAATTTTTAAGTAGATAATTTATTGTCCTTTTGGGTTTGATAATTTAGCTTGGTCGCTTGTCAACTACAATTGATATCTTCACACTTCAGAATTAAATTGGCATGTAGTTAATTATGCAATAGTAAGCCACAAGCTCTATAGCCCTACTTCTAGTTATAATGCGGCCCCTTTGTGTCTTATTATTGTAAATACCTTGAAAAGCTCAATTTCCAAAACAATATGACATTTGGATACATTCTAATTCATTTATTCCATTATTTTCAATTCATTTGTATTTCAAGAACTCGATAACTCTGATAGAGAGACACACAGGATAAAGAGTAAAAATAAAATACACACCGAAACAAACCCTCAAAGAGGGCCATGGAGACGAACTCTATCACTGAGACAAGCTTCATCAAAAATCATTAAGGTTGTAAAAAGGATATTTTTTCTTGATGATGAAACCCTATAGCAACGTATGGAGTATAAATAGGCTTAAGGCCGTAAATAAAACCCTAAACCTAGGTACTAACATAGTAGACATAGGAAACTAAGGTAATAAGGAAATAAGAAACTAAATAATCCAAATTAGGAAATAATTATCTTGAAATTAAAGTACTAAAAGAAATTAACCTTAAAATTATGTCTTCTTCTCTTTTTATCAATTGCCTCCTCCACCAAACAACCTTGAACTCGAGGCTTCAATTAGGAAATTGACTTAATGGCCTAACCATATCTATCTAGTTCAATGGTGTTTGGAAGGGATGTTTAGAACTCCTCCTTGAAGGGCTTGAGAGAACTTAAAAGTTCTTCAGTGTCATCTCCAAACGAAGTGATTTGGATGCTTAATTTCATACAGTCACTCAAGGGAATGTCGTGAACCAAGAAAAAATGTTCCGCTTGAGCTAGCTCGTCGATTGGATTTGCACCATAAAAAAAGAAGCTTTGTCTTTGGTAGCTTAACTAATATGAGGTCGATCTAGAGTCGGTGTGGTTGTGATGTCCATTGCTGCAGTATAGGGGATGCCATATGTTTCATGACATGAAATTTGCCACGGGAAATAGCCCTTGCATCATTAGGGGTAGACATTAGTGGCAGAGGTTGCGATTCCATCAACCCTATATATTCTTGTACCCTAGGTATTTAAGGTATCCCTAACTTCGCCCGAAATCTTCTCTATTTTATTGCATCTCTTTGTAGCCACTAATTTTAATCTCTCTTTCTCCTTCATTGCATGGATGTTGGTCATATTGATGAAGAGTGATGACAAGTAAGACTAATTGATAGAGACATACAGGATAAAGAAAATAAATAAAACACACAACGAAATAACACCTCAAAGAGTGCCACAAATTAAGATAAGCTCCACCACGAACCAATAAAGTTTCAAAATAAATAATTTCTTCATGATGACGAAATCCTAGTCATTATCTAGAGTTTAAATAGGCTGAGGTCCCGTAAACGAAAAACTTAACCTAGGTACTAATATACTAAAATGGGTAAATTATTATTTCAGTTCCAACGGCTACAATATACAATACAGTATAAAGCATACAAACTCAACCCTAAACTACCTCGGCTTGAAGTCGTAGGTGTACATCATTAGTAATTCAAAAACAGACTAACTATTTGACTTAAGATCTTGTCCGCTATGCATTCTGGGGAGAGCATCCTCATGCCAAATAGTAGTGCATTCCTTTCCATCCATATTGTGTAGATCAAGGTTGCAAAGGCTATGACAAACAATTTCCTTACCTTTTTATTGTTCTTGTATATTCATGTATATTTCTGAATGCATCTGCCACTGATGTGAAGTGTCTTCGCCACCCTATCCCTCTCTTCACAATGTCCCATATATGGAGTGTATATGGGAATTGGAAAAATAAGTTAGTTTGCGTCTCCATACTTCCCACGCAGAAGTCACAGTTGAGTTCTCTATTTAGATTTCAAACTCTATCCTTGGTGTGCATCCTTCCTCTACGTAGTAGCCACAATCTGAAACTGTGCTTCCTCAAGATCCACTTATGCCAAATATTCTTGTATATGAATAAGACTTCACCCACTGCTTCTTCCATCAATTTGTGATACATTAGAGCTAGGAGAAACCTCCCATGTACACACCTTTGCAATATTTCCTCAATTCTTTGGCCTTCTTCTCGAACTTGCATAATCCTATTACGCAGGTCTATCATGGTTCTCCACGAATATGAAGCATTCGATGTTGGAGTCACCACCATCCATGTGTGCTACCTAAGGTATATTGAGTGGATCCATCTCACCCAAAGTGAGGTTGATTCACTATGAATATGCCAAAGCTCTGCTGCCATGAGTGCCTTATTCCAAATCGAAACATCTTTTGCAAATTGAGGAGAACCATAAATGACTTTAAAATCATAGTACTAAAATATATTAACTTAAACTTATGTCTGCTTATTCTCTCTCTATCAGACTCATGAAGATGGAAATTAAAAAATAAGACGACACATATTCCACCACCGATTTTTATTTATTTGAAAAGTTTTATAAATAATGACAGTTAAAAACATTGTTTGGTCTAGTAACTTTATTAGACTTTGATTTTAGTCCCAAAATAGATATTTGTGTATAATAGGTCTTGTAACATTTATATTTTGTTAATATTGACCCAATATTTGCCGGAATTGCCATTTCTAGTCAAAATCAATGAGTGACACCGAAATGACAATTCTAATTATTATTTTACCAATTATTTTGCCACATCAAATCTAGGTGTAAAAATAAAAAAATTAAAATTATTAGCCACCGTCGACAATTGAAAATCAATTAAAAATTCATATACAACATTAAGGCATCTTCCAATTCAGCCTTTTTCCTTCTACCCATTATGGCATACATGTCGCAATCACATGAGGATTCTGGAGATGTGTATTGCTACAATAACCAGGTGGCTAGGACTGATGCATCATGGAAGGAGATAAATTGGGGTTGACAATTTCTTAGGTGCGAAAGGTATTCGGTAGGTGTAATGATGGATTTCATTTGGGTGTTCTCTAGTTAAGAGGATTTATTAACTAAAATCCTAGATGTAGATAATGTCAAGTTTAAATATAATTAGTTTTGGGTCTAACTTTTTTCACACCCTGCTTGGTTATTTTGACATTTTATATGTGTAGATAATGTATTGTTAATAACCCATTAATGTTACATATTAACATTTGTATGTTATTTCCATGTAAATTTTACAGATTTTAAATTGTTGTTAATTTTTAGAACCTATTAGAAACCTGAGAATTGACCACTCCATCTTTGATATACTTAAGTCTCTGTACTTTCAATGTGTTACCTCAGCCTCGCGATGCCTCATAGCCTAAGGAATTTTCTGTTGTACAATTACAGGTTTACAAAGACATTCAGGTTTACTAGGAATCCCAACTTTGAATTAGGGGAAATTATATGGTAGGTTTAGTTTAGGTTTGTGAAATCATTTTTTGTTCTCTAAATCCCAATTCTGTAATACAACAAAGGAATTTTTGTTTTTAATCTTTTATTTTCTTAGAGTATTTTATTTCTATGGATCTTTTTTATTTTCATATCATAACTTGTTGAGTTGGTTTGAGTTTGAGGCTGGTAAGATCTAAGCTCTAAAATGGATGTCTTTCTTTAATCCTTACAAAGCCAATACTTCTGTGGTGTCCGTTTGGATCAGAATCTTTAAACTTCCGTTCGAACTTTGGACTGAGAAGGTGACACGACCCACCTTACATAATTTATAATTCAAATACTAATTAACATAAACATCATCATTGTGAACTGCATATACTTTTTTTCCTCACATAATATATTCATAACTGAAATCATAGTCTAACATACGTCACTAATTTCTAACACCACATCAATCCACACAAACTTATAACAATACTTATTATATTACATAACAAATATCGACGGAAATAAAATAAACCCACGGCCTAGCCCAACAGGTCGTCATCTATGTAAATCTGCTCAAAAAAACCGAGAAGGAGCTCTACAGCTTGCAGAAAATACCACATAATTCAATCGTCAGCAGGCTCACCTACAATGCATAAAGACAAAATCTCAGTAAGTAGAAATCATGATTGACAGTGCATGAAAATGCATTTATTTTTCTATCGCATATTTCCTAGTATTTCTATTTGGTCTTTTTTATTTTAAAAATTGTTCACATTGTGGGATCCCCACGAAACACTTATGATATGCACCCCAAATGAGATCAATAGACACACATAGTGTCGGATTGATTTTTCCGATCCCTGAATAAAATGACACACTTAGTGTCGGATCGATTTTTCCCATCCCTGAATAAAGATGAGCCGATAAATAACTCCTTGAGTCAACACATGACTCGAAAAGCCCCGCAATCCCTGAATAAAAGTAAGCCGACAAGTGACTCGTTGAGTCAACACATGACTCGGATCGCTCAGTGATTCCTGAACGGGGGGACTCAACACATGACTCGGACCGATTTTTGGCGGTCCTAGAAAGAGTGCATATATAGTGGCCGCATACACCATTAGTATCTTATTAATTTTTGAAAAAACACTTTTCATGATTATGTATGATATGCAACCAAGGCAATTAAATATCCTTCACAATTCATTTACAATGCCAATATCATCATTTAATCAAAATAAAACAACAAATAAATTTCAAACCACACAGATTCACTTCTGGAACAACAACTTCACCTCGAATCACACATATCCATTTTTCGAATAACAACTTCACCTTGAATCACACAGATCTTTATAAACGATATCTTCTCATATCACCCAGATCTATATTCCAAAGTTTTCGATCACTCATATCCATAAGGGACAATGATATTATTTCAAATCACATAGATTCGCAACTTGTATCACAAGTTTATCACAAATAATTTACAAAATAATATTTAGTGACATATGAATACCTACTTACCTCAAATAACTTAAATCCACAGCTTGTATCATAAATTAATCCCAAATAATTCATAACGTAGTTAAACAAATCACAAATAATTCACAACATAATTATCACATTTTAATTACAAATAATTAAAAAACAACATGTTTATGCATTGTAGTTGGACTTCTACTTACCTGGACTCCGACAATGATAACATTATAGACCAGTGAAAAACTGTAACTAATTCCTTCATTCCCGTTCCGGAACGCTCCTCCTTTCCTCCTCCTTTCCCCCTCTCTCTCTCTTCTCTCTCTCTCTCCTTTCTCTCTCTCTCCTTCCCCCTCGCTCTCTCTTTTTTTTTCTCGCTGCTGTTGTTTCTGTTTGCAGCTAACCCCTATTAGGGTGTATATATAGTTGGTACGGTGGAAACAATCACCACCGCCACCAAACTTACTAAAAATAGTATATTCTATTTATAGTAAATAGAATTTATTATTATTATTATTATCCATTCTTGATTTACGTGAAATACTTAATAACTAAGATATGGTACATTTACAAATTAATACACATACGTTTATATTTTCATGCCACTATTATTATTACGAGAACACGTGTAATACTTAATAATGAAGAAATAATATATTTATAAACGTAAGACAATTTAATTATATATCCAAATTAATGCACGTAAATATTAATGCACATATATATATTCACATATTATCACCATTTTATCACGGTTGTCTCAAATAAAACATAAAGATAAATAAAATGTAGAAACAATTATCACATAATTTCCTCATTATTATAACATAATTTCCACATAATTATCACATAATTATAAAATGCACATAGCTCGGGTATCACATCCTCCCTACCTTATAAAAATTTCGTCCTCGAAATTTACTTACCTAAAGAGTTCTGGATACTTTGCCATCATCTCATCCTCTCTTTCCCAAGTAGCCTCTTCTACCAACTTGTATTTTCATAACACCTTCTCTAATGGTATCTCTTTATTTATGAGCTTATTCACTTCACTCCGTAAAATCTCAACAGGTATCTCCTCATAACTCAAATCTTCTTTCAACTCAACTAGTTTCTGTCTGATAACATGAAATGGATTCAGAACATACTTCCTCAACACAGACACATGAAATAAATCATGTACTCTAGAAGATCATCTGGAAACACCTCCGAGAATTCCCAAACTACTGGTACATCACCAAGGACTGGACACTAATGTCCTTCAATATTCATCATACTCACCAGATACCCCTCACAACCACTTTTCAACAACCGCTGTGCTTTTGCTGCTGATATAACAGGAAATCTGAAAAAAAAATTTAATCCAAACAAAGGTAAATGATTCCTCTCCCAATAGTTGAAAATTGATACTCTTCTTCAGACAATATATTGTAGCATCGTACTTTGACAACCAATCTATTCCCAATAAGACATCATAGTCATTCATACTTAACATAATCAAATAAGCAAGTAGTTCAACCTTCTTCACTACTGCCATCTGTAGCCCTTACCATTATGGTACTATATATCTACGAGTTTTCCACCACATGGCCAATATAATTTATAAAACACATATTAACACACAAAAAATAACACTTACATGCAAGGCTGCGCTCCCAAGGAATGAGCTCATGTACATAGACAGTCTGCAGGACCTAAACCGTGCTCTGATACCACTCTAACACAACCCACCTTATATAACTCATAATTCAAATACTAATTAACATAAACATCATCATTATAAACTGCATATACTTTTTTCCCTCACATAATTTATTCATAACTGAAATCATAGTCTAACATACGTCACCAATTTTTAACACCACATCAATTCACAAAAACTTGTACCAATACTTATTATATTACTTAACAAAATAAACCCACGGCCTAGCCCAACATGTTGTCATCTATGTACATCCGCTCAAAATCCTGAAGGAGCTCCACAGCTTGCACAAAACACCACATAATTCAATCATCAGCAGGCTTACCTACAATGCATAAACTAGTGAGATAAAAATCTCAGTAAGTAGAAATCATGCATGTCAGTGCATGAAAATGCATTTATTTTTCTATCGCGTATTTCCTAGTCTTTCTATTTGGTCTATTTTATTTTGAAATTTGTTCACGTTGCGGGATCCCACGACACACTTATGATATGCACCCCAAATGAGCTTAATAGACACATAAAGTGTCGGATTGAATTTTTCAATCCCTGAATAAAATGACACACTTGGTGTCAGATTTATTTTTTCGATCCCTGAATAAAGATGAGCTGATGAACGACTTGTTGAGTCAACACATGTCTCGGATCACCACGCGAACCTTGAATAAAGTGAGCTGACAAGCGACTCATTGAGTTAACACATGACTCGGATCACTTTTTAACAATTCCTGAAAGAGTGCATGTATAGTGGCCGCACACACAATTAGTATCTTATTAATTTTGGGGAAAGCACTTTTCATGATTATGCATGGTAAGCAACCAAGCCAATTTAATATGCTTCACAATTCATTTACAATACCAATATCATCATTTAATCAAAATAAAACAACAAATAAATTTCAAATAACACAGATCCACTTCTGGAACAACAACTTCATCTCGAATCACACATATCCATTTTTAGAATAACAACTTGACCTTGAATCACACATATCCATTTTTCGAATAACAACTTCACCTTGAATCACACAAATCCTTATAAACGATATCTTCTCAAATCACCTAGATCCATATTCCAAAGTTTCCGATCACTCAGATCCATATGGGATAATGATAATATATCAAATCACATAGATCCGAAACTTGTATCACAAGTTGATCATAAATAATTTTCAAAATAATATTTAGTGACATATGAATACCTACTTATCTCAAATAACATAAATCTACATCTTGTATCACAAATTAATTCCAGATAATTCACAACGTAATTAAACTAATCACAAATAATTCACAACATAATTATCACATTTTAATCACAAAAAATTCACAAACAACATGTTTATGCATTGTAGTTGGAATTCTACTTACCTGGACTCCTACAATGATAATACGATAGACCCGTGAAGAACTTTAACTAATTCCTTCATTTCCATTCCGTCACGCTCCCTCCTTCTCTCCTCCTTCCATCTCTCTTTCTCTCTCTCCTCTCTCTCTCCTCTCTCTTCTTCCCCCTCTCTCTCTTTTTTTTCTCGCTGCTGTGTTTCTGTCTGTAGCTAACCCCTATTGGGGTGTATATATTGTTGGTACGGTTGAAACAATTACCACCACCACCAAACTTACTAAAAATAGTATATTCGATTTATAGTAAATAGAATTTATTATTATTATTATCCATTCTTGATTTACGTGAAATACTTAATAACTAAGATATGGTACATTTAAAAATTAATACACATAACTAAGACTCGGATCGCTCAGTGATTCCTGAATGGGGGGAGTCAACACATGACTCGGACCGATTTTTTGGCGGTCCTTGAAAGAGGGCATATATAGTGACCGCACACACCATTAGTATCTTATTAATTTTGGAAAAATCACTTTTCATGATTATGCATGGTATGCAACCAAGACAATTAAATGTGTTCACAACTCATTTACAATACCAATATCATCATTTAATCAAAATAAAACAACAAATAAATTTCAAAATCACACAGATCCACTTCTGAAACAACAACTTCACCTCGAATAACACATATCCATTTTTTGAATAACAACTTCACCTTGAATCACACAGATCTTTATAAAGGATATCTTCTCATATCACCCAGATCTATATTCCAAAGTTTCCGATCACTCATATCCATAAGGGACAATGATATTATTTCAAATCACATAGATTCGCAACTTGTACCACAATTTTATCACAAATAATTTACAAAATAATATTTAGTGACATATGAATACCTACTTACCTCAAATAACTTAAATCCACAACTTGTATTATAAATTAATCCCAAAAAATTCATAACATAATTAAACTAATCATAAATAATTAACAACATGATTATCACATTTTAATCACAAATAATTAACAAACAACATGTTTATGCATTGTAGTTGGACTTCTACTTACCTGGACTCCGACAATGATAACACTATAGACCCGTGAAGAACTGTAACTAATTCCTTCGTTCCCGTTCCGACACACTCCCTCCTTTTCTCCTCCTTCCCCCATCTCTCTCTCTTCTCTCTCTCTCTCTCTCTCTCTCTCTCTCTCCTCTCTCTTCTTTCCCCTCTCTCTCTCTTTTTTTTCTCGCTACTGTTGTTTCTGTTTGCAGCTAACCCCTATTGGGGTGTATATATAGTTGGTATGGTGGAAACAATCACCACCGCCACCAAACTTATTATAAATAGTATATTCTATTTATAGTAAATAGAATTTATTTTTATTTTTTTATTATTATTATTATCCATTCTTGATTTACGTGAAATACTTAATAACTAAGATATGGTACATTTACAAATTAATACACATACGTTTACATTTTCTTACCACTATTATTATTACGAGAACACGTGTAATACTTAATAATTAAGAAATAATGTATTTATACACGTAAGTCAATTTAATTATATATCCAAATTAATGCACATAAATATTTATGCACTTATATACATATTCACATATTATCACCATTTTATCACGGATGTCTCAAATAAAATTTAAAGATAAATAAAATGTAGAAATAATTGTCACATAATTTCCACATTATTATAACATAATTTTCACATAATTATCACATAATTATAAAATGCACATAGCACAAATTAAATTATATTGGAACATGAGTAGTGAGAAGCTCGGGTATCACATCCTCCCTACCTTATAAAAATTTCGTCCTAGAAATTTATTTACCTGAAGTGTTCTGAATACTTAGCTTTCATCTCATCCTCTCTTTCCCAAGTACCCTCTTCTACCAACTTGTATTTTCATAACACCTTCTCTAATGGTATCTTTTTATTTATGAGCTTCTTCACTTCCCTCCGTAAAATCTCAATAGGTATTTCCTCATAATTCAAATCTTCTTTCGACTCAACTGGTTTCTATCTGATAACATGAAATGGATTCAGAACATACTTCCTCAACACAGACACATGAAATAAATCATGTACTCTAGACATCGATGCTGGTAACTCCAATTTATAGGCAACACTTCCAACTTCTCAATGATTGTAAATGGACCAATATATCTTGCACTGAGCTACCTTTTCTTCCCAAACCGCATTATTTCTTTCATTGGGGATACCTTCAAGAATACCTTATCACCTACTTAAATTCCAACACTCTTCTCCATTTGTCTATATAAGTTTTCTACCGATCTTGAGCAACTTTCATCTTCTCTCGAATATGGGTAACAACTTCTGACATTTCATGAATCAAGTCTGGACCTAAAAGTTTCATCTCTCCAACTTCATCCCAATGTACTGGAGATCTACACTTTCTCCCGTACAATGCTTCATATGGAGCCATCTTGATAGTAGACTGGTAACTATTGTTGTACGAGAATTCTATCAGAGATAAAAATTTACTCCACTGACCTTGAAAATCCAACACACATGCTCTAAGCATATCCTTCAAAATCTATATAGTATGCTCCGACTGACCATTAGTTTGTGGATGTAATGCGGTGCTGAAAGATAACTGTGTCCCCAACGCCTCATGCAAACTCTTCCAAAAAGCAGACTAAAATCTTGTGTCTCTATTTGACACAATGGTATCTCTTGGATATATAGCCGCACATAGAGATCCATGGAATACGTAGAGCAAATAGGAAGAAAATGAGTTGATTTAGTCAATCGATCCACAATAACACAAATGGAATCATGACCTTTCACTGACATTGGTAAGCCAGTGACAAAATCCATAGTATTATTCTCCCTCTTCCACTCTGGAATAAATAGAGGCTACAAAGTTCCTGCTGGTCTTTGATGCTCAGCTTTGACTTGTTGACAAGTCAAACATTGCTCCATATATTGAGCGATATCTATCTTCATCCCCGGCCACTAATAATGTGACTTCAAATCTCTATACATCTTTGTAGCTCCCAGATGTACAGAGTACGATGTTGAATGAGCTACTGCCATCACTTCCTTCCGAATGTCATCCACTTCAGGTAGAGATAATCAACCTCTATAACGAATCACGCCGTCATCTCTTAATTGAAAGTCAGAAGACTTTCTAGAGCTGATATCATTCCTTATCTTGTGAAATAACTTATCCACCTCTTGTTCCTGTCGAATCTTATCCATCAAAGTTGGTCAAAGTGTCAAAGCTACCATCTTTGCTTCCAACGATCCTTTCTGAATGATCTCCAAATCCATCCTTTGCAAATCAAGCAACTCTAGTTTCTGATTTATGGTTATAGCAGCTACACTTTGTATTGTTTTTAGCTCAACGCATCAGGAACCACATTGGCTTTACCCGGGCTATAATTAATAACACAGTTGTAGTCCTTCATCAGTTCCAACCATCTTCTCTGCCTCATATTTAACTCTTTCTGAGTGAAGATATATTTCAAACTCTTATGATCAGTATAGATTTCACAACTTCCCCATATAGATAATGCCTCCAAATTTTGAGTGCAAACACCACTGCAGCTAACTCCAAATCCTGGGTAGGGTAGTTCTTCTCGTACTCCCTTAACTATATGGATGCATATGCTATTACTTTACCATTCTGAATCAGCATACACCCATGACCATTCTTTGAAGCATTGCTATAAATCTTAAAGTTTCCTGTCTCCATCGAAATAGCTAGGATATGAGCTGATGTCAACCGTTTCTTTAATTCCTTAAAACTTTGTTCACATGCCTCTGTCCAAGTGAACGTCACTTTCTTCATAGTTAATTGTGTTAATGGTGAAGCGATCTTGGAGACTCCTTCAATAAACCTTCGACAATATCCCGCCAATCCAAGAAAGCTACGAACCTCAGTGGGGTGTAAGGGTTGTGGTCAATCATGGATTGCTTTAACTTTGCTTGGATCCACTGAAATTCCTTCTCCCGATACCACGTGTCCAAAGAAAATAACTTGGTCTAACCAGAATTCACACTTGCTTGAACTTCGCATATAACTGCTTCTGCTTCAGAATCTCCAACATCTTTCTTAAGTGCAGAGCATGATCCTCCTTGTTCTTAGAGTAAATCAGAATATTATCGATAAACACAATCACAAACTTATCGAGGAATTTCATAAATACTATATTCATCAAATCCATAAATGTTGCCGGAGCATTCGTCAACCTGAACGGCATCATTAAGAACTCATAGTCCCCGTACCTTGTGCTAAATGCAGTTTTCGGGTCATCTTCCTCCTTAATCTTCAATTGATGATACCCCGATCGCAAATTAATCTTCGAAAACATAGCTGCACCCTGTAGTTGATCGAACAGATCATCAATGCAAGGCAATGGATACTTATTCTTGATTGTAACTTTGTGGAGCTTTCGTTAATCAATGCACATTCTCAATGTGCCATCCTTCTTTCGAACGAAAAGAACTGGTGCTCCCCAAGGTGAGAAACTAGGTCTGATGAAACCTTTGTCTAGCAACTCTTGCAACTGTATCTTCAATTCTTTCGGTTCAGCTGGTGCTATTCTGTATGGCGCTTTAAATATAAGAGCAGTTCCCAGTTATAGTTCAATAACAAACTCAATTTCTCGATTTGGTGGCAATCTTAGAAGATCATCTGGAAATACCTCCGTGTATTACCGAACTACTGGTACATCACCAAGGACTGGACACTACTATCCTTCAATATTCATCACACTCACCAGATAACTGTCACAACCACTTTCTAAAAACCACAGTGCTTTTGCAGCTGATATAACAAGAAATCTTAAAATTTTCTCAATCCCAGCGAAGGTAAATGATTCCTCTCCAAATAGCTGAAAATAGATACTCTTCTTCTGACAATCTATTGTAGCACCGTACGTTGACAACCAATCTATTCCTAATATGACGTCATAGTCATTCATACTTAACATAATCAAATAAGCAAGTAGTACAACCTTCTTCACTACTACCATATGTAGCCCTTACCATGATGGTACTATACATCCACGAGTTCTCCACCACATGGCCATATAATTTATAAAACACATATCAACAAAGAAAAAAATAACACTTACATGCAAGGCTGCACTCCCAAGGAATGAGCTCATGTACATAGACAGTCTACAGGACCTAAACCGTGCTCTGATACTACTCTGACTTGACCCACCTTATATAACTTATAATTCAAATACTAATTAACATAAAAATCATCATTATAAACTGCATATACTTTTTTTTCCCTCACATAATATATTCATAACTGAAATCATAGTCTAACATACGTCACCAATTTTTGACACCACATCAATTCACACAAACTTGTAACAATACTTATTATATTATATAACAAAATAAACCCACGGCCTAGCCCAAAAGGTCGTCATCTATGTACATCCGCTCAAAATCCTGAAGGAGCTCCACAGCTTGCACAAAACACCGCATAATTCAATCATCAGTAGGCTCACCTACAATGTATAAAATAGTGAGACAAAAATCTCATTAAGTAGAAATTATGATTGCCAATGCATGAAAATGCATTTATTTTTCTATCGCCTATTTCCTAGTCTTTCTATTTGATCTCTTTTATTTTGAAATTTGTTCACATTGCGGGATCCCACGACACACTTATGATATGCACCCCAAATGAGCTCAATAGACACACACAGTGTCATATCAATTTTTTCGATCCCTGAATAAAGATGAGCCAATAAATGACTCGTTGAGTCAACACATGACTCGGATCGCCCCACTATTCCTGAATAAAAATGAGCCGACAAGTGACTCGTTGAGTCAACACATGACTCAGCTAACTTTACGGCGGTCCCTGAAAGAGTGCATATATAGTTGCCGCACACACCATTAGTATCTTATTAGTTTTGGGGAAAGCACTTTTCATGTTTATGCATAGTATGCAACCAAGGCAATTAAATATGCTTCACAATTCTTTTGCAACACCAATATCATCATTTAATCAAAATAAAACAACAAATAAATTTCAAATCACACAGATCCACTTCTGTAATAACAACTTCACCTCGTATCACACATATCCATTTTTAGAATAACAACTTGACCCTAAATCACACATATCCATTTTTTGAATAACAACTTCACGTCGAATCATACAGATCCTTATAAACGATATCTTCTCATATCACCTATATCTATATTCTAAAGTTTCCAATCACTAAGATCCATAAGGGACAATGGTGTTATATCAAATCACATAGATCCGTAACTTGTATCACAAGTTTATCATAAATAATTTACAAAGTAATATTTAGTGACATATGAATACCTACTTACCTCAAATAACATAAATCCACAACTTGTATTACAAATTAATCCCGAATAATTCATAACGTAAATAAACTAATCACAAATAATTCACAACATAATTATCACATTTTAATCACAAATAATTCACAAACAACATGTTTATGCATTGTAGTTGAACTTCTACTTACCTGGACTCCGACAATGATAAAACTATAGATCCGTGAAGAATTATAAATAATTCCTTCAATCCCGTTCCAGTACGCTCCCTTCTTATTTCCTCCTTACCCTCTCTCTCTCCTCTCTCTTCTTCCCCCTCTATCTCTCTTTTTTTTAGCTCGCTATTGCTGTTTCTGTTTGCAGCTAACCCCTACTAGGGTGTATATATAGTTGGTACGGTGTAAACAATCACCACCGCCACCAAACTTACTAAAAATAGTATATTCTATTTGTAGTAAATAGAATTTATTATTATTATTATCCATTCTTGATTTACGTGCAATACTTAATAACTAAGATATGGTACATTTAGAAATTAATACACATACGTGTACATTTTTTTACCACTATTATTATTACGAGAACACGTGTAATACTTAATAATTAAGAAATAATATATTTATACACGTTAAAAAATTTAATTATGTATCCAAATTAATGCATGTAAATATTTATGCACACACACACACATATATATATATATATATATATATATATATATATATATATATTCACATATTATCACTATTTCATCACGGATGTCTCAAATAAAATTTAAAGATAAATAAAATGTAGAAACAATTGTCACATAATTTCCATAGTATTGTAACATAATTTCCACATAATTATCACATAATTATAAAATTCACATAGCACAAATTAAATTATATTGGCACATGAGTAGTGAGAAGCTCGGGTATCACAGAGGGTGCAGCACTCTATTGCTTCAGCTGTTGGCTCCCCAATTCGGGTGGATGAATGTGCATTGAATGCCTGTACGGGATATTTCGCCCATGTGATTGTTGAGTTAGATATCTGTTGAGAGTGGAATTTTATGTATTTCAGGTCTCACATTACACTTTTTGATATAACGTGGCCATATTTCCTTATCTCATTCCCTTATCACACATCATTATTCATAATTGACACCACCCCCACAAGGGGATAACCCCCTACCATCATCCACATCCATCCTATCATCCATCCACGCCGAAAGAGATTTAAGGGCTATTCAAGAGGGAGATCATTCATCCGAAGAGACAGAGAAGGAATCTGAGACAACTCCAACACTGGGGTTTTTTATTCCTTTCTTTTCTTTTCGTTTGTCAATACTTTTGGTATGATTTTGATAGCCATGGGAGTTGCTTGTAACCCTATGAGCTAATTTTGTTTACATTTTTAAGGTTTGAAGGATAGATTTAATTGATTTGGAGACCTAGACCAATTTTGTGAATTCATGCAGTTGAAATTCTGAAATTATTTAATTTAATCAGACTTTGCTTTTCTACTTTCGTAACGTATTCATAGTAAATTCATGGCATCCGCTACAATGCTTGATTTATTATTAGCTTGTGTGCGTTTATGATTGGTATAGTCTATCTGTTAGGGGTTAAGGTAGTTCTGCAATAAACACTTTAATTCCATGAACTGGTAAATCAAATACTTGAACTGTTTAGTGAAACAATGCAATAAAACATTCAAGTAGGAAGTGGATAGAGCCTTGTAGTACTTTCAGAAAATATCTTGTTAGCCAAACGTGTCATCCGGAGGTATTGTTGTTTGCATTGATTAGTATCTAGGAAGGGGACTTGGTAATATTCACGTACCTTAGGATTTAAACCAGATTATACTATTAGTTTTGAATCGGATTAATCCATTGGGAAAATAGGGTTATGTGGTGTATTTTCATAAAATCTGCATGAATGAATAATTGGAAGTCTAGAAATTCAAATTAATTGGTCTATACCAAAATTACCTTAGAACTGTTGATTGTCTCTTGAATCAATCTTTAATCTGTCTTATGTGATTTATTTTATTTATTAATTTATTTAATTTTTAATTTTTTAGATCATAATAATTAAATTCTCAAAATTTACAATCGGTTACTGTCTTGATTAATTTAGTAATTATAAGAAGTAAATAATAATTTGTCTTGTGGGTTCGATATTTAAACTTGGTCGCTTGCTACTACAATTGATATCCTTCACACTTGGAGATTAAATTAGGGTGCGTTGAAAATGCCTATCAATATCCAAGACTCCTTGCCTGAACATGTCTCAATTGAGCTATCTTCACAATCTCTATCCATTTCAATTGGTTACAAATCCATCCCGATTTATTGTGAATCTTGTTTAACTTTGGGCTATCTTACCTCGGATTGTAAGAAGGGTGTCAAGGCCCCTATTTCTAAACCAAAATGCCCTTTTGAGGCTGGCGAGCATGAGGCCCATAAGCAACAACTCTTGCATGTCAAACAATCAACTGTGAACTCCCATTTTGTTTTTTTATCAAGGCCCTGCTGATCTGCCTGATCAGATTGCTTCCTAGCCTAGTGTTTTTGTTCACAAGGATAGGGCTGACTCTATCTAGTCTAGCCCGCTTGGTAAGTAGATTGTCCCCCAGGCCCTTACTTCGATTCAATGTAAGCAGATTTTAACTGACCTAGTTACATCCCTGGAAGCACTCATTACAGCCTTGACTGTTTTGGCTCACGCTTCTGCGGAGTGGAATTCTCCTCCCAGGTCAGCTGCTAGCTGCTCCTTCTGATTCATTGGCTGGAGATTTTTTTGATAAGGATGTGGGAAGCTCTCGATTTGTTAGGCAGCCACAGATGGATTTTTAGATTGCTTGTGTTCATTCCTGCAAATCATAAGCTGATGATCTTGGTTTTGAACCTGTTAATCAGTTCGCAGGTAAGAAGGTGGTTGATGAATGCATGTCTTGTTCCTTTAAATAATTTGTTCATGGCTTTGGATACCCTTGAGGATCAGGGTGCTGCACCTGTGAGTGTAGATATTCCACATCATGTTTCTAGGGATGCCGTTCCTAAAATGTGCCATGAGGATGGTCAAAGTGATCTCAACCTTGCTACTACTCACGGAGCAGATGTTGCTGCTACTCCTTTTTCTTCTAGTTCACTCACTCGCAATAAAATGGACGTGACTGATGTTGGCATTGATAATGGGTCCTAGCAGCGGGTAACTCAAATTGGTGGGGAACAATTGGTTATTAGTTCTGTTGACGTTTCTGCAATTTGATCCCTTCTTCACCTACCTTATGTCATGAGGAAATAACTGGTGTCTCAACTATTGATCATACTTTGATTAATTCTATGGATGTTGATGACTTTAAAAAGGAAGTGGCTCATACTAATCAGTATAGGCTTGAAGATGATGGACTCTCGAATTCTTTTAAATTGTATGAGGCCACCAAGAAATCTTTTCTTCTTCAAAAGCAAAGAGAACTGGCCATGAACCATGGCAAATAAGACTATACTTATGTTGAGCCTAACTTAAGCCTTCAAAACCTCTCTGACCTACCTTCTGTTGAGGAGTTTCCAACTCGTCAAAGTAGTAAGACCAAACTTAAAAGGGGGTGCAATAAGAATTTATTTTAACGGGCTTTTAGGCCTAACACACGTCTCCGAGCAAAATTCAATACTTCAAAGATAAAACACGTTGATTAAGTGAATTTGATTAAGTTTTTTACAGGGTCGTCTGTTTGTTTCCTTTTGAAGCCGTGTGTTTGGCTTTTTCTAAACATCTTTTACTGCTTTTAATTTTGTACCTCTCCCCTTTCTCTTTTTCCCTTAACTTTATTAATGTTATTGCCTAGTTCAATATAACTAATTATATTTTAAATATTACATACAAAATTTTTAATTGATTTTCAAATAATGTGGAGGGTGATTAATGATTTCAATTTTTTTTCTTTTTAACGCTTTGGTGTGGCATAATGATTGGTAGAATAATAATTGAAATTGCCAAGTCAGCTTCACTCACCGGTTTTGGGCGAGAAATGGCAATTTTGATGAAAATTGGATTAATATTAATGAAATATAAAATTTATGAGACCAATATATGCAAATATCTTTTTGGGACTGAAATTGAAATGTAATAAAGTTGCAAGACCAAACAAATTTTTAACTCTCATTCCTTTATATATATATATATATATATATATATATATGAGGTTTAAAAACCATTAAAAATAGTGCTATATGTTTTTATTTTATTTTTTTTTATTTTTATGGTAGGTTTTTGCTTTGGGAAAAGATTTATGTGATACACTCTCACGAAATGACTTCTGTGACACGGAAAAGAAGTAATACCCTTTTATAATGAAAAGTGATACTTAATTAATGAAAAGTCATTAAAAAAATGATACTCAGTTAATGACTTCCACGAACAATTTATATAATAAATAAAAAGTGATAAAAATTTTAATTAAAAGTGATAACTAATTACGAAAGTATAAAATTATCTCATCGTGAGACGGTTGATGAGAGTGGAAATTCAAGTTCTTTTGGGTTCGATTTGATACCTTTTTGAGTGTGTTAATTACTATTATTTGCAAAATTGTAATGCTTTGCGTTTATTGACTAAAAGGTGCTTGAAGAGGTATTTTGTTGAGTTTTGATAGGTAAAAGGGTGAGCTTGTGCAACATGTTATGAATATTCATGATAAATTTACATAATTTTTTTGTATTAGTGAAGGAATCTAAACTGGTCATAATATAAATAATTAGAAAGCCACGAAAGTAATGGTCGCATGGGCGCAAGAATCACTTAAATTGGAGTTCGGATAGAGATGGCATGCCCAAAATTGTTGAGTCACGCAACTTGTTTGCGGGCACTCAATCATAATCGAGCACATCTTCTTAATTTCGAGCACAACTTATATTTGTGCTTAATTCTTATCGAGCGGATATGTAAGATACCGAGCATCATCCCTGGAACATGTGGTATTCAACATGATGAACTCTCTATGGACACAAGGCATGATCGCTCGATCCAGAGTAAGTCATGCTGGATCCCGAGCATGGTCGCTCGATGCCGAGTGACGTAAATTTGAGCCCAGGTCCGCGTTTATCAAGCCAGTCAACGATACATCTAATGTCTACTATAAAAAGTGATGTGAATAAATTTAAGAACATCATAACACTCAATGAATTCTCACTTATGGATTGATCAAAGACGAAAAGAAAATGATAAACAAAATCGTTTATTGTGGTTCGACAAATTGCCTATGTCCACGCTTAAGGGAGAAGAAGATCTTATTAATGATGATTTTATAACCATATGAAGAATAAAACTTAACCCTCATATATACCCTAATATATGATATATATGGATAAGATCTGCCGAATCTTGCCTACGAAATATATGATTGTAACTTGCTTGCAAAGCAAGATATTTACAACTCCTACATTCAAGATCATAGATCTCGGCAGCCCATTCTTACATTAACACCCGGTCTCAGCCTTTGATCCCACCAATCTTCATCATACACATGTGCACTGCTGACTTTAATATACGCAAGCGTCTACCTCTCAACCATACTCCACCTTAGACCTTGCATTATCAAACCAACTCTCTTACTTCTCCCACCTGCTATTTTAAGGTGCAGCCACCTCTTAACCTTATTCAATTCCACTATTTTTAATGAGTACATCAAACTAATCACACTGCCTTTAGAGAGTAGCAAAACTCATCCAATGTTCTAAGGAAACAACCACCCTCTTCTGCATCACTACTCCACCTTGAGTAGCACCTTTTAAAAGTGCTCTACCTTGAAAAATTAACGTCATCATACCTCCATTAATGTCATTTCCTTATACCATCGAAACCAACAACACCAACTGTTGTTTAGTGTTCACAACTCTTGGAACCCTAGAACCTGATCTCCAACATCTAGAATATGCGTCTACGAGTCTTGAATGTGCTATCCATATTACAGCTCGATACAACAACTGAATTATGAGAAAAGAACCTTTAACCACAACTGCGCATAACTAAATTGTCCAAAAACCTGACTTCTATTTTCGGTCTATTCCCATCGACATATAGCTCCAAACATAATCTCCACCTTTCAGAATGTATTTCCACAAGTTCCGAGTTGTTGACAAAATTACATCTTGATCCAACGGTTGGAACTCTAGATATGACCTCAAAATATTTCTGCACTCTCTCTCAAAACGTGAATGGTGTTTTGCTCACTCTTTTTCTTCACGTTTCTGCCTTCTTTCTCACACCTTCCCTCTTTTTATTCTTTGAGAGTCCCTTTTCCCACAGGTGGCGTCAATTGCTGTGAATCAATCTAAGAATCTTAACACTCAATGAATTCTCACTTACGGAGTGATGACAGAAGAAAAGAAAATGATAAACACAATCGTTTATAGTGATTTTGGCAAATTGCCTTGTCCACTCTTAAGGAAGAAGATGATCTTGTTGATGATCATTTTACAACCATGATGAAGAATAAAACTTAACCCTCATATATACTCTCATATGTGATATATATGGATAAGATATACCGAACCTTGCCTACCAAATATAAAATTTTAACTTGCTTGCAAACAAAGATGCTTACAACTCCTATATTCAAGCCCATAGATCTAGGCGGCCCATTCTTACATCAACACCCAATCTCAACCTTTGATCTCCATGTTGGTAACCAATCTTCATCATACACGTGTGCACTTCTGACTTAACGTACGCAAGCGTCTACCTTTCAACAAAAAGAAGATTTCTTATTCAGAATAGGGAGGAACCACGACACAATACATAGATGAACACATCCATTTCATTCTTCACCTTCACCATCACTCACCTTCCATCCACCTTTCTTTTGGAGAGGAATCAAGATGTTGTTTCCTACTTGCTCGGAGACAGAGATCTTGGCAGAGATGACGATTAAAGAAGAGGAGTCCAATTCTAAGGTTCTTTCTACTTTAATTTTCATTTTTGCGTTAATCAGAAACATTGTTGGGGTTTATTGCTTAATTTTTAGTTACTTCTGTAATACTATGGACTAAGTCTTTCATTATTGATGTTAGGGATTTCTTTACAAAAAACCCATTTTTATCCAACGGAATATTCCATTGGAAAATGCCCTAATTCCTTGCTAAATAATGTTACCAATGGATTAGAAGCTAAATTTTTTTTGTTGTTAAAGTCGTGGTTGGTAATATATTAGCAACCAAAATTGAGGTCCTTTGGTAATATTCCATTGCTAATCAGTTAGTAATAATTTCATTATCTATCCTATGCTAAATTTATTCTGTTGTCTATCCATTGGTAAATATTCCTTTGCTAATCCGTTGGTTTTAATTCTGTTATCAATCCATGGGTTAAAATTTCATTGCTAATCCGTTGATAAATTTAAAAATAAATTTTTATTTAAAATAAATTTTGGAGAGCTCATTGCATAAATAATATATGCCTATTTCTTTTCTCTCTCTATCTTAAATAAAAAAAATATTCTAATGATATAAAATGTACTTAAAACTTATATATAATTTAAAGATTTTTTAAAAATAAATGTTAATGTATCACTATAAGCATAAACATAATTCATAGTTGAATACAAGTTAAATAAATATGCAAAAATGATCTCCAACATAAACATCAAAACATCATCATAAGCATAAACGTATGTTGGATTGTATACTGAAAGTCTAGCTTTTTGTATGACAATGTTTTAATAATTTAATTTATATGAAATGAGAATCATGTGATCAAACATTTGCAATAATGTTATCGTAAAAGTCCATTTACTTTATACTGTAAATAAAGTGGTGTGCGACGTCACACGGAAGATCATATTATCGGTTCCTTATAAAGTATAAACAGATATTCACAACCGAGATAGATGGGGACTATCTATCGGTATGGTTGTAATGTGATTTGGCATTAATCTGTCTTGACTATAAAATTACACTAGTGCACATTGTGTATTTAACAGGACTGCGTTGAGATCGTTCGATTTATACTGACTTTATAATAGAACTTGATCTCTGTTATTATGGATGTTCGTACTTTAAATCCCTATACAATAACCTTGACACGTAAGCCAATATTTATTTCTTTGATTCATCAACTTTCATGATTTTTCTAAAATCGTGTGTAAGTCCCACCTGTACGTGTGATACACTATAGGAAAGCCACAGAAGAGAGGATGGTTTTAGAGCATAGATCACTCCAATCGGAGATCGGATGAGTAAGTGATGGCCAAAACCATGCAACTGCGCAGGATGCCGGCAAGAATCCTTCTTCTTCAACATACCCTGGTGAAAGGTAATACAATTCTATGATTTTTTGCTTCCACAGATTTAGAAACGCATGGAATCCTAACGCTTCACGTTAACCAAAAGATCCAAATGCCAACAATTGGTATCAGAGCGTAGGTTCTATGGCTAAACGTGACACGTTGAGCTAGGGTTTATGTGATTATGTGCTTTTATTTGGAATAGAATCACATGATTAAAATTAGGGTTTTCTATTTTGTTGAGTAATCCTGTGAGAAACCCTTTATGGTTTATCAAAATATGTTCATGTATCATCACAAAAGCCTGAATCTACATGAAAACCCTTAATTGCTTTCACGAATGAATTGTGATGGACGATCGTGGTTTTCGTGGCAATGTGATGGTTGTTTGATGAAACTGAACAGTGACGGTGAATGTATGCACACAGCGGCTAACATGGATGACATCACCAGAGGAATCAGGCTGTGAAGGGTGGTTCTCACTGCTGCCTACTTGAAAGTCGACGATGATCTTTGTTTGATGTCACCACTGTTGGAAAACTCGATAGGCTGGCTCTTGGGTGGTGATGCAGTGGCGCAGGTTGCTGGGTCATTGCCACATTGCAACTAGTTGCATAGAGTAGGGTTTGGCAGGTACATCGTTGGCACTAGGGTTGGTAGAGCATGCAAGGTCGGCATCATTGCAGGCAGTAGAGGAATCCCAAAAGATCACGACATGTATATGTTGGTGCGTGGATCATTTGGTTAATGTAACCCGTTAGGGATCCATACGTTTCTAATATCAGCGGAAGCAATAAATAATAGAAACGATTACCGTTCACCAGGTTATGTAGAAGATGAAGGATTCTCACTGACAGACTGTGCAGTCCCATGAGAATGGCCTTAACTTTCTCGTCTGATGTCGGAATTGAATGATCTTTGTGCTCAGACGATTCTCTCTTCATCGGATTTTCGTCAGTATATTGATCATCAAATCTGAGCATTGTACAATTTTATATAAATTTCATAAGGTGGCTGACAGCAACAGCAAACTACCTTCTGATCTTCTGTTGTATGTCCCAAGTCCGATCTCGACGTCGTGTGGGCGATGATCTACGAGACCTCCTCAATCTGCTCTCAACCCTCATCATATGTGAATAATAAAAAATAGATTAGTGTTCTAGATAAGGTGAGGTGACTTATATACATGGGCTACAGCAGGGACCAGGAGGAGAAATTTGGTTGGGCCTCCATTGGGCTTAAGTATCCAAGCTTAGCCCAAAGCTTATACTTAAGTCCAATAATAATAATATATTCCACTAAAATATTATTACTGCACTGCCTTTCCAATCCCAAAATTACATTTTGGGCTCCTTCTTATTATGAGCCCGTTAGTCTCCCCATGTTTAAGATATACAATGTCCATTAATTAATTTAAGTTACTGACAACTCAATTAATTAATATCTCATCCAAGAGTAGTACCACTCAACCTCATTATCATGCCGGAATAAATTCCACCTGCAGGATTTACATGATAATCCTTATGAGCTCCTCAAGGGGACATCATCAACCTATGACGGACACGGATTTCTTCTACAATCAACAACACACCATAGAGACATCACTACTTCCCAACTCATCGAGTTTGTTGATTTAATTACATGTAAATCTCACCCATTGATGAATCAAAGAAATACATACTGCCCTACGTGTCGAGGTTATTGTATAGGGATTAAGAGCACGAACTTCCATAATAACTGAGATCAAGTTCTCCTATAAGTCAATATAAGTCGAACGATCTCAAGCGGTCCTGCTCAATACACACAAGTGCACTAATGTGATTCTATAGCCAAGACAAGCTAATACCAAACCACACTACAACCATCCCGATAGAGAGTCCCTGTCTATCTCGGTTGTGATCATCTGTTTATACTTTATAAGAAAACCGATAATATGATCTTCCGCGTGTTGTCGCACAACATATTATCTACAGTATAAAGTAAGTGGACTATTGCGTCGAACATATAAATAAATTATAAGATGCAATTATTTGGTCATATGATTCTCATTTCAAATTAATTGTTATAACATTGTTCATACAAAAAGCTAGACTTTTAGTATACAATCCAACAATCTCCCACTTATACTAAAAGACTATGCTGTCATGTCTTCTGCCATACATCTGATTTCCACTCCCACTACTCGACCATCAAAAGCTCACGCCTTAATGTCCTTGTAAATGGATTTACTAGGTTATCATCCGATGCAATCTAGGTGACAACAACCTTTCCCTCATCATACGATTTCTCGTAACAGGTGGTACTCGCGCTCCATGTGTTTAATTTTCTTATGGACTTGTGATTCCTTCAAGTTTTCAACTGCACCAATATCATCAATATAAATTGTAATAACCTTGGGCAAACTTAGAATCACACCAAAGTCCATCATGAAGTTTTTAGAGTCATACAGATACTTTGGCTGCCTCATGGCTCCAATTTATCATCTTTCCATGATGGAATCCGGAGTCTGAAATATATTTCAATATAACACTCCTCCATATTATGACTCTACTTCCTAAAATTAAACGCATAACCTTTGAGGTGGATTTACTGCCGTCCCTATCTAATTCGAAAAATCTGAATCTATGTAACCCATAAGAATCAGTGAATCTGTTTGGTAAGCACACATATAGTTTCTAGTCCTTTTCAGGTACATAAGTTTATGTCTTACCTCAGTTCATCATTCTTGTTCTGGGTTACATTGATACCCACTGTTCATGCCATCGGCAAAACAGATATCTAATCTCGTGCATAGCATTCCTTAGATTAAGCTTCCTCATTTGCCGAAGCATAAGGAACCCCTTTCATCTTCTTTATCTACTTTTGTGTCATAAGACACATTCACTTAGATAAATTCACATGCTAAACGAGTAATGATCGTATCATTATATGAAACTTGAGATAAGCATAACATCCTTTCTTGTGATCCGTATTACCGTGATCAAAAGGATATTTTTGCTCTTCTTAAGTCCTTCATCTCATACCGCTTTATCAACCATACTCATACGCCCAACAATACTCTTTCATTGTCTCCAATGAGCAAGATACTATCTACGTATAGTACAAGAAATACCACCACGTTTCCATCACTCTTTTCAATACACAAGACCCATCCGATCATTGATTAGATCCATGTTACTGGATTACCTCATCAAAACGGATGTTTCATGATCTTGAAGCTTGCTTTAGTCCATGAATGGACACTTTTAAGCTTACTATCACAATGCTCTTAGCTCTTTGCAATGAATCACTCTGGTTCCTTCACATAGATGTTTCCCTTAAGACTTCCAATCAGGAAAGCTGTCTCGACATCTATTTGCTATCCCTCATATTTCATATGAGTAGCAACAAATAAAATAGTCCGGATCAACTTAGGCATAGCTACCGGCAAACAGGTTTTCTCATAATCGAACCCTTTCTTTCTGAGTATACCTTTTCGCAACAAGCTTGCTTCCAAGGTTTTCACCTTATTCTATGATCCTCTTTTATTCTTTCATGCCCGCTTCCAATGGCTTTTACGCCATTTAGCGGTTCAATAAGCATCCAGACCTAATTTAAAATCCATCGATTCTATTTTATTCATTGCACTTTGCTAGGATTTGACATTTCTAACTTGTAGTGCTTCGTCGTATCTGTGGGTCTATTTCATGTTTGCTAGGGACCAAGTCTCACGACTCTCTCAAAACATGTATCAAACAGGTTGTCGAACATCCCTCTCAATACGACATGGCATTACATGCAATTATGTATCAGACGTGACATGCATTGCAGTTTACCTTGTGGTATATCCTCTTGCACAATTGGTACTAATACTTTGTGTTTTTCCCTCTCACTTCCGTTGGAACAATTTATACATGGGTTTATGATTTAATACATAGTCTTTTTCCAAAAATCTAGTGTTTGTGTTAACAATCACCCTTCGATCTTTTGGACTAAATAAATCACCCTTCATTTTTCTAGGATATCCCACAAACAGACAAACATTCATACGAATTACTGTTTCTAGGGCATACCCATAAAATGAATTTAGTAATTCCAAATAATTCATCATCCATCTAATCATTTCCATAAGAGTGCTACACCTTCTATCCGCCACACCATTCAGCTGGGGTATGATCGGTGTAAACAATTTGAGATTTAATCTCAACCTCTGATTAATAGCTCCTAATTATCCTAAGAGGTTCTCGCCATACGATTAATCCGTAATGACTTGATATATTTTCCATGACGCTTCACTGTACCAGCCTTGCAATTCTTGAATTAATTAAAGAACTTAGACATGCAGTGCATCAAATAAATATATCGGTATCTAGAATAATCATCGATTGACGAATATTCATAACAACCTCTCGTCCGAATAATCTTAGGATCACTTAAATCAGAATGAACTAATTCCAGCATATATGTCTTTGGCTCTACTCCCCATTGCCTTGAAAAGAAATTAATCATTTTTACTTCCAAGTAAGACTCGCAAGTCCGATAGTTTCCACTTCACATAAACCTTACGGTCCATCTGCTATCAACTTTTGAATCCAACTCAAGTAAAATGATCTAGTCTTAGATGCCAAATGCATGTTTAGTTCATCTCCGAAGGTTACTTTCTCTTAGTAAGATCAGAAGATGTATTATTAATTACTATTTGTTGCATCTGTGGAATAAACATGATTTAAGAGTTTACAAATTGTCACTAACGTACCTTAATAGATTATAGCTCCATCCTTCATTACTATGACCATGTCATTTAAATGAAATGCAGTATCCATCCGTAAATGCATAGAAACTGAAATAAAATTCTTTCTATGAAAACGTATGTAAAGACAATTTCTCATAATCAAACATTTATTCATATCGTAAGATAAATAAACAACTCCCACTGCAACAGCCACTACTCTCGTAGTATTACCCATGTCCATAGTAATCTCATCATCACTAAGTTACACGCTTTTAGTGATTCCGGTATCTACACATAACGTGTCAGTAGATGCCATCAGTATTCATGCTTCAACAACTAGTGAATGAGATACTAACTTTGTTCACATCTCGATGAAAATGGATTTCCTTTGCCACATGTTTTGTCAGAAATTACCCACCATATACAACCTCTTGTAATTCAGGAGAAACTTACTCAAAACATCTAGGCAATTATGAAGAATAAAATTGACTTAGGTTTCTCCTTCAACTTCTATTCCATGTATTTTTAATTCATTCATCAAATTCAATCATGACCTACCGCCTTTTAACTTACTCACGTATCCGAAGAGTTACATGAGACCATCATATTTCTATGAATCTCTTATCTCTTCACTAGAGACTTAATATGCATCATGATAAGTCTTTTGTGAGAACACACATGTATTTCTTAAGCAGTAAAATTGGAATCCAAGATTCTTTTCTAATCATCTAATTTTGGACCAGTAAATATAATTTCTTTTAGTCAACCATAAGTGAAATAAAACTATTTGAAATTCAGAGAATCATAAAAAAATACACCGATCAAATCTTCGAATTTATCCATTTATATTGATTCCCTCAAAACAATATAAAATATAAATTCACCGACATCTCAAGCACCGTGAGTTTGCAAGCCACGATAGTGTGGACGTTTATAAACCCGAACATTTACAAGAGAAGGTTTTACCCATTAATTTCATTTGTCAACCTAACTTTATGATAAAATAATTAATAGTCGGATCCTCTTTAGCCATGCAAATAAAAGCAGTGACTCTGATGGGGAGGATACTTATTATTTACACATAAGTGTACACCATTATTTGACCCCAAGTCCATTGCGCGAGCTTATGTGCCTTACAGATGGAGAAGTACACACGCGCTCGGATAACTTCCTACAGTTATCAATTATAAGTCTGTACAGTGATCTGCATATGAAATCATCCGATAGGGAGGAAGGTCTATGCCAACGTGCAAGGTCATGTGCATCACATTACAAACATAATTATTAAAGAAGCCTGTTCCAGCAATATCCATGAATAAACTCATCCGATGGGGAGGAAGGCTCTAATGCCGACGCGCAAGTTTATTCACATTGCTAACAAACCAATAATGGAGGCCGCGTGAATTAATTATCAATCCCCTCTCCCACTTAGTTATTTAAAACCGAGGGTTTTTACATGCATATAATATTCAAAAATTAAATACACAACCTAGCATGCTCCTATTACGGCACATAAGGCAGTAAATCACAGAAAGCATGCATACATATATAACAATAATCAATTAATAAATCAATTATAATAGTTATATAACAGCGAATTCGATTGTTCGCCACCAATCACGAATGCGGGCAACTACGACGGGGATCGACCTGCCTGGTCAGGTCGCGGGCAACTACGACGGGGATCGACCTACCCGCTCAGATACAATCAGACTCGCTCTGCAGAAATCCCAAACTCAACTTGAGCTCCGTTAGATGCAATCCACTCGATCATCTCCCACTTTGCTGCCCATCCACCATGCATAACACCGAGCACACCGCACGACGTCATCCGAGCATATCGCCCGACATCTTGCATTCATGCCTAGCAGCCTGCCCGACATCGTATGCCTTGCTCAACAATGCCCGTTCGCCGCACGCGTAGGCTGCTAGTCGTGCAGCCATCCTAGCGCGCCACTGGCCTTCACACCACGTGCCCAGCACACCAAACGTGCGTGTCATGCCCGACTCCAAGCCTGGAAACACACGACTCGTGCTGGTTTGCTCCATGAGTTCCAGCGGGCACCAACATCTGCTCATCCACACGCCAAATTGCCTGCTTACATTCCGTGCAAGCTGCAGCCAGTCCTTCTTGGCACCTGTCCAGCCTCATCGCCACGTCACACGCTATCAAGCTAGTATGATCTACTTGGAACGACGCTGATCTGCCCAGAACTGTGTGCTCGCATAGGCCTGCCCAGTCGTGCTGTTGTCCGAGAGCGCCCTGAAACTGTTGTCGGTTGACTCGCTAGGAAGGATGGCAAGAAACCCGCGTGGAATCGTGCAGGATTTCCTCGACACCTTTCACGACTCGCTCACTGCCGACGAACATATAGTTCTGTACAGAGCCGCCCTTGCCTCTGTGTCATCCAGCACCAACCGCCTTCCATGCTTGCCCAGCACGTCAAGAAGATCTGCCAGAAACTCAGTAAGGCTCACCGCACCCAGCACAGACCCGATCGGAATCACCATCTGATCGGATGACTTGAAGACTCGATCGGAAGCCACACTGTCTCGCTCGAAATTACTATCAGACCTGATTGAAAACACCTGGTGCTGCCCAGAAATGCCGCTGAACTCCACTGTTCATCGAACCCACGCAATAATGACCATCGATGAAGCCCCTATGACTCGCTTGAAACAGGTGATGAACCTGCATGAAATCACGTCAAGCCCAATCGAAAATGCCTGCCGGAATGGCTTGTGCCCCGGCCACTACATTCGGCCTCCTGATTCCGCTGCCGACGCTGCCAGTTTAAGGACCAGCAGCCTCCGTTGGCAGTCAACCATGGGCGTGGTGGCCTTCCTAGTGGCATACACTAGCGATTCATTGTTCAGCCATGGTGTCGAACCACCAACACATGATAGTTGCCATCCACGACAGTCACTGATCGTCGCATCGCCATGTGGGTTTTAACAAACCCTAGCCAAGTCCGACTAGCATCGCCCTTCACGTCTTTCACCGTTACCCCACCGAGCCATCGTTGCTTTCACCGACCCGTCGTGTGGTGCTCGTGTGCCACCGTGTACAATTAGAGTATTCAACAAGAAATTTAATTCTAAACCCTAATCATGTACACACATAAACCCTAGTCTAACGTTTCACACTTCACCACGAAACCGAAGCTTTGATACCAATTGTTGGTTCTTGGATAATTTGGTTAACGTAACCCGTTAGGGATCCATACGTTTCTAATATCAGCAGAAGCAATATATCATAGAAATGATTACCGTTCACCAGAGTATGTAGAAGATGAAGGATTCTCGCTGGCAGTCTGTGCAGTCCCACGAGAATGGCCATAACTTCCTCGTCTAATGTCGGAATTGAATGATCTATGTGCTCAGACGATTCTTTCTTCAACGGCTTTCCGTTAATATATTGATCATCAAATTCTGAGCACTGTACGATTTTATATAAATTTCGCAAGGTGGCGGACAACAGCAGCAAACTACCTTCTGATCTTCTGCTGTATGTCCCAAGTCCGATCTCGACGTCGTGTGGGTGACGATCTACGAGACCTCCTCAATCTGCTCTCAACCCTCATCACACATGAATAATAAAAACTAGATTAGGGTTCCAGATAAGCTGAGGTGACTTATATACATGGGCTACAGCAGGGACCAGGAGGAGAAATTGGGTTGGGCCTCCATTGGGCTTAAGTATCCAAGCTTAGCCCAAAGCTTATACTTAAGTCCAATAATAATAATATATTCCACTAAAATATTATTACTGCACTGCCTTTCTAATCCCAAAATTACGTTTTGGGCTCCTTCTTATTATGAGCCCGTTAGTCTCCCCATGTTTAAGATATACAATGTCCATTAATTAATTTAAGTTACTGACAACTCAATTAATTAATATCTCATCCAAGAATAGTACCACTCAACCTCATTATCATGCCGAAATAAATTCTACCTGCATGATTTACATGATAATCCTTATGAGCTCCTCAAGGGAACATCATCAACCTATGACGGACACGGATTCCTTCTACAATCAACAGCACACCATAGAAACATCACTACTTCCCAACTCATCGAGTTTGTTGATTTAATTATATGTAAAACTCACCCATTGATGAATCAAAGAAATACATACTGCCCTATGTGTCGAGGTTATTGTATAGGGATTAAGAGCATGAACTTCCATAATAACTGAGATCAAGTTCTCCTATAAGTCAGTATAAGTCGAACGATCTCAAGCGGTCCTGCTCAATACACACAAGTGCACTAATGTGATTCTATAGCCAAGACAAGCTAATACCAAACCACACTACAACCATCCTGATAGAGAGTTCCCATCTCTCTCGGTTGTGAGCATCTGTTTATACTTTATAAGGAAACCAATAATATGATCTTCCGCGTGTTGTCGCACAACATATTATCTACAGTATAAAGTAAGTGGACTATTGCATCGAACATATAAATAAATTATAAGATACAATTATTTGATCATATGATTCTCATTTCAAATTAATTGTTATAACATTGTTCATACAAAAAGCTAGACTTTTAGTATACAATCCAACAATTTACCGGTAGAGTTTTATTGTGGGCTGGGCGATCGAACCAGGTGTGGTTTTCCAAGCAAGTCTATTGTAGTCTCCGATCGAGACTCCATAGAGTTCAGGCTAAGTTGCATTACTTCCTGTTGGGTCTGTGCAGTTTTCGATTGAAACTTCATGACTTTCGATCGGGTATGCACAATTTCTAGGAGAGTCTACTGTAAGCTAGGTCTGAATCATGGGGGACAGCATGGTGGTGCAACGTGATTAACGTCAGATATGTAGAGGGGACGATTATTAGCGATGGTGAATCGGCTGCATGGCATTGGTCAGACGTTGCACTGGTGAAGGCGATGGGCAGTCATGCGTGATGGTGAAACATGACTGCTAGGGAGCACACGCATCAATTCGACCTATGATAGGCATTGCTGGGTTGCTCCCAGTGGCGCTAAATTATTGGGTGTGAGTTTAGTTTCCGACAGAATAGCGAGTTGAAGAAGTGGATGGCGCGGCATTCCTCAAAAGGCTGGGTAGCGTGCTGTGCAATAGCCTGACCACCGTGTAGTGGAACTTAGCTGGAAGAGGACCACCGGCGGGAACTTGGCTGGTCCTTGGGACTCCGGCGAAAAGCAACTTCCAGTGGGAAATAGCATGGCTGGAATGGCACCAGTAAAGGCATGTATGGTGCTGTTAGTGGTGGGTTGGCTTGGCGAGGAGCTTCTGGCAGGAGATGGCCGGTGAGATATTTTTCAGCGGGCTGAGCACGGATGGAAAGCCACCTCTTCAGGAGGTATGTGCGTGTGGGTTAGTTGGCTTGGAGCACAAGTTCACCAAATTATTGTGCAAGTCACTTCCTTAATAAGTTGGAGTGCTGACAAAGTCAACTATTTTCGACAAATTGTTTTTATTATTCCTTGTATATAATTGTTATAATCGTTTTATTTGTCAATTATTGTTTTATATTTAGAAGAATGTACTATTTAATTTACTGCCTAATTTGCCATAATAATAGCATGTTCATTTGTGTATTTTATATCTCTTATATTCTATGCATGCAAAAACCCTATTGTTAAATAACTATAAGTGGGAGAGGGATTGGTCATGATACCGCGGTCTCCACTAATTATTTATTAAGAGATGCAAATAAGCTTATGAATCGGTTTTAGTGCCTTCCTCTCCAACGGATGAGTTTTATTTGCGGATCACTGGTATAAATTAATAATTGATGCTCATAGAAAATTATTTGAGCGCGTGTGGACTTCTCCAACTATAAGGAACACATGCTTGGGTAACGTACTTAGTACCAAATAATGGTATACACTTAGGTGCAATTAATATGGATCCTCCCCAATAGAGTCACTACTATTAAATTGCATGGCTAAAGGACAACCGACTATTAATCATTGAGTATAAGGTTAATTATGACGTATGGAATTAATGGGTAAAACCTTCTCTTGTGAATGTTAGAATTTGCATACATCCACACTAAAGTGACATGCAAATTCACAGTGCTTGAGATGTCAGTGAATTTATTTTATATTGTTTATTGAGGGAATCAATATAAAATCTAAATTCGAAGTGTTTGATCATCGTATTTATTTACTTGATTCTCTAAATTTTTGAATAGTTTATTTCACTTATTGTTAACTAAAAGGAAACATATTTACTGGTCTAAAATTAAATGATTAGAAAAGAATCTTGGTTTTAATTCTTACTGCTTAGGAAAATTAAAATGTGTTCTCACTAAGGATATCCTCTAATGCCTATTTGAACTCTCTAGTGAAGAGGTGAGAGGTTTATAGAAATATGATGATCTCATGCAACTCTTCGGACACTTGAGAAAGAGTTAGAAAGGCAATAGGTCATGGTTAATTTGATGAATGAATTGGAAATACTTGGAATAGAAATTGAAGGGAAAACCTAGCTCAATTTGTTTTCATAGTTTGCCTTAACATTTTGAGCAAGTTTCACCTGAATTACAAAAGGTTGTATATGGTGGGAAACTTCTGACAAAACGTGTGGCGAAAGAAAGCCAATTTCATCAATAGTTGAACATGGTTAGTATCTTATTCTCTGAGTTGTTGAAGCATGAATAATGGTGGCATCTACTGACACGTTGTGTGTAGATACCAGAATCATTAAATGTTTATAACTAAGTGATGATGAGGTTACTGTATACATGGGTAAATAGCTATGAGAGTAGTGGCTGTTGTAGTGGGATTTGTTTATTTATCTTATGATGTAAATAAACGTTTGATCAAGAGAAATTGACTTTACGTACGTTTTCATAGAAAGAATTTTATTTTGGTTTCTATGTATTTATGGATGGATACTCTATTTCATTTAAATTACTAGGTCATTATAATGACGGATAGAGATATACTCTGTTGTGGTACGTTGTTAAACAATTTGAACACTCTTAAATCATGTTAATCCCACGGATGCAATATTTAGTAATTAATAATGCATCTTCTAGTCTTATAAGAGAAAGGAACCTTCGGAGATGAACTAAACATACTTTTGGCATCTAAGACTAGATCATTTTACTTAAGTATGATTCAAAAGTTTATAGTCGATAGATCGTTGGGTTTATTGGAAGTGGAAACTATCGGACTTATGAGTCTTACTGGGAAGTGAAAATGATAAATTGCCAATACAAGGAAAGGGTTATAGATCCATGTAAAGATATGTTAGAATTGTTTTATACTGGTTTACGCGGTCTTAAGATTATCCCGACGAGAGGTATTTATGAATATTAATCATTTTGTTTGACGATTATTCTAGAAACAAAATATATTTATTTGATGCACTGCAAGTCTGAGTACTATGATTAAATTCTAGAAGTGCATAACTGATGTGGTGAAAAGTCATGGAAAATGTATCAATTTATTATGATTTAATCGTCATGGCGAGTACCTCTTATGATAGTTAGGAGCTATTAATCAGAAGTTGGGATTGGGATTGAATCCCAAGTTGTCTACACTGGGTAAACCCCAGCTAAATGGTGTGGTGAATAGAAGGAATAAGACTATTATGGAAATGATTAGATAGATGATGAGTTATTAAATTCATTTTGGGAAATCCTAGAAAAATGAAGGGTTTATTTAGTAGTCCAAAAGATCTAAGGATGATAGTTCACACGAACACTAGATTTTTGAAAGGACTATGTAATAAATTACAAATCCATGTATAGATTGTTCTAAAAGGTGTGAGAAGGAAAACATAAATTTTAGTACCAAGACAGCAAGAGGATTGATGAGTGTGTAAATTCACAAGTTTGGCACCATGTTTTGTGCTAGTTTTGGAGAGTTTTGAGGTGGAAATAGGTGAAAAACCTATATATATTGTGAATTAGCATGAATAAAGTGTTAGTGGAGCTATTTAAGTGGTTTTCATAGCAAAATCGGAGTGGAATTACCAAGAATCGAAGAGACGAAGTCGAGACCACGCGAACCACCAAGGAGAGAGGTGGTTCGACCTGATGGAGGAGGGTTCGACCTCTCCTACAGGTCGAACCAGCGTTGCAAAGTGTGCAGAAGAAGGGTTCGACCACGACTCAAGGGGTTTGACCTGTTCATCAGGTCGAACCATGGTCGAACCACTTCGCGAGAAGATGGGTTCGACCACGACGTTGGGGTTCGACCTGATGGTTGGGCGAACCAGGAGCAGAAATTGTCCAGTGGTGAGGTTCGACCTGTGGTTCGATGATAGGGGTTTTCTCAACGCATAAATTAATCCTCAAGTATAAGGATATCAATTGTAGTCGCGAAGATGACCAAGTTACAATATCGAACCCACGGGACGGATAAATATCAATTTTATAATCTTCTAGTATATTTTAGACTATGTTGGTAATTGTAAAGGTTTAATGGATAGTAACTTCTAATCGAAATAACAAAAGAAATAGCAAAAGTAGAGAGAAGTGAGTTGTGATCAATAAGAATGATAGGTAGTTCGTTGGGTCATCCAGTTTCACTAGCAATTCGTATTTTCGTGTAATGGTGTCCGACTCTGCCCTGTGGTTTGTGGACGCATCACTAGACCATGCAAGTTTACTCTATAGACACAAGTAAATATGCACTTGACACGTGTGAATAACATCGGAGCAAGAGATATGATTCACCCCCTTTCTAGGTACTATCATAATCAATTATCTTCTACGTCTAGAATCTAACCCGATTTGATCTCCCTTTTTAGGTACTATAAAGTTATACTCTTCATCCTATTCATCAACCCGAATTCAATTCAATTCATGAATATTCATATAAGACAGTTCTAATAATACTTCGGAATCCCTTCACTTAGAATTATAACGATAAACCCTGCTCAGTAGTGAACGCACTCAATCAATAACCATGTCATGTATTCAGACTCTACACAACGATCATTGATGCACAAAACGACTATGAGTATGGATTAAATATGCAGTCTTATATAAAACAAACCACAGGTAGTGTTGTACGGAGTTTTACACACGAAACACGAATTACATCATGAAACTTTCATAACCCTAAAACTACCAAGGTGGTTCTAGCCCATGATTGATCTAGGAACAATCATGGTTAGATTAATCATTCTTACTTGAACCTTCAGCGAACCTCTGTCACAGCCCTCCGGATGGATCATCACCTCTACTCTTGTCTCTCCTATGATTGACGATCAAAAGCTCCCTTTATTCTCTGTATGAGCCTCCTTTTATACTTGTAATCACGTCTCTAGGGCTTGGAATGGGCTTCCTAAGTGATCTCACGCGTTTTGGCCTCGAAAATCCGGATAAGGTAAGTTCTCGCACACAGGTTCGATCACGTCAAGCAGGTCGAACCCCGAGCCACAGGTCGAACCCCAGGTCGAATCCCACTACTGGAAGAATTCTGCACAGGTTTGGCCTTCTGGACAGGTCGAACCACTTAGGCCTTGGTCGAACCCCAGGTCGAACCTCAGCACTGGACAACTCTTGCTCCCGATTCGACCAACTGGCAAGTCGAACCCCAACGTCGTGGTCGAAACCTCCTTCTTGCAAACTGGTTCGACCATGGTTCGACCTGATGGCCAGGTCGAACCAACTGAGTCGTGGTCGAACCCATCTCTGTATGTCCAGCAACGTTGGTTCGACCTGCTGGAGAGGTCGAACCCTCCTCCAGCCAGGTCGAACCCACCTACTTCTTGGGCGGTTCGCGTGGCTTCGACTCCGTCTCTTCGATTCTTGGCCCTTTCACTCTGTTTTTGCTAAGAAAACACTCAAATAGCTCCACTAACACCTGATTCATGCTATTTCACAATATATATAGGTTTTCCACCTATTTCCACATCAAAACTCTCCAAAACTAGCACAAAACATAGCGCCAAACTTGTGAATTTACACACTCATCAAACCCCCAAACTTACATGTTGCTCGTCCCGAGGCAACCAATTTAAACCACAGGAGTCGTGTATAATTCAACAAGATCAAGTACAACACATATTACACATGCCACTTCATTGAATCAAACAAGAATTACTTGCATCAAATATGTCACTCATGTAAAATCAACCAATCACACACCATTCGGAGCACTAAGTAATCTCACTGACAAGATAAGTCTTTACTCTCTTTTGCTCGTGCGTGAGGCACTATAGGCTAGTATAAACACTCATATCAATTCATATTCACGTGTAACCATAAGCTTGGTAAAGGTCTCAGAAATCAACTTACATTAGATTAAGACTAGGATCACAAAGGACTTGTTTCAAGGTTGTAATGTTGGCTCTTTGGAAAGGGAAGGAAAATTTGGTCATAGTAACTTAATACACTAGTAGAGAGTTACCTTGGAGGTTCTTGATTTCTCATTCGGCTTCATATTCTCCTCCAATTCTTCTCTTGCACTTGCAATTATCAAATTTCCTTTTCTTCCTTGCATCAACATCATTCTTCTTTTAATTGCTCGGGTACCAGTTATGGGCACTACCCTTCTCGAACATCGTTCGGCTGTTTCTTAGAAACTTCAAGCCCCATGTATTAGCAATGCGGGGTACCAATTTCAGGCACTATCCCTAACAAGATTTAACCATGCACTTTTCTTACTGAACCTCATTCCATCTTCCCTTTGTTTCTTCCACACTTATTCACCTTATTCTCTCTACCAAATAGGGTATTTTCAAAGCTCAAATAAGGTAATTAAGGCTCGTATATTTGGCTTTCCAAAGAAAAAGCTTTTAAAAGGCTCAAACAGGGCTACCAAAGATTTATAAGATCATTAGGAAAGGTGAAATTTGGCTAAGTGACTCAATTAATCAAAAATGGCCTAAGATCATATCCTAATATTTCATCAATTGTAAGTTTCACACAACTACTTCAATTTCATCAATTTCAAACCAAATCAACATGCTCATTCTATGATATGTTCTATCCTTGATCAATCCACATAAAAATTCAAGTTCTATAAATAATCAAACAACCAAAAACCAAGAAACAAGAATTCATATGAACAAGTCACAATATCAATATTCACCATGAAATTCAACCATACTCAACATCAATCCTCTTATTCACATCGAATTTCTTACCTAAACCTTCAATCCTAGAGTAATTGAGTTGGAAAAACATACCTTTTGACTTGCCCATGGTGAACAACCGATCAAGAACACACAACAACCAAAAATCGCGATTTCAGCCCTAACTCGCGACGAAACCCGCCCAAATCCACAACCGAATCGAAAATTCAAGGTGTAGTGTTGTGTAATCGGTGTGAAATCAAGTGTAATTGAAGAATTTGTGCAAGGGTATAGAGGTTCGAAGAGGGTTCGAGGTTTGGTGTTTCAAAAAAATGATCGAACCCCTCTAAAAAATCGAACTTAAATCGCGTACCTGGCTTGGTTCGACCTCAAGTTCGACCTCCTAAACAGGTCGAACCATGGATGACGAGGTCGAACCTCTCTTTTGGAGAAATGATCTTCTCGGTTCGACCTGGGTTCGACTTGCTGATCAGGTCGAACCATCCTTGAATTGGTCGAACCCCTCTTCTGGAAAATAGAGTGCTTTGAACTGACTGGTTCGACCTTAGGTTCGACCTTCGGAACAGGTCGAACAACTATGGCTTAGGTCGAACCACCTCACTGGACAACTTTTGACGCCGGTTCAACCTCCTCTGCTTTTGTTCGACCTCTGGCACTGGTCGAACCACTCCTAGTGTTGGTCGAACCATCCTCCTGATTTTCAAAACTGAGTGTTCTTCATTCACTACACACTTCAAGCTTAACACAACTTCATTAGGTACAATCTAGAGCACAACTTCAAAAATTGTTCCACAAAACATCATTCATGAGTAACTCCGTAAAAGAAAACACAACCAAAAACCACTGAACATTAGGCAAGTTGTAAAAAATCGTCACATCAAAATCAATTAAAATTTCAATATGGCCGCAAAAACCAACTCCCCTAACAAACAATACAAAGAAAATATTATACTCTTAATGCTTCAATGAGGTAATATCATCACACCCCCCCAAACTTAGTAAAAACGTAAGTCGAAACTAAGTTTGAAAAGAGATGTAATTGCCGATTAGTAAGCATCTTAAATATAAAAATTTGCCTGAACTCAAGAGTTAGTAAGCAAGGAGATGTAATTGCCGATTAGTAAGCATCATTTTCCTCTTCCTTTCATGGATCAAACGTTAGATCATCTTGCAGGGTATGAGTTTTATTGTTTCTTGGATGGATACTCGGGATACAACCAAATTATGATTGCCCCCGAGGATCAAGAAAAGACCACTTTACTTGCCTCTACGGGACCTTTGCTTTTCAGAAAATGCCATTTGAGTTATGTAATGCGCCTGCTGCTTTTCAGAGATACATGATGACAATATTCGATGGGTTGATAGAGAAGATCATGGAGGTGTTCATGGATGATTTTTTCTGTTTTGGGTTCCTCCTTTGATATTTGTTTGTCTAACCTAGCTACTGTTTTGAAGAGATGCCAAGTGACTAATCTTGTCTTGAATTGGGAGAAGTGCCCCCGAGGATCAAGAAAAGACCACTTTTACTTGCCTCTACGGGACCTTTGCTTTTCGGAAAATGCCATTTGGGTTATATAATGCACCTATTACTTTTCAGAGATACATGATGGCAATATTCGATGGGTTGATAGAGAAAATCATGGAGGTGTTCATGGATGATTTTTCTATTTTGGGTTCCTCCTTTGATATTTGTTTGTCTAACCTAGCTCCCGAGGATCAAGAAAAGACCACTTTTACTTGCCCCTACGGGACCTTTGTTTTTAGGACGATGCCGTTTGGATTGTGTAATGCGCCTGCTACTTTTCAGAGATGCATGATGGCGATTTTTGATGGTTTGATAGAGAAGATCATGGAAGTATTCATGGATGATTTTTTAGTTTTTGGTTCTTCTTTTGATATTTGTTTGTCTAACCTTGCTATTGTTTTGAAGAGGTGTCAAGAAACTAATCTTGTCTTGAATTGGGAAAAGTGCCACTTCATGGTGAAGGATGGGATTGTTCTTGGGCATCATGTTTCCGCCAAGAGATTACAAGTAGATCATGCTAAAGTGGTGGCAATTGAGAAGCTTCCACCACCGACCAATGAAAGAGGAGTGCGGTCTTTCCTTGGACACGCCGGTTTTTACAGGAGATTCATAAAAGACTTCTCAAAATACTCTAAGCCCTTATCTCATTTACTTGAAAAGGATATTCCTTTTGTGTTTAATGATGAGTGTCTAATAGCTTTTCAAGTTTTGAAGGAGGCGCTTATTACTGCCCCTATCTTGATCACACCAGACTGGACTCAACCGTTTGTACTTATGTGTGATGCAAGTGATGTAGCACTGGGTGTGGTGCTCGGGCAGCTAAGGGAGAAAAAGTTCTGCGCCATTTACTACGCGACTAAGACTTTCGATGCGGCACAGAAGAATTACACGGTGACTGAAAAGGAGTTTTTGGCTGTTGTGTATGCATTCGATAAGTTTCGTCAGTATTTGGTTGGCATGAAGATGATTGTGTATACGGATCATTCAGTGATTCGGTATTTGATGGAGAAGAAGGAGACGAAGCCTAGGATTATAAGGTGGATTCTACTACTTCAGGAGTTTGACATGGAGATTCGGGATAAGAAAGGAACATAAAATGTGTTGGCAGATCACTTGTCAAGGTTGGAGACTAGAGAGCATTGTGATAATTCTTTTGAGTATATTGAAGAAATGTTCCCTGATGAGAAGATTATGGCTGTGGCTGTTGAAGGAACTGAGCGAGCGTGTGTGGTCGCAGCGCAAGGTATGGATCCATGGTACGTGAATTATGTTAAATACATTGTCATTGGATGAATTCCAATGGATCTCAACCGATATCAACTTGCAAAATTTCGGAGGGAAGTTGAGACATTTATATGGTATGATCCGTTTGTTTACAAGATTTGTACAGATTCTATTGTCCAAAGATGTGTACCCGAGATGGAAATGGAGAGTGTGCTTGAGTTCTGCCATGCACAACCAAATGGGGGGCATTTCGGAGCGCAAAAGACTGCAGCTAAGGTACTTCAATCCGCTCTTTATTGGCCTACATTGTTTAGAGATAGTGAGAGCTATGTGGCGTCTTGCGATAGATGTCAGCGCATGGGAAATATAGGTAGGAGAGATGAGATGCCAATGCAGCCTAGCATAGTTGTGGAGATATTTGATGTATGGGGGATCGATTTTATGGGGCCTTTTCCCCCATCGAATGGGTTTCTCTACATTCTTCTGGCGGTGGATTATGTTTCAAAGTGGGTGGAAGCGATTCCTACTAGTGTTAATGACTCGAAAATTATTTTATCTTTCTTGAAGAAGCATATTTTTTCCCGTTATGGAGTTCCTAGAGCACTAGTTAGTGATGGTGGTTCCCACTTCGTCAATAAATTTCTTGAGAAGGTGCTTAAGGATTATGGTGTTAAGCATAGGGTTACTACACCCTATCATCCGCAAGCAAATGGGCAAGCAGAGGTCTCCAACCGTGAAGTCAAACAGATTCTAGAGAAAGTGGTAGGAACAAATAGAAAGGATTGGGCTATGAAGCTTGATGATGTGTTATGGGGGTTCCGGACCGCTTACAAGACGGTGTTAGATATGTCACCGTATCAAATTGTCTATGGGAAGCCGTGCCACTTACCTGTAGAGATTCAACACAAAGCATTTTGGGCTTTGCGACGCTTGAACTTGACCCTTAAGGATGTGAAGGAGTTGAGGATAACTCACATGAATCAATTGGATGAGTTTAGGAGTCGTGCTTACAAGAATTCAGAGATTTATAAGGAAAGAATGAAGAGGTGGCATGATTCTAAGATCTCATACAAGGAGTTCAAGCAAGGAGATGAGGTACTACTTTTTAACTCTCGTTTGAAGCTTTTTGCAGGCAAGTTGAAGTCTAAGTGGACGGGACCATTCATGATTCATCGAGCCTTAGGAGGGGGGAGTTTTGAGCTTATTGACAAAGATGGAGATGTTATCGCGGTGAATGGGCATCGGTTGAAGCATTATAGGTCGTCGGATGATGCGTGTGTCATTTTTGATGATACCTTGATCTGATTTAGTACCTTCGTGACTCTCCAACGTTAAACATGAGCGCTTGTTGAGAGCTTACTCTTTCGTTTTATTGCTTTATTTGTTTTGTGTGAGTAAGAAATTTTTATATTTAAGATGCTTACTAATCGGCAATTACATCTCTTTTCAAACTTAGTTTCGACTTACGTTTTTACTAAGTTTGGGGGGGTGTGATGATATTACCTCATTGAAGCATTAAGAGTATAATCTTTTCTTTGTATTGTTTGTTAGGGGAGTTGGTTTTTGCGGCCATATTGAAATTTTAATCGATTTTGATGTGATGATTTTTTACAACTTGCCTAATGTTCAGTGGTTTTTTGTTGTGTTTTCTTTTACGGAGTTACTCATGAATGATGTTTTGTGGAACAATTTTTGAAGTTGTGCTCTAGATTGTACCTAATGAAGTTGTGTTAAGCTTGAAGTGTGTAGTGAATGAAGAACACTCAGTTTTGAAAACCAGGAGGATGGTTCGACCAACACTAGGAGTGGTTCGACCAGTGCCAGAGGTCGAACAAAAGCAGAGGAGGTCGAACCGGCGTTGAAAGTTGTCCAGTGAGGTGGTTCGACCTAAGCCATAGTTGTTCGACCTGTTCAGAAGGTCGAACCTAAGGTCGAACCAGTCAGTTCAAAGCACTCTGTTTTCCAGAAGAGGAGTTCGACCAATTCAAGGATGGTTCGACCTGATCAGCAAGTCAAACCCAGGTCGAACCGAGAAGATCATTTGTCCAGAAGAGAGGTTCGACCTCGTCATCCATGGTTCGATCGGTTTAGGAGGTCGAACCTGAGGTCGAACCAAGCCAGGTACGCGATTTAAGTTCAATTTTTCAGAGGGGTTCAATCACTTTTTCGAAACACCAAACCTCGAACCCTCTTCGAACCTCTACACCCTTGCACAAATTCTTCAATTACACTTGATTTCACACCGATTACACAACACTACACCTTGAATTTTCGATTCGGTCGCGGATTTGGGCGGGTTTCGTCGCGAGTTAGGGCTGAAATCGCGATTTTCGGTTGTTGTGTGTTCTTGATCGGTTGTTCACCATGGGCAAGTCAAAAGGTATGTTTTTCCAACTCAATTACTCTAGGATTGAAGGTTTAGGTAAGAAATTCGATGTGAATAAGAGGATTGATGTTGAGTATGGATGAATTTCATGGTGAATGTTGATATTGTGACTTGTTCATATGAATTCTTGTTTCTTGGTTTTTGGTTGTTTGATTATTGATAGAACTTGAATTTTTATGTGGATTGATCAAGGATAGAACATATCATAGAATGAGCATGTTGATTTGGTTTGAAATTGATGAAATTGAATTAGTTCATTGAGGGAAACATGTTGAATTTTTGATTGAATTGCTTGAATTGATTAATGCATGCTTATTGGTTATGTTTTGATGATTAAAGAAGGTGTGATTGAAGATGTTTTGAGCATGTTGAATAAGCAAGTGGTGTTGAGATGATAGTTTGTGTGAATATGCATTGATGCTTGAAGTCTTGAGTAGAGTATGTGATGTGCTAGAAAAATACTTGCTTTCTTGTCTTGTTGGTTGGATTGAAGTATTTGTTTTCAGGAAAGGGACAAGGATCAAGTAAAGGTAAAGGAAAGGCAGAGGAGGAAAGATCGAAGAAGAGGCATGACAGGCCTTCGAATTTGGACAAAGTGACAAGAAAACTGAGGCTACAAGATCGTTTACCCGATAACTTCAAGATTTCAGATGCAAGATTGGGATGAGATCAAAGAGAAGTGGGAAGAAGTTTCAGACAAGATAGCTCGCACTCGATACCAAGATGATGAAGCGATGAGGATAATGAGAATAGGGAATGATATATTTTGGATGTTTGATCAAGTAGGGATCCGAAGATTCATGGAGTTGAAGAGGCCGACGTACTTCCATGTTACAGCGGAAGTAGTTTGCTCATTTGAGATGGAGAAGGACCCACTTTGGTACCCATATCAGTGTACGTTTCAGCTTGGCGGAGTGAGTAGGAGATGGACGTCTTAGGATTTCAATGAGCTGTTTGAGACGTCTTTAGAGATCCCTCGTTTAGAAAATGCTACATTCAGTGCAAAACGGTTTTGGAGGGAGATCACCAGGGAGATTCGTGATTATAAGACCAGACAGGCTCGTGCTTCCGCAATAAAGAACCCAGTCTTGAGGTACATGGACCGCGTCCTAAGCAACACGTTATTCGCCCACTCGGAGGGGAGTGTTGTGTCTAGAGGAGAGCTTTACGCCCTATGGTGTATGCTAAATGGGGTGAAGTTCAATGTTGGAGCTTATTTTATTGCACAGCTGAATCGATTCAAGACCATTGGATTTCAAAAGGTGAATATAGGAGGGTTATTGACGATCGTGGCTGAGCATTACAACTTGGATCTCACCGGCTTTACACCAGTAGAAGGAGAACCCGATTTGATGCTGAGCACGTGCGTGAAGGGAGGATTTGCCCATTTTAGAAATGGAGATTGGTTTTTCACGAGGGGTCTCAAGCCTTTCGAATTTATGTTCCCCTTCGACGTGAGTAACTTGACCACTATTCGGGAAGCAAGGAATAAGTTAATGAATTCTCTTGGACATACCGCCTTATCCGTGGCAGTGAAGTCGGGTGGTGATTGGAGAGCGGTAGCGCAGATGTGTGCTGAGGGGAGGATGGCTGAGTTACAGTAGATCGTTGATCAAGGAGAGTTCCATCCACCTCAGCCACAGCAGCCTGAAGAGGAGGATCATGTAGATGAGCAGCCGAAGATGAAGATTCCAGAAGAAGAGCAGCATGATGCACCTCTGCATGCTCCGGTACCGCAGCAGCGGCGAGCAGTTCCAGGTACTTGGGAGCAGCTTCGCTTGATTCATGAGCAGCTGATCGCGGTGGTAGCTGCACAACAGGAAACGAACAAGCAGCTCGCGCTCGCTAACGCCAACTACGCCACGCTAAACGAAAGGTACTCTGCCTTGGATGAGCGTGTTGGTAGAGTGAGTAGTCGAGTGGATATGATGGATATGCATATTACCAATCTGTGCCGAGCTGTGGAAAATAGGATGGATGAGGATGACGATGATGATGAGGATGATGATGCTCCTAGGGAGTAGTTTCAGGTTTTCTTTTGGCTTCTCCGAGTCATCTTATCTCCCATTCTTCTTTTTATTTTTACAGATTGGGGTGTGATTCATGTGTGAGTGGCATGTACTTAATATAGTTGATCTTGTATCATTGTTTTGTATATGGGTTATTGATTCTGTGCACTCATGTGTTTACGTGTTTATTTTCATTGGAAAGAGCATGAATAATTTGTTAAATATATGGAATTCATGAGGAATTGATGTTGATTATGTGCTATGAGGAGTATTAGGAATTTATTACCTATGTGAGGATTTGAGCCTTTATCATGATTAATCATGATAGTTTATTTTTGAGAGAATCATTCGTATGAACGTATTCTAGAACTTGGCTTGGAGTCTTGTGTGAAACTTACAATTGATGAAATATTAGGATATGATCTTAGGCCACTTTTGATTAATTGAGTCACTTAGCCAAATTTTACCTTTTCTAATGATTCTATAAATCTTTGGTAGCCCTGTTTGAGCCTTTTAAAAGCTTTTTCTTTGGCAAGCCAAATATAAGAGCCGTAATTACCTTATTTGAGCTTTGAAAATACCCTATTCATTGGTAGAAAGAGTAAGGTGAATAAGTGTGGAAGAAGAAAAGGAAGATGGAATGAGGTTTAGTAAGAAAAGTGCATGGTTAAATCTTGTTAGGGGTAGTGCCTGAAATTGGTACCCGAATTGCTTATACATGGGGCTTGAAGTTTTTAAGAAGCAGCCGAACGATGTTCGAGAAGGGTAGTGCCTACAACTGGTACCCGAGCGATCAAAAGAAGAATGATGTTGATGCAAGGAAAAGAAGGAAAATTGAAAATTGCAAGTGCAAGAGAAGAATTTGAGGAGAATGTGAAGCCGAATGAGAAATCAAGAACCTCCAAGGTAACTCTCTACTAGTGTCTTAAGTCACTATGACCAAATTTTCCTACCCTTTCCAAAGAGCTAACATTACAACCTAGAAACAAGTCCTTTGTGATCCTAGTATTAATCTAATGTAAGTTGATTTTTGAGACCTTTGCCAAGCTTATGGTTACGCGTGAATATGAATTGATATGAGTGTTTATACTAGCCTATAGTGCCTCACGCACGAGGGAAAGAGAGTAAAGACTTATCTTGTCAGCGAGATTACTTAGTACTCCGAATGGTGTGTGATTAGATTGATTTTTTATGAGTGAAATATATGATGCAAGTAATTATTGTTTGATTCAATGAAGTGGCATGTGTAATGTACTAGATCTTGTTGAATTATACACGACTCCTGTGGTTTAAATTGGTTGTCTCGGGACGAGCAACATGCAAGTTTGGGGGTTTGATGAGTGTGTAAATTCACAAGTTTGGCGCTATGTTTTGTGCTAGTTTTGGAGAGTTTTGATGTGGAAATAGGTGGAAAACCTATATATATTGTGAATTAGCATGAATCAGGTGTTAGTGGAGCTATTTGAGTGTTTTCTTAGCAAAAACGGAGTGAAAGAGCCAAGAATCGAAGAGACGGAGTCGAAGCCATGCGAACCGCCCAAGAATTAGGTGGGTTCGACCTGGTTGGAGGAGGGTTCGACCTCTCCAGCAGGTCGAACCAACATTGCTGAGCTTGCAGAAGAGGATTCGACCACGACTCGAGTGGTTCGACCTGTCCATCAGGTCGAACCATGGTCGAACCAGTTCGCAGGAAAGAGGATTCGACCACGACGTTTGAGTTCGACTTGCCAGTTGGTCGAATCGGGAGCGGGAGTTGTCCAGTGATGAGGTTCAACCTGGGGTTCGACCAAGGCCTAAGTGGTTCGACCTGTCCAGAAGGTCGAACCTGTGCAGAATTCTTCCAGTAGCGGGGTTCGACCTGGGGTTCGACTTGTGGCCAGTTGTTCGACCTGTTTGACGTGGTCGAACCTATGCGCGAGAACTTACCTTATTCGGATTTTCGAGGCCGAAACACGTGAGATCACTTAGAAAGCCCATTCCAAGCCCTAGAGACATGATTACAAGTATAAAAGGAGGCTCATACAGAGAATGAGGAGAGCTTTTGATCATCAATCATAAGAGAGACAAGAGTAGAGGTGGTGATCCATCCGGAGGGCTGTGACAGAGGTTCGCTGAAGGTTCAAGTAAGAATGATCAATCTAACCATGATTGTTCCTAGATCAATCATGGGCTAGAACCACCTTGGTAGTTCTAGGGTTATGAAAGTTTCATGATGTAATTCGTATTTCGTGTGTAAAACTCCGTACAACACTACTTGTGGTTTGTTTTATATAAGATTGCATATTTAATCCATACTCATAGTCGTTTTGTGCATCAATGATCATTGTGTAGAGTCTGAATACATAACATGGTTATTGATTGAGTGCGTTCACTACTGAGCAGGGTTTATTGTTATAATTCTAAGTGAAGGGATTTCGAAGTCTTATTGAACCGTCTTATATGAATATTCATGAATTGAATTAAATTCGGGTTGATGAATAGGATGAAGAGTATAACTTTATAGTACCTAAAAAGGGAGATCAAATCGGGTTAGATTCTAGACGTAGAAGATAATTGATTATGATAGTACCTAGAAAGGGGGGTGAAGTATATCTCTTGCTCCGAGGTTATTCACACGTGTTACACGCATGTTTACTTGTGTCTATAGAGTAGATATGCATGGTTTAGTGATGCGTCAACAAACCACAGGGCAGAGTCGGACACCATCACATGAAAATACGAATTGCTAGTGAAACTGGATGACCCGACGAACTACCTATTATTCTTATTGATCACAACTCACTCTTACTATTTCTTTTTGCTATTTTGATTAGAAGTTATTATCCATTAAACCTTTACAATTACCAAACATAGTCTAAAATATACTAGAAGATAACAAAATTGATATTTAACCGTCCCTTGGGTTCGATATTGTAACTTGGTCATCTTCGCGACTACAATTGATATCCTTATACTTGAGGATTAATTTATGTGTTGAGAAAACCCCTATCAAGTTCTTGATTTGATTGTACCCCGAGTATCCATCCAAGAAACAATAAAACTCATACCCTGCAAGACGATCCAACATTTGATCCAAAAAAGGAAGAGGAAAATGGTCCTTACACGTGTTCTCATTTAATTTCCTGTAATCCACACATGTACGCCATCCCATAGGAATCCTCGTGGCTATAGCTTCTCCATCCTCAGCTTTCACTACAGTCATGCCCCCCTTTTTAGCAACTACATGCAATGGACTCACATGGGGACTATCACTAATAGGATATATAATTCCAATATCCAACCACGTAAGGATTTGCTTCCTTATCACCTCTCGAATTGCGGGATTCACCCTACGCTGATTTTGAACACTCGCCTTGGCTTCATCCAACAACCTAATCCGATGCATACAATACGAAGGACTAATACCTTTCAAATCATCAAGTGACCACCCTATTGCAGACTTGTACTTCCTTAAGACTTCTAATAACTCCTCAAGTTGATCCTTATTAAGGGAAGAAGATACAATTACCGGATATTGTGCATTATCACCAAGAAAAGCGTACTTCAAGTGTTCCGGCAATGGTTTCAACTCCTCTTTTCTTTCTTCCACTGGAGTGTTTTCGTTATCCAAAGACAAGTACTTCCTGGTCCATTTGACTTCTTCCACCTTATTTCTTTCCAATGCAAACCTGTCATCACCCAAAGCAAGTAAGTTTTCAAGAAATTCAATACATACCTCGTTAGAAAGTCCGTCAAGCTCCGTAGTGGGATAAGTAAGAGACTCCATCAAACATGTCTCAAGAGGATCCTTTGACAAGATCAGAGACATATCCTCCTTCACAATCTCCTCCACCACGTCAATACTATAACACTGGGACTCCATTGGCATCTTCATTGCATTGTCCAAGTTGAAAAGTACTTCTTCTTTGTCCATTCGCAACTTCAATTCTCCCTTCCGAACATCTATCATAGCTCCAGCCGTAGCAAGGAATGGCCTCCCCAAGATTAAAGGAATATTATCCTTGTCATCATCCATTTCTAGTACAAGAAAATCCACGGGGAAGACTAGCTTCTCCACCTTTACAAGAACATCTTCAACAATACCTTTCGGAAACGTCATTGATCTATCTGCCAATTAGAGAGCAACAGTTGTCGGAGTCAGCTCCCCCAAACCAAGCTTCTGTAAGATGGACAACGGCATCAAATTGATGCTTGCCCCTAGATCGCACAAAGCTCACCGTGCTGGCCCCTTCCCGATCTCACATAAAATAGTAAAGCTCCCCGGATCTTTCATCTTTGGTGGCAACTTCTTTTGAATAATTGAGCTACAATTCTCAGATAAGTTTACCGTTTCAACTCCGGTTAAGCTTCGCTTCTTCATCAATATGTCTTTAAGGAATCGAGAATAATATGGCATCTCCATGATTGCCTCTGAAAAATGGATGTTCAAGCTTATCTTGTTCATTATCTCTGAAAACTTCTTGAACTTCTCTTCCAATCCCTTCTTCACTAGCTTGTAGGGAAACAGTGGAGGTATCTTTGTTTTGGGAATCCCCCATTCATCACGATCAACCTTCTCCGCTTTCTCCTTTTCGGCTCTTAATCGCTTAGCTCTTTTCCATTTTTTCTCAGCTATTATGTTTGTACTTTTCTCATTCCGTACCACTGGAGTTGCATCAACATCAAAAGAAACATCAGGTGCATCAATCAAAACATCTTGGCGAGGTTCGACTAGGGTTCGACCAGTTTGAGAGGTCGAACCAGGATTGTATTGGTCGAACCTCTCTCCTGGAAGACTGATCTCATTCTACTCCGGAGATTCGACTTGGGTTCGACCAGCATTAGAGGTCGAACAATTGCCCCCGAGGTTGAACCGCTTCACTGTATAATCTCTATCTTCCGGTTCGACCTGGGTTCGACATGAAGGGTTGGTCGAATAATTTCGATCGTGGTCGAACCATTCCTGCATCAAAACAGAGTGCTCTTACCGATGAGGTTCGACTATGGTTCGACCTGTATGCCAGGTCGAACCCTCTGAATTTTGGTTGAACCGAGGCTTAGAAAATTCCAACTTTGATTCTGGCCTCATCGGTCCCTCGTACTGCATTCCCGACCTCAGTGTGATGGCATTACACGACTTCAGATTCTCTATACTCTGAGACGGAAACTTCCCTTTTCCTACAGTTTGAGTCTATGTGTTCACATTCTCTGCAATTGTACCCATCAACAATGTGAGATCTTTCACTTGAGTGGACAAATCTCTGTGGTGATCATCAATCTTTTTCTCAAGTTTTGCCTCAAGGCGGTTCACTCTTTCATCATTCTTTACCATGTACCGGTTCACAATATCCTCAAAACCAGGCTTTCCTTCTTCCACCTTTTCTCCCGGATCAACACCCATCGGAAGTTGCACTGCATTGTTCGTATTACTCCATGAAAATTCAGGCCTCCTTGGTTGCTGTTGATAACTACCAGAGGGACCACGATTATTAAAGTTCCCTCGATAGTTCCCTTGGTAATTTCGGTTTTCTTGATTTGGGTACCTCGTTCCTTGAATACTTTGACCCATGGCATAATTTGCTTCCTCCAATTCCTCTTGGATGGTTCCATTATTCATCATCTCTTGCTGCATGATTGGCACTCGTTGAGATATCTCACTGATCTGCTTCTGTTAAGACTCAAGTAGCTTGTTGATATTGGACAAGCTCAAAACGATCTCATCCTCTCTCTTTGTTTTCACCATTGCTTGTTCAACCTGAGCTACCTTTCCAAGAACATACGTACCTCTAACTCTATCAGTAGGCCAATCCCTCGAATTCATCGATATATCTTCAAACAATCTCTCGGCCTCAACGGATGACTTTGTAAGCAATGCTCCATTAGAAGAAGCATCAAGTAGCACTCTTGATTCACAGTCCAATCCATTATAGAATATACTGATATATTGGGCTTTAGATAACCCATGTTGAGGGCACTTCCTGAGCATGTCCTTGAATCTATCCCACGCTTCATGAAATTTCTCACCTCCACTGATAGCAAATTGGTTAATATCTTGCTTTATCTTAAACACCTTCGAAGGTGGCATATACCTTTCAAAGAACCTTAACTTCAATTGCTCCCACGTGGTGCACTCAGCTGCGTTAATAGTATCGTACCAATCCCTCGCCTTTTCAGTAAGTGAGAATTTGAACAAAAGGATCTTCCTAGCATCTTCATGTTCTCCTACGTCTTTTTGAGTACTTGCATAGCCCAAGAACTTGTTCAGATGCTGCTGCGGATCCTCGAAAGACCCTCCTGAAAAGGAGTTTCTTTCTATCATGCTAATAAGAGCGGGATGAAGATCGAATGCTGTGTTAGTTCCCCTTGCTCCTAAAAGCTCATAATTTCCAGCCCCATTATTTCTGAAAACCTCTCGGATGGCTAGATTATCCGGATTCGCTGCCATGTTGACTGTTTCTACTTCCAAATTAACTTCAGTTGTAGCCTCAATCATTTGCGAAATCTGCTCGTCAACCTCGACTCCAAAATTCAGAGCTCCAAAATTCAGAGCTTCATTTTTCTTCTTCTTCTTTCTTGATGATGCTCCAATCTCAGGATTATACGGTTCAAGATTACCTTTCTTTGATCTTGTGAGCATACACCTAAAACGAATAAGAAAGAAAACAACAAAACAAGGTAAATAGTCCTAATAAACTAGAAATAATACAAAAAAGATATTTTACGCCGTCCCCGGCAATGGTGCCAAGAACTTGATAGGTGTTTTCTCAACACACAAATTAATTCTCAAGTATAAGGATATCAATTGTAGTCGCGAAGATGACCAAGTTACAATATCGAACCCAAGGGATGGTTAAATATCAATTTTGTTATCTTCTAGTATATTTTAGACTATGTTTGGTAATTGTAAAGGTTTAATGGATAATAACTTCTAATTGAAATAGCAAAAAGAAATAGTAAGAGTGAGTTGTGATCAATAAGAATAATAGGTAGTTCGTCGGGTCATCCAGTTTCACTAGCAATTCGTATTTTCATGTGATGGTGTCCGACTCTGTCCTATGATTTGTGGACGCATCACTAAACCATGCATATCTACTCTATAGACACAAGTAAACATGCGTGTAACACGTGTGAATAACCTCGGAGCAAGAGATATACTTCACCCCCCTTTCTAGGTACTATCATAATCAATTATCTTCTACGTCTAGAATCTAACCCGATTTGATCTCCCTTTTTAGGTACTATAAAGTTATACTCTTCATCCTATTCATCAACCCGAATTTAATTCAATTCATGAATATTCATATAAGACGGTTCTAATAAGACTTCGGAATCCCTTCACTTAGAATTATAACAATAAACCCTGCTCAGTAGTGAACGCACTCAATCAATAACCATGTTATGTATTCAGACTCTACACAACGATCATTGATGCACAAAATGAATATGAGTATGGATTAAATATGCAATCTTATATAAAACAAACCACAAGTAGTGTTGTACGGAGTTTTACACACGAAATACGAATTACATCATGAAACTTTCTTAACCCTAGAACTACCAAGGTGGTTCTAGCCCATTATTGATCTAGGAACAATCATGGTTAGATTGATCATTCTTACTTGAACCTTCAGCGAACCTCTGTCACAGCCCTCCGGATGGATCACCACCTCTACTCTTGTCTCTCTTATGATTGATGATCAAAAGCTCTCCTCATTCTCTGTATGAGCCTCCTTTTATACTTGTAATCACGTCTCTAGGGCTTGGAATGGGCTTTCTAAGTGATCTCACGTGTTTCGGCCTCGAAAATCCGGATAAGATAAGTTCTCGTGCATAGGTTCGACCACGTCAAATAGGTCGAACAACTGGCCACAGGTCGAACCCCAGGTCGAACCCCGCTACTGGAAGAATTCTGCACAGGTTCGACCTTCTGGAGAGGTCGAACCACTTAGGCCTTGCTCAAACCCCAGGTCGAACCTCATCACTGGACAACTCCCGCTCCCGATTCGACCAACTGGCAAGTCGAACTCAAACATCGTGGTCGAATCCTCTTTCCTGCGAACTGGTTCGACCTGATGGACAGGTCGACCCACTCGAGTCGTGTGATGAGCGTTTTCTCAACACACAAAATAATCCTCAAGTATAAGGATATCAATTGTAGTCTCGAAAGGTGACCAAGTGAATATCGAACCCAAGGGACGGCGTATTATCAATTAAATTATTATCTAAATTAATTAAGACAAAGCAATAAGAGTTTGATGTTTGATTATAACTAAAATACTCAATTAAATAACAAATAAAATAAACTATCACTCGAAGAATACGTAGGTGGATCAAGTAGGAGAATAGGTAGCTCTAGGATAATCCAGTTTCACTAATTAACTTCCCTTCCATGTGTCAATGTTCGACTCTGCCTTGTGGAATATGGACGCATCACTAAACTATGCATATCTACTCTATAGACACAAGTAAACATGCGTGTAACACGTGTGAATAACCTCGGAGCAAGAGATATAATTTCACCCCCCTTTCTAGGTACTATCAGTATCAATTATTTCCCCCTAGGATTGGTACTCTAACCCGATATGATCTCCCTTTATAGGTACTATGAAATTATCCTCTTTATCCTACTTATTAACCCGAATTCAATTCAATTAATAAGTATTCATACATGATAGTTCTAATGAAGCTTCGGAGTCCCCTCACTTAGAATCATAACATGGAATCCTGTTCAGCGGTGAACGCACTCAATCTACAACCAAGATATATATTCAGACTCTATATACCAATTGAAGATGCACAAAACGACCGTGAATATGGATTAAGCAAGCACAATCATATATAAAATAAATCCACAAGTAGTGTTGTACGGAGTGTATACATGGAAGTTCAATTAACTAGATAAAACCTTCAAACTCCTAAATCTACCAAAAAGGCTCTAGCCCATGATGTTTCGAAGAACAATCATGGGTGTTGGATAGATCTTACCCGGATGTCCAGAAAATACAAGATAAATTAGGAAACGAATAAACCCTTGATATGGCGTCTTCATGCCCTTCTCCATCTTGAATCCTCCTCTTGGTTCTCCTCTTGATTCCACAAACGAATCTTCAAAGTAATGGATGGATGGAGGAAAGGAAGTGGATGATGGATGGGGGTGATCCCCCCTTGTGGGGTGTTGTATGGTTGTGGCCTCTCCTCGGTGATTGGTGACTATTGATTGGACGTGTTCCTTGACTGCATGAGCCTCCTTTTATACTTGTAATCACGTCTCTAGGGCTTGGAATGGGCTTTTCAAGTGATCCCACGCGTTTTGGCCTCGAAAATACGTAAGTTCCCGCACGTAGGTTCGACCTCGTCAAACAGGTCGAACCTCTCCCTCTTTGGTCGAACCACAGGTCGAACCCTGCTACTAGATTTGCGCAGTCTCTCCGTTTCACGTATAACTTTCACATCCGACCTCCGAATTGAGTGATTCTTGCGCTCACGCGATCCTCTCTTCCTTGGCTTTCTATCAATATAAAGAAATCACAAAAACTCCAAGAATTGAATATGTAATAGGCCATGGAATGTAGCACTGCAATTCTGTTCGGCACAGCTCGCGCGGCGTCACCACTTTGCTCATAACTTCCTCGTTCGGACTCCGAATGGGATGTTCTTTACGCCAAAACGACCCTCTCTTCAGTGGCTTTCCAACTATGTATTACACTTCTCGTTCAGAGCTCCACATCAATACAGAATAATTACACAAGTTGGATGTGCGTTTATCAGCATTCTTGCACAAATTGCACCTTTTCTCAAACTTGGCTCTTTTGATCCTTTTTCCACCTAAAACACAACAAAACACCTCAAGTGCACATAATTCTCACATATAATGAATATAAGACCATTGTGCTAATATATGACAAGAATATCAATCAAAAAGGTGTTAAATTGGATATTAAAACACGCTTATTTTCACTCTCATCAAACCCCCAAACTTACCCGTTGCTCGTCCCGAGGCAACAAAATAAAAATAAAAAGAGAGAGAGTATGAAAATTAGCAGGAAACAAGGACTATGAATAATACCCCATTCAAAATACAATTGTCCTCAACTTAGGTCATGCAACTCTCATTATATGTAATAATCAATTCGTAGCATACAAGTTAAGACAATCACCACCAATTCAAATGCTCCATTGACATGTTCTCACGGGAAGTATATATCACTCGCACTCAAGTGTAAAAGATGTACACTTATGGGATAAGGTGTTTACGCTCAGATTTAATTCAAGTGCATGCGTAACCATAAGCTTGCCAAACGTCTCAACTCTCCTTTTACTTGTAGCTAGTAAATCATGGATCAAAAAGGACTTTCATTAGGTTGTAATGTAGGCTTTTTGGAATAGGTGGGAAATATATGGATAAGTGAATCAAAACTCGGATCAATCAAGCTGCAGTCTCTCTCGATCTTTCATTCTTCCTCATCACTTCAATCAAGCACAACATTCTCTTCAAACTCTCCCATCTTTCTCCTTCAAGCACAACATATTTTCTTTTTTAACTTTTCCTAGCTCTTCAACTCCATCATTATCCTTTTCTTCACCCTTTTTTTCTCTTTTCTTTTCTCTTGAGGTACCAGTTTCGGGCACTACCTCTCACATCCTCCATAGGGTACTAGATTTAAGCACTACCCTAGGGTGTTTGATTCCATGGAATACTAGATTTAAGCACTACTCCATGAATTTCTTTTTCATCCTTAAGACTTTTTTTTTCATTATCCTTATCATCCCTCAAATCACCACTCTCTTCAATTAAGCTTTATTGGCTATCAAAGAATGGATTTAATAAGGCTCAAATGGGCTGACTAGGGATTTAATGAATTCAGGTAAAGTATATGGGAAAATATGGGTTAAATATCAAAGATGGCCTAATATCATTTCCATAATCCGCTAGACTAATCTTGAATATTCAAGGAGACTCAAGGCAAGTTCTAGAATACACGCACAAGAACGATACTCACCAGAAAGAAATATCATGTGATTATGTACATGATCATAAGGCTCAAATTCTCACATGGGTTTTTAACAAGTAATAGAGCAATTTTCATGGTAAGCAATATCCCACAAGTACACATAGAACTTCATATCATAATATAACTCAAGTACACTTCCTTCATCAATTTCAAGAGCATATGAATTTCAAATATAAGCTCATATAGATCACCACCAAAAACTCAATCCTTCACTCCATGAATTATAAGCACATATAAAAATTAGAAAAAGGAAACGAGGGCACCTGATTTTCTTCAACGTACGCACGAGCTCCTCGAGTCAAAGCCTCAATGTAGAACTCGTCTTGCCACCTAGTTACCCTTTTCTATCATCAAAGCTCAAGCATACTCATCATCACAGGATTCATCAATAATAAAATAGGAGAACTATACGAAAGACTCAATTGACTATCTAAACGACTCCACACACACTAAAAACACCACTGAACACTAGGCAAATTACAAAAAATCGACATATCAAAACCGATTAAAGTTTCAATATACCGCAAAAAATCAACTCCCCTAGCAAACATTACAAAGAAAAGATTATATTCTTAGTGCTTTAATGAGGTAAGAACATCACACCCCCCCCAAACTTAGTAAAAACGTAAGTTGAAACTAAGTTTGAAAAGAGATGTAATTTCCGAATAATAAGCACGCCAAATATAAAAGTTTCTTACTCACACAAAATAAATAAAGCAATAAAACGGAAGGACAAGCCCCCAACAGGCGCTCATGTTTAACGTCGTAGAGTCACGACGGATTACCGCTTTGTAGACTACTTGATTGGAGGACCGTCTTGTCGCATCCTCACCTTCAAATACTTTCTTTCTCTCTTCTTGTCTACACTCAACACCTCATCTTTCTTGGTCACAAGTATATGATCATTGAAATTTCCTTCCTCCCATAGCTGTCTAGACACCCCCTTGTCAATCTTCCACTTAAATTCAGAATCAGCTGTCTTAGAAAAATCAAGATTAAACAAGTTAGAAACCATATCAATGCTCTTGCACGATTGAGTCTCCATGGGCATCTTCATTGCATGATCAAGAGAGAAAACCACATCTTCATTATCCATTCGCAGGCTAAGCTTTTCTTCCTTAACATCTATCATAGCTCCAGCTGTGGCAAGGAACGGTCGTCCCAAAATAAGGGGAATGTCACCCTTATCATCTTCCATCTCAAGTACAAGAAAATCCATGGGAAAAACTAACTTATCCACTCTCACTAAAACATCTTCAATTAAACCCTTCGGACAAGTCATGGATCTATCCGCCAATTGAAGAGCAATATTCGTGGGAGTTAACTCCCCCAAACCAAGCCTTTTAAATATGGACAAAGGCATCAAATTAACGCTTGCCCCCAAATCACACAAGGCTTTATGTGCCGACCCTTTTCCAATGTCACAAAGAATGGTGAAGCTTCCCGGATCCTTTAACTTTGCAGGCAGCTTCCTTTGAAGGATCGAGCTGCAATTCTCTGATAGGTTCACCGTCTCCACTCCGTTCAAGCTTCTCTTCTTTGATATAATATTCTTGAGGAATCGGGCATAGTATGGCATCTCCATGATTGCTTCAGAGAAAGGAATGTTCAAGCTTACTTTGCTTATGACATCGTGAAACCTCTTGAACTTTTCTTCCAATCCCTTCTCAGCCAATCTCGAAGGAAATGGAGGAGGTATCTTGGTCTTTGGTCTTCCCCATTCATCACGTTCAACCTCCTTCGCTTTATCCTTCTCGGCTCTCAATCTCTTTGCTCTTTCCCACTTCTTCTCCGCTATTATCTTTGTACTTTGCTCATTCCGAACCACTGGAGTAGCATCAACATCATCGAGAGTGTTCGAAGTAACAACAGGCAATTTCTGGAGGGGTTCGACCAGGGTTCGACCTGTGGAACAGGTCGAACCAGGCACGTACTGGTCGAACCTACCTTCTGGACAATGACTCTCTTTTTGAAATTGAGGTTCGACCTGGGTTTGACCTGTTTGAGAGGTCGAACTAGGTACGTAATAGTCGAACCTATCTCCTGGAAGACTGCTCTCTTTCTGCTCTTGAGGTTCGACTAGGGTTCGACCAGTGTTAGAGGTCGAACCATCAATGCTTTGGTCGAACCAGTCGTCTGGCATGCTGCTCTCACTTTGAACTTGGGGTTCGACCTGGGTTCGACCAGGGTTACTGGTCGAACCAACTCCCCCCAGGTCGAATCGGCTCACTGGATGACTTTTGCCTACCGGTTCGACCTTGGTTCGACCAAGGGTACTGGTCGAATCAATTATGTCGTGGTCAAATCGAGCTGCAGACGAAACAGAGTACTTCGGAGGGTGCGGTTCGACCTCAGTTCGAGCTGTTGTGCTAGTCGAACCGAAATGCCCCAGGTCGAACTGACCTTCTGTAAGATTTTTGGTCGTCGGTTCGACCTGGGTTCGACCTGATGGCCTGGTCGAACCGGTAGCATCGTGGTCGAATCGAGGTTTTGTGAAAACAGAGTGCTCCGCATGGTGAGGTTCGACCATGGTTCGACCTGTATGCCAGGTCGAACCTTCTGGATGTTGGTCGAACCAATGCTTAGTCATGTCCAAATTTGATTTCGACCTCGTCGTTCCCTCGTACTGTGTTCCAGACCTTAACGTGATGGCTTTATCTTCCAATTTTTGTGCCAATTGATTCACGTTCGTGGTCATCTGCCCCATCATCAAGGTAAACTCCTTCAACTGCTTAGACAAATCTGCACGATCAACATTCATGGTATCCTCAAGACGATCAATCCTTGCATCATTCTCAGCCATGTATCGATGGAAGGTATCTTTAACACTCTTCACTTCTTGCTGCTTCATACTAGGCCCCCTTTGTGTCAACTCTGTGATCTGCCTTTGCTGGGACTCTAGTAGCTTGTTGATGTTAGCTAGACTAGAGACGATCTCATCATCCCTATTCGGCTTCTCCACTTGATGTTCAACTTGCGCTACTTCGCCAAGTACATATGATCCTCTATCTCTCTCTATTGGCCAGTCACGTGTATTCATAGAGATGTCTTCAAACAACTTTTCCGCTTCAAATGCTGTCTTTGATAACAGCGCTCCTCCTGATGATGCATCAATAAAAACACGCGAACCACAATTCAATCCATAGTAGAAGATGCTTATGTATTCAGCCTTCGACATTCCATGCTGTGGACACCTCTTGAGCATGTCTTTAAACCTATCCCACGCCTCATAAAATTTCTCACCCTGATTCATAACAAATTGGGTGATCTCTTGCTTCAATCTTAAGATCCTTGAGGGTGGCATGTATCTTTCCAAGAACTTCTGCTGCAGTTGGTCCCATGTAGTGCAATCTGTGGCATCAAGAGTCTCATACCAAGCTTCTGCCCTATCAATCAATGAGAACTTGAATAGGGCGATCCGTCTAGCATTATCATTCTCTCCACTGCCCTTTTGAGTGTTTGCATAACCAAGAAATCTTCGGAGATGTTGATATGGATCTTCAAACCAATCTCCAGAAAAGGGATTCTTTTCCACCATGTTAATAAGAGCGGGATTTATTTCAAAATCATCATCTTCCCCCCTTGCTCCTATCAATCCCATGTTGACATTCCCAAAGTTCGTGAAAATTTCACGTATGGCAACATTATCCGGATTCTGCCTTGCTCCGGCCATGTTTAGATCAATGTGTTATTCCTCCTTTCCTTCCCCTCCTTTTCCAAGCACACAAGTAACTCGGAAAAATTCAAGGTTAGATAGAAATAAATAATCACAAATAAAATAAAAAAAATATCTTAATCAAACTAGAAATAATAAAATTAATAATAACAGCCGTCCCCGGCAACGGCGCCAAGAACTTGATGAGCGTTTTCTCAACACACAAAATAATCCTCAAGTATAAGGATATCAATTGTAGTCTCGAAAGGTGACCAAGTGAATATCGAACCCAAGGGACGGCGTATTATCAATTAAATTATTATCTAAATTAATTAAGACAAAGCAATAAGAGTTTGATGTTTGATTATAACTAAAATACTCAATTAAATAACAAATAAAATAAACTATCACTCGAAGAATACGTAGGTGGATCAAGTAGGAGAATAGGTAGCTCTAGGATAATCCAGTTTCACTAATTAACTTCCCTTCCATGTGTCAATGTTCGACTCTGCCTTGTGGAATATGGACGCATCACTAAACTATGCATATCTACTCTATAGACACAAGTAAACATGCGTGTAACACGTGTGAATAACCTCGGAGCAAGAGATATAATTTCACCCCCCTTTCTAGGTACTATCAGTATCAATTATTTCCCCCTAGGATTGGTACTCTAACCCGATATGATCTCCCTTTATAGGTACTATGAAATTATCCTCTTTATCCTACTTATTAACCCGAATTCAATTCAATTAATAAGTATTCATACATGATAGTTCTAATGAAGCTTCGGAGTCCCCTCACTTAGAATCATAACATGGAATCCTGTTCAGCGGTGAACGCACTCAATCTACAACCAAGATATATATTCAGACTCTATATACCAATTGAAGATGCACAAAACGACCGTGAATATGGATTAAGCAAGCACAATCATATATAAAATAAATCCACAAGTAGTGTTGTACGGAGTGTATACATGGAAGTTCAATTAACTAGATAAAACCTTCAAACTCCTAAATCTACCAAAAAGGCTCTAGCCCATGATGTTTCGAAGAACAATCATGGGTGTTGGATAGATCTTACCCGGATGTCCAGAAAATACAAGATAAATTAGGAAACGAATAAACCCTTGATATGGCGTCTTCATGCCCTTCTCCATCTTGAATCCTCCTCTTGGTTCTCCTCTTGATTCCACAAACGAATCTTCAAAGTAATGGATGGATGGAGGAAAGGAAGTGGATGATGGATGGGGGTGATCCCCCCTTGTGGGGTGTTGTATGGTTGAGGCCTCTCCTCGGTGATTGGTGACTATTGATTGGACGTGTTCCTTGACTGCATGAGCCTCCTTTTATACTTGTAATCACGTCTCTAGGGCTTGGAATGGGCTTTTCAAGTGATCCCACGCGTTTTGGCCTCGAAAATACGTAAGTTCCCGCACGTAGGTTCGACCTCGTCAAACAGGTCGAACCTCTCCCTCTTTGGTCGAACCACAGGTCGAACCCTGCTACTAGATTTGCGCAGTCTCTCCGTTTCACGTATAACTTTCACATCCGACCTCCGAATTGAGTGATTCTTGCGCTCACGCGATCCTCTCTTCCTTGGCTTTCTATCAATATAAAGAAATCACAAAAACTCCAAGAATTGAATATGTAATAGGCCATGGAATGTAGCACTGCAATTCTGTTCGGCACAGCTCGCGCGGCGTCACCACTTTGCTCATAACTTCCTCGTTCGGACTCCGAATGGGATGTTCTTTACGCCAAAACGACCCTCTCTTCAGTGGCTTTCCAACTATGTATTACACTTCTCGTTCAGAGCTCCACATCAATACAGAATAATTACACAAGTTGGATGTGCGTTTATCAGCATTCTTGCACAAATTGCACCTTTTCTCAAACTTGGCTCTTTTGATCCTTTTTCCACCTAAAACACAACAAAACACCTCAAGTGCACATAATTCTCACATATAATGAATATAAGACCATTGTGCTAATATATGACAAGAATATCAATCAAAAAGGTGTTAAATTGGATATTAAAACACGCTTATTTTCACTCTCATCATCGTGGTCGAATCCTCTTCTGCAAGCTCAGCAATGTTGGTTCGACCTGCTGGAGAGGTCGAACCCTCCTCCAACCAGGTCGAACCCACCTAATTCTTGGGCGGTTCGCATGGCTTCGACTCTGTCTCTTCGATTCTTGGCTCTTTCACTCCGTTTTTGCTAAGAAAACACTCAAATAGCTCCACTAACACCTGATTCATGCTAATTCACAATATATATAGGTTTTCCACCTATTTCCACATCAAAACTCTCCAAAACTAGCACAAAACATAGCGCCAAACTTGTGAAATTTACACACTTATCAAATGATAGGGGTTTTCTCAACATACAAATTAATCCTCAAGTATAAGGATATCAATTGTAGTCGCGAAGATGACCAAGTTACAATATCGAACCCAAGGGATGGTTAAATATCAATTTTGTTATCTTCTAGTATATTTTAGACTATGTTTGGTAATTGTAAAGGTTTAATGGATAATAACTTCTAATCGAAATAGCAAAAAGAAATAGTAAGAGTGAGTTGTGATCAATAAGAATAATAGGTAGTTCGTCGGGTCATCCAATTTTACTAGCAATTCGTATTTTCATGTGATGGTGTCCGACTCTGCCCTGTGGTTTGTGGACGCATCACTAAACCATGCATATCTACTCTATAGACACAAGTAAACATGCGTGTAACACGTGTGAATAACCTCGGAGCAAGAGATATACTTCACCCCCCTTTCTAGGTACTATCATAATCAATTATCTTCTACGTCTAGAATCTGACCCGATTTGATCTCCCTTTTTAGGTACTATAAAGTTATACTCTTCATCCTATTCATCAACCCGAATTTAATTCAATTCATGAATATTCATATAAGACGGTTCTAATAAGACTTCGGAATCTCTTCACTTAGAATTATAACAATAAACCATGCTCAGTAGTGAAGTGTTGTACGGAGTTTTACACACGAAATACGAATTACATCATGAAACTTTCATAACCCTAGAACTACCAAGGTGGTTCTAGCCCATGATTGATCTAGGAACAATCATGGTTAGATTGATCATTCATACTTGAACATTCAGCGAACCTTTGTCACAGCCCTCCGGATGGATCACCACCTCTACTCTTGTCTCTCTTATGATTGATGATCAAAAGCTCTCCTCATTCTCTGTATAAGCCTCCTTTTATACTTGTAATCACGTCTCTAGGGCTTGGAATGGGCTTTCTAAGTGATCTCACGCGTTTCGGCCTCGAAAATCCGGATAAGGTAAGTTCTTGCGCATAGGTTCGACCACGTCAAACAGGTCGAACAACTGGCCACAGGTCGAACTCCAGGTCGAACCCCGCTACTGGAAGAATTCTGCACAGGTTCGACCTTCTGGACAGGTCTAACCACTTAGGCCTTGGTTGAACCCCAGGTCGAACCTCATCACTGGACAACTCCCGCTCCCGATTCGACCAACTGGCAAGTCGAACTCAAACGTCGTGGTCGAATCCTCTTTCCTGCGAACTGGTTCGACCATGGTTCGACCTGATGGATAGGTCGAACCACTCGAGTCGTGGTCGAATCCTCTTCTGCTAGCTCAGCAATGTTGGTTCGACCTGCTGGAGAGGTCGAACCCTCCTCCAACCAGGTCGAACCCACCTAATTCTTGGGCGGTTCGCATGGCTTTGACTCCGTCTCTTCGATTCTTGGCTCTTTCACTCCATTTTTGCTAAGAAAACATTCAAATAGCTCCACTAACACCTGATTCATGCTAATTCACAATATATATAGGTTTTCCACCTATTTCCACATCAAAACTCTCCAAAACTAGCATAAAACATAGCGTCAAACTTGTGAATTGACACACTCATCAAACCCCCAAACTTGCATGTTGCTCGTCACGAGGCAACCAATTTAAACCACAGGAGTCGTGTATAATTCAACAAGATCTAGTACAACACATATTACACATGCCACTTCATTGAATCAAACAAGAATTACTTGCATCATATATTTCACTCATAAAAAATCAATCCAATCACACACCATTCGGAGTACTAAGTAATCTCGCTGACAAGATAAGTCTTTACTCTCTTTCGCTCGTGCGTGAGGCACTATAGGCTAGTATAAACACTCATATCAATTCATATTCACGCGTAACCATAAGCTTGGTAAAGGTCTAAAAAATCAACTTACATTAGATTAATACTAGGATCACAAAGGACTTGTTTCAAGGTTGTAATGTTGGCTCTTTGGAAAGGGTAGGAAAATTTGGTCATAGTGACTTAAGACACTAGTAGAGAGTTACCTTGGAGGTTCTTGATTTCTCATTCGGCTTCACATTCTCCTCAAATTCTTCTCTTGCACTTGCAATTTTCAATATTCCTTCTCTTCATTGCATCAACATCATTCTTCTTTTGATCGCTCGGGTACCAGTTGTAGGCACTACCCTTCTCGAACATCGTTCGGCTGCTTCTTAAAAACTTCAAGCCCCATGTATAAGCAATTCGGGTACCAATTTCAGGCACTACCCCTAACAAGATTTAACCATGCACTTTTCTTACTAAACCTCATTCCATCTTCCTTTTCTTCTTCCACACTTATTCACCTTACTCTCTCTACCAATGAATAGGGTATTTTCAAAGCTCAAATAAGGTAATTACGGCTCTTATATTTGGCTTGCCAAAGAAAAAGCTTTTAAAAGGCTCAAACAGGGCTACCAAAGATTTATAAAATCATTAGGAAAGGTAAAATTTGGCTAAGTGACTCAATTAATCAAAAATGGCCTAAGATCATATCCTAATATTTCATCAATTGTAAGTTTCACACAAGACTCCAAGCCAAGTTCTAGAATACGTTCATACAAATGATTCTCTCAAAAATAAACTATCATGATTAATCATGATAAAGGCTCAAATCCTCACATAGGTAATCAATCCCTAATACTCCTCATAGCACATAATCAACATCAATTCCTCATGAATTCCATATACTTAACAAATTATTCATGCTCTTTCCAATGAAAATAAACACGTAAACACATGATTGCACAGAATCAATAACCCATATACAAAACAATGATACAAGATCAACTATATCAAGTACATGCCACTCACATATGAATCACACCCCAATCTGTAAAAATAAAAAGAAGAATGGGAGATAAGATGACTCGGAGAAGCCAAAAGAAAACCTGAAACTACTCCTTAGGAGCATCATCATCCTCATCCTCATCCATCCTATTTTCCACAGCTCGGCACAGACTGGTAATGTGCATATCCATCATATCCACTCGACTAGTCACTCTACCAACACGCTCATCCAAGGTAGAGTACCTTTCGTTCAGCGTGGCGTAGTTGGCGTTAGCGAGCGCGAGCTGCTTGTTCATCTCCTGTTGTGCAGCTACCACCGCGATCAGCTGCTCATGAATCAAGCAAAGCTGCTCCCGAGTACCTGGAACTGCTCGCCGCTGCTGTGGTACCGGAGCATGCTGAGGCGCATCATGCTGCTCTTCTTCCAGAATCTCCATCTCCGGCTGCACATATACCTGATTCTCCTCTTCAGGCTGCTGTGGCTGAGGTGGACGGAACTCTCCTTGATCAATGATCTGCTGTAACTCAGCCATCCTCCCCTCAGCACACATCTGCGCTACCGCTCTCCAATCACCACCCGACTTCACTGCCACGGATAAGGCGGTATGTCCAAGAGAATTCATTAACTTATTCCTTGCTTCCCGAATAGTGGTCAAGTTGCTCACGTCGAAGGGGAACATAAATTCGAAAGGCTTGAGACCCCTCGTGAAAAACCAATCTCCATTTCTAAAATGGGCAAATCCTCCCTTCACGCACGTGCTCAGCATCAAATCGGGTTCTCCTTCTACTGGTGTAAAGCCGGTGAGATCCAAGTTGTAATGCTCAGCCACGATCGTCAATAGCCCTCCTATATTCACCTTTTGAAATCCAATGGTCTTGAATCGATTCAGCTGCGCAATAAAATAAGCTCCAACATTGAACTTCACCCCGTTTAGCATACACCACAGGGCGTAAAGCTCTCCTCTAGACACAACACTTCCCTCCGAGCGGGCGAATAACGTGTTGCTCAGGACGCGGTCCATGTATCTCAAGACTTGGTTCTTTATTGCGGAAGCACGAGCATGTCTGGTCTTATAATCACGAATCTCCCCGGTGATCTCCCTTCAAAACCATTTTGCACTGAATGCAGCATTTTCTAAACGAGGGATCTCTAAAGGCGTCTCAAACAGCTCATTGAAATCCTCAGACGTCCATCTCCTACTCACTCCGCCAAGCTGAAACGTACACTGATATGGGTACCCAAGTGGGTCCTTCTCCATCTCAAATGAGCAAACTACTTCCGCTGTAACATGGAAGTACGTCGGCCTCTTCAACTCCATGAATCTTCGGATCCCTACTTGATCAAACATCCAAAATATATCATCCCCTATTCTCATTATCCTCATCGCTTCATCATCTTGGTATCGAGTGCGAGCTATCTTGTCTGAAACTTCTTCCCACTTCTCTTTGATCTCATCACAATCTTGTATCTGAATCTTGAAGTTATCGGGTAAACGATCTTGTAGCCTCAGTTTCCTTGTCACTTTGTCCAAATTCAAAGGCCTGTCATGCCTCTTCTTCGATCTTTCCTCCTCTGCCTTTCCTTTACCTTTACTTGATCCTTGTCCCTTTCCTGAAAACAAATACTTCAATCCAACCAACAAGACAAGAAAACAAGTATTTTACTAGCACATCACATACTCTACTCAAGACTTCAAGCATCAATGCATATTCACACAAACTATCATCTCAACACCACTTGCTTATTCAACAAGCTCAAAACATCTTCAATCACACCTTCTTTAATAATCAAAACATAACCAACAAGCATGCATTAATCAATTCAAGCAATTCAATCAAAAATTCAACATGTTTATCTCAATGAACTACTTCAATTTCATCAATTTCAAACCAAATCAACATGCTCATTCTATGATATGTTCTATCCTTGATCAATCCACATAAAAATTCAAGTTCTATCAATAATCAAACAACCAAAAACCAAGAAACAAGAATTCATATGAACAAGTCACAATATCAACATTCACCATGAAATTCAACCATACTCAACATCAATCCTCTTATTCACATCGAATTTCTTACCTAAACCTTCAATCCTAGAGTAATTGAGTTGGAAAAACATACCTTTTGACTTGCCCATGGTGAACAACCGATCAAGAACACACAACAACCAAAAATCGTGATTTCAGCCCTAACTCGCGATGAAACCCGCCCAAATCCACGACCGAATCGAAAATTCAAGGTGTAGTGTTGTGTAATCGGTGTGAAACCAAGTGTAATTGAAGAATTTGTGCAAGGGTATAGAGGTTCGAAGAGAGTTCGAGGTTTGGTGTTTCGAAAAAGTGATCGAACCCCTCTGAAAAATCGAACTTAAATTGCGTACCTGGCTTGGTTCGACCTCAGGTTCGACCTCCTAAACAGGTCGAACCATGGATGACGAGGTCGAACCTCTCTTCTGGACAAATGATCTTCTCGGTTCGACCTAGGTTCGACTTGCTGATCAGGTCGAACCATCCCTGAATTGGTCGAACCCCTCTTCTGGAAAATAGAGTGCTTTGAACTGACTGGTTCGACCTTAGGTTCGACCTTCTGAACAGGTCGAACAACTATGGATTAGGTCGAACCACCTCACTGGACAACTTTCGACGCCGGTTCGACCTCCTCTGCTTTTGTTCGACCTCTGGCACTGGTTGAACCACTCCTAGTGTTGGTCGAACATCCTCCTGATTTTCAAAATTGAGTGTTCTTCATTCACTACACACTTCAAGCTTAACACAACTTCATTAGGTACAATCTAGAGCACAACTTCAAAAATTGTTCTACAAAACATCATTCATGAGTAACTCCGTAAAAAAAAACACAACCAAAAACCACTGAACATTAGGCAAGTTGTAAAAAATCGTCACGTCAAAATCAATTAAAATTTCAATATGGCCGCAAAAACCAACTCCCCTAACAAACAATACAAAGAAAAGATTATACTCTTAATGCTTCAATGAGGTAATATCATCACACCCCCCCAAACTTAGTAAAAACGTAAGTCGAAACTAAGTTTGAAAAGAGATATAATTGCCGATTAGTAAGCATCTTAAATATAAAAATTTGCCTGAACTCAAGAGTTAGTAAGCAAGGAGATGTAATTGCCGATTAGTAAGCATCATTTTCCTCTTCCTTTCATGGATCAAACGTTAGATCATCTTGCAGGGTATGAGTTTTATTGTTTCTTAGATGGATACTCGGGATACAACCAAATTATGATTGCCCCCGAGGATCAAGAAAATACCACTTTTACTTGCCTCTACGGGACCTTTGCTTTTCGAAAAATGCCATTTGGGTTATGTAATGCGCCTGCTACTTTTCAAAGATACATGATGGCAATATTCGATGGGTTGATAGAGAAGATCATGGAGGTGTTCATGGATGATTTTTCTGTTTTGGATTCCTCCTTTGATATTTGTTTGTCTAACCTAGCTACTGTTTTGAAGAGATGCCAAGTGACTAATCTTGTCTTGAATTGGGAGAAGTGCCCCCGAGGATCAAGAAAAGACCACTTTTACTTACCTCTACGGGACCTTTGCTTTTCGGAAAATGCCATTTGAGTTATGTAATGCGCCTGCTACTTTTCAGAGATACATGATGGCAATATTCGATGGGTTGATAGAGAAGATCATGGAGGTGTTCATGGATGATTTTTCTATTTTGGGTTCCTCCTTTGATATTTGTTTGTCTAACCTAGCTACTGTTTTGAAGAGATGCCAAGTGACTAATCTTGTCTTGAATTGGGAGAAGTGCCCCCGAGGATTAAGAAAAGACCACTTTTACTTGCCTCTACGGGACCTTTGCTTTTCGGAAAATGCCATTTGGGTTATGTAATGCGTCTGCTACTTTTCAGAGATACATGATGGCAATATTCAATGGGTTGATAGAGAAGATCATGGAGGTGTTCATGGATGATTTTTCTGTTTTGGGTTCCTCCTTTGATATTTGTTTGTCTAACCTAGCTCCCGAGGATCAAGAAAAGACCACTTTTACTTGCCCCTACGAGACCTTTGCTTTTAGGAAGATGCCATTTGGATTATGTAATGCGCCTGCTACTTTTCAGAGATGCATGATGGCGATTTTTGATGGTTTGATAGAGAAGATCATGGAAGTATTCATGGACGATTTTTCAGTTTTTGGTTCTTCTTTTGATATTTGTTTGTCTAACCTTGCTATTGTTTTGAAGAGGTGTCAAGAAACTAATCTTGTCTTGAATTGGGAAAAGTACTACTTCATGGTGAAGGATGGGATTGTTCTTGGGCATCATGTTTCCGCCAAGGGATTACAAGTAGATCATGCTAAAGTGGTGGCAATTGAGAAGCTTTCACCACTGACCAATGAAAGAGGAGTGCGGTCCTTCCTTGGACACGTCGGTTTTTACAGGAGATTCATAAAAGACTTCTCAAAATACTCTAAGCCCTTATCTCATTTACTTGAAAAGGATATTCCTTTTGTGTTTAATGATGAGTGTCTAACAGCTTTTCAAGTTTTGAAGGAGGCGCTTATTACTGCCCCTATCTTGATCACACCGGACTAGACTCAACCATTTGTACTTATGTGTGATTCAAGTGATGTAGCACTGGGTGTGGTGCTTGGGCAGCTAAGGGAGAATGCGGCATAGAAGAATTTCACGGTGACTGAAAAGGAGTTTTTGGCTGTTGTGTATGCATTCGATAAATTTCGTCAGTATTTGGTTGGCATGAAGACGATTGTGTATACGGATCATTCAGCGATTCGGTATTTGATGGAGAAGAAGGAGACGAAGCCTAGGATTATAAGGTGGATTCTACTACTTCAGGAGTTTGACATGGAGATTCGGGATAAGAAAGGAACAGAAAATATGTTGGCAGATCACTTGTCAAGGTTGGAGACTAGAGAGCATTGTGATAATTCTTTTGAGTATATTGAAGAAATGTTCCCTGATGAGAAGATCATGGCTATGGCTGTTGAAGGAACTGAGCGAGCGTGTGTGGTCGCAGCGCAAGGTATGGATCCATGGTACGCGGATTATGTAAATTACATTTTCATTGGAGAAATTCCAAGGGATCTCAACCGATATCAACTTGCAAAATTTCGGAGGGAAGTTGAGACATTTATATGGTATGATCCGTTTGTTTACAAGATTTGTACAGATTCTATTGTCCGAAGATGTGTACCCGAGATGGAAATGGAGAGTGTGCTTGAGTTCTGCCATGCATAACCAAATGGGGGGCATTTCGGAGCGCAAAAGACTGCAGCTAAGGTACTTCAATCCGCTCTTTATTGGCCTATATTGTTTAGAGATAGTGAGAGCTATGTGGTGTCTTGCGATAGATGTCAGCGCATGGGAAATATAGGTAGGAGAGATGAGATGCCAATGCAGCCAAGCATAGTTGTGGAGATATTTGATGTATGGGGGATCGATTTTATGGGGCCTTTTCCCCCGTCGAATGGGTTTCTCTACATTCTTCTGGCGGTGGATTATGTTTCAAAGTGGGTGGAAGCGATTCCTACTCTTGTTAATGACTCGAAAATTATTTTATCTTTCTTGAAGAAGCATATTTTTGCCCGTTATGGAGTTCCTAGAGCACTAGTTAGTGATGGTGGTTCCCACTTCGTCAATAAATTTCTTGAGAAGGTGCTTAAGGATTATGGTATTAAGCATAGGGTTACTACACCCTATCATCCGCAAGCGAATGGGCAAGCAGAGGTCTCCAACCGTCAAGTCAAACAGATTCTGGAGAAAGTGGTAGGAACTAATAGAAAGGATTGGGCTATGAAGCTTGATGATGTGTTATGGGGTTCCGGACCGCTTACAAGATGGTGTTAGATATGTCACCGTATCAAATTGTCTATGGGAAGCTGTGCCACTTACCTGTAGAGATTCAACACAAAGCGTTTTGGGCTTTGCGACGCTTGAACTTGACCCTTAAGGATGTGAAGGAGTTGAGGATAACTCACATGAATCAATTGGATAAGTTTAGGAGTCGTGCTTACAAGAATTCAGAGATTTATAAGGAAAGAATGAAGAGGTGGCATGATTCTAAGATCTCATACAAGGAGTTCAAGCAAGGAGATGAGGTACTATTTTTTAACTCTCGTTTGAAGCTTTTTGCAGGCAAGTTGAAGTCTAAGTGGACGGGACCGTTCATGATTCATCGAGCCTTAGGAGGGGGGAGTTTTGAGCTTATTGACAAAGATAGAGACGTTATCGCGGCGAATGGGCATTGGTTGAAGCATTATAGGTCACCGGATGATGCGTGTGTCATTTTTGATGATACCTTGATCTGATTTGGTACCGTCGTGACTCTCCGACGTTAAACATGAGCGCTTGTTGAGAGCTTACTCTTTCGTTTTATTGCTTTATTTCTTTTTTGTGAGTAAGAAATTTTTATATTTAAGATGCTTACTAATCGGCAATTACATCTCTTTTCAAACTTAGTTTCGACTTACGTTTTTACTAAGTTTGGGGGGTGTGATGATATTACCTCATTGAAGCATTATGAGTATAATCTTTTCTTTGTATTGTTTGTTAGGGGAGTTGGTTTTTGCGGCCATATTGAAATTTTAATCGATTTTGATGTGACGATTTTTTACAACTTGCCTAATGTTCAGTGGTTTTTGGTTGTGTTTTCTTTTACGGAGTTACTCATGAATGATGTTTTGTGGAACAATTTTTGAAGTTGTGCTCTAGATTGTACCTAATGAAGTTGTGTTAAGCTTGAAGTGTGTAGTGAATGAAGAACACTCAGTTTTGAAAATCAGGAGGATGGTTCGACCAACACTAGGAGTGGTTCGACTAGTGCCAGAGGTCGAACAAAAGCAGAGGAGGTCGAACCAGCGTCAAAAGTTGTCCAGTGAGGTGGTTCGACCTAAGCCATAGTTGTTCGACCTGTTCAGAAGGTCGAACCTAAGGTCCAACCAGTCAGTTCAAAGCACTCTGTTTTCCAGAAGAGGGGTTCGACCAATTCAAGGATGGTTCGACCTGATCAGCAAGTCGAACCCAGGTCAAACCGAGAAGATCATTTGTCCAGAAGAGAGGTTCGACCTCATCATCCATGGTTTGACCTGTTTAGGAGGTCGAACCTGAGTCGAACCAAGCCAGGTACACGATTTAAGTTCGATTTTTCAGAGGGGTTCGATCACTTTTTCGAAACACCAAACCTCGAACCCTCTTCGAACCTCTACACCCTTGCACAAATTCTTCAATTACACTTGATTTCACACCGATTACACAACACTACACCTTGAATTTTTGATTCGGTCTCGGATTTGGGCGGGTTTCATCGCGAGTTAGGGCTGAAATCGCAATTTTTGGTTGTTGTGTGTTCTTGATCGGTTGTTCACCATGGCCAAGTCAAAAGGTATGTTTTTCCAACTCAATTACTCTAGGATTGAAGGTTTAGGTAAGAAATTCGATGTGAATAAGAGGATTGATGTTGAGTATGGTTGAATTTCATGGTGAATGTTGATATTGTGACTTGTTCATATGAATTCTTGTTTCTTGGTTTTTGGTTGTTTGATTATTGATAGAACTTGAATTTTTATGTGGATTGATCAAGGATAGAACATATCATAGAATGAGCATGTTGATTTGGTTTGAAATTGATGAAATTGAAGTAGTTCATTGAGAGAAACATGTTGAATTGAATTGCTTGAATTGATTAATGCATGCTTGTTGGTTATGTTTTGATGATTAAAGAAGGTGTGATTGAAGATGTTTTGAGCATGTTGAATAAGCAAGTGGTGTTGAGATGATAGTTTGTGTGAATATGCATTGATGCTTGAAGTCTTGAGTAGAGTATGTGATGTGCTAGTAAAATACTTGCTTTCTTGTCTTGTTGGTTGGATTGAAGTATTTGTTTTCAGGAAAGGGACAAGGATCAAGTAAAGGTAAAGGAAAGGCAGAGGAGGAAAGATCGAAGAAGAGGCATGATAGGCCTTTGAATTTGGACAAAGTGACAAGGAAACTGAGGCTACAAGATCGTTTACCCGATAACTTCAAGATTCAGATGCAAGATTGGGATGAGATCAAAGAGAAGTGGGAAGAAGTTTCAGACAAGATAGCTCGCACTCGATACCAAGATGATGAAGCGATGAGGATAATGAGAATAGGGGATGATATATTTTGGATGTTTGATCAAGTAGGGATCCGAAGATTCATGGAGTTGAAGAGGCCTACGTACTCCATGTTACAGTGGAAGTAGTTTGCTCATTTGAGATGGAGAAGGACCCGCTTGGGTACCCATACTAGTGTACATTTCAGCTTGGCGGAGTGAGTAGGAGATGGACGTCTGAGGATTTCAATGAGCTGTTTGAGACGCCTTTAGAGATCCCTCGTTTAGAAAATGCTGCATTCAGTGCAAAACGGTTTTGGGGGAGATCACCGGGGAGATTCGTGATTATAAGACCAGACAGGCTCGTGCTTCCGCAATAAAGAACCCAGTCTTTAGGTACAAGGACTGCGTCCTGAGCAACATGTTATTCGCCCACTCGGAGGGTAGTGTTGTGTCTAGAGGAGAGCTTTACGCCCTGTGGTGTATGCTAAACAGGGTGAAGTTCAATGTTGGAGCTTATTTTATTGCGCAGCTGAATCGATTCAAGACCATTGGATTTCAAAAGGTGAATATAGGAGGGTTATTGACGATCGTGGCTGAGCAATACAACTTGGATCTCACCGGCTTTACACCAGTAGAAGGAGAACCCGATTTGATGTTGAGCACGTGCGTGAAGGGAGGATTTGCCCATTTTAGAAATGGAGATTAGTTTTTCACGAGGGGTCTCAAGCCTTTTGAATTTATGTTCCCCTTCGACGTGAGCAACTTGACCACTATTCGGGAAGCAAGGAATAAGTTAATGAATTCTCTTGGACATACCGCCTTATCCGTGGCAGTGAAGTCGGGTGGTGATTGGAGAGCGGTAGCGCAGATGTGTGCTGAGGGGAGGATGGCTGAGTTACAGCAGATCATTGATCAAGGAGAGTTCCGTCCACCTCAGCCACAACAGCCTGAAGAGGAGGATCAGTTATATGAGCAGCCGGAGATGGAGATTCCGGAAGAAGAGCAGCATGATGCGCCTCAGCATGCTCCGGTACTGCAGCAGTGGCGAGCAGTTCCAGGTACTCGGGAGCAGCTTCGCTTGATTCATGAGCAGCTAATCGCGGTGGTAGCTGCACAACAGGAGACGAACAAGCAGCTCGCGCTCGCTAACGCCAACTACGCCACGCTGAACGAAAGGTACTCTACCTTGGATGAGCATGTTGGTAGAGTGAGTAGTCGAGTGGATATGATGGATATGCACATTACCAGTCTGTGCCGAGCTGTGGAAAAAAGGATGGATGAGGATGACGATGATGATGAGGATGATGATGCTCCTAGGGAGTAGTTTCAGGTTTTCTTTTGGCTTCTCCGAGTCATCTTATCTCCCATTCTTCTTTTTATTTTTACAGATTGGGGTGTGATTCATGTATCAGTGGCATGTACTTGATATAGTTGATCTTGTATCATTGTTTTGTATATGGGTTATTGATTCTGTGCACTCATGTGTTTACGTGTTTATTTTCATTGGAAAGAGCATAAATAATTTGTTAAGTATATGGAATTCATGAGGAATTGATGTTGATTATGTGCTATGAGGAGTATTAGGAATTGATTACCTATGTGAGGATTTGAGCCTTTATCATGATTAATCATGATAGTTTATTTTTGAGAGAATCATTCGTATGAACGTATTCTAGAACTTGGCTTGGAGTCTTGTGTGAAACTTACAATTGATGAAATATTAGGATATGATCTTAGGCCATTTTTGATTAATTGAGTCACTTAGCCAAATTTTACCTTTCCTAATGATTTTATAAATCTTTGGTAGCCCTGTTTGAGCCTTTTAAAAGCTTTTTCTTTGGCAAGCCAAATATAAGAGCCGTAATTACCTTATTTGAGCTTTGAAAATACCCTATTCATTGGTAGAGAGAGTAAGGTGAATAAGTGTGGAAGAAGAAAAGGAAGATGGAATGAGGTTTAGTAAGAAAAGTGCATGGTTAAATCTTGTTAGGGGTAGTGCCTGAAATTGGTACCCGAATTACTTATACATGGGGCTTGAAGTTTTTAAGAAGCAGCCGAACGATGTTCGATAAGGGTAGTGCCCACAACTGGTACCCGAGCGATCAAAAGAAGAATGATGTTGATGCAAGGAAGAGAAGGAAAATTGAAAATTGCAAGTGCAAGAGAAGAATTTGAGGAGAATGTGAAGCCGAATGAGAAATCAAGAACCTCCAAGGTAACTCTCTACTAGTGTCTTAAGTCACTATGACCAAATTTTCCTACCCTTTCCAAAGAGCCAACATTACAACCTAGAAACAAGTCCTTTGTGATCCTAGTATTAATCTAATGTAAGTTGATTTTTGAGACCTTTGCCAAGCTTATGGTTACGCGTGAATATGAATTGATATGAGTGTTTATACTAGCCTATAGTGCCTCATGCACGAGCGAAAGAGAGTAAAGACTTATCTTGTCAGCGAGATTACTTAGTACTCCGAATGGTGTGTGATTGGATTGATTTTTTATGAGTGAAATATATGATGCAAGTAATTCTTGTTTGATTCAATGAAGTGGCATGTGTAATATGTGTTGTACTAGATCTTGTTGAATTATACACGACTCCTGTGGTTTAAATTGGTTGCCTCGGGACGAGCAACATGCAAGTTTGGGGGTTTGATGAGTGTGTAAATTCAAAAGTTTGGCGCTATGTTTTGTGCTAGTTTTGGAGAGTTTTGATGTGGAAATAGGTGGAAAACCTATATATATTGTGAATTAGCATGAATCAGGTGTTAGTGGAGCTATTTGAGTGTTTTCTTAGCAAAAATGGAGTGAAAGAGCCAAGAATCGAAGAGACAGAGTCGAAGCCATGCGAACCGCCCAAGAATTAGGTGGGTTCAACTGGTTGGAGGAGGGTTCGACCTCTCCAGCAGGTCGAACCAACATTGCTGAGCTTGCAGAAGAGGATTCGACCACGACTCGAATGGTTTGACCTGTCCATCAGGTCGAACCATGGTCGAACCAGTTCGCAGGAAAGAGGATTCGACCACGACGTTTGAGTTCGACTTGCCAGTTGGTCGAATCGGGAGAGGGAATTGTCTAGTGATGAGGTTCGACCTGGGGTTCGACCAAGGCCTAAGTGGTTCGACCTGTCCAGAAGGTCGAACCTGTGCAGAATTCTTCCAGTAGCGGGGTTCGACCTGGGGTTCGACCTGTGGCCAGTTGTTCGACCTGTTTGACGTGGTCAAACCTACGCGCGAGAACTTACCTTATCCGAATTTTCGAGGCCGAAACGCGTGAGATCACTTAGAAAGCCCATTCCAAGCCCTAGAGACATGATTACAAGTATAAAAGGAGGCTCATACAGAGAATGAGGAGAGCTTTTGATCAACAATCATAAGAGAGACAAGAGTAGAGGTGGTGATCCATCCGGAGGGCTGTGACAAAGGTTCGCTGAAGGTTCAAGTAAGAATGATCAATCTAACCATGATTGTTCCTAGATCAATCATGGGCTAGAACCACCTTGGTAGTTCTAGGGTTATGAAAGTTTCATGATGTAATTCGTATTTCGTGTGTAAAACTCCGTACAACACTACTTGTGGTTTGTTTTATATAAGATTGCATATTTAATCCATACTCATAGTCGTTTTGTGCATCAATGATCGTTGTGTAGAGTCTAAATACATAACATGGTTATTGATTGAGTGCGTTCACTACTGAGCAGGGTTTATTATTATAATTCTAAGTGAAGGGATTCCGAAGTCTTATTAGAACCATCTTATATGAATATTCATGAATTGAATTAAATTCAGGTTGATGAATAGGATGAAGAGTATAACTTTATAGTACCTAAAAAGGGAGATGAAATCGGGTTAGATTCTAGACGTAGATGATAATTGATTATGATAGTACCTAGAAAGGGGGGTGAAGTATATCTCTTACTCCGAGGTTATTCACACGTGTTACACGCATGTTTACTTGTGTCTATAGAGTAGATATGCATGGTTTAGTGATGCGTCCACAAACCACAGGGCAGAGTCGGACACCATCACATGAAAATACGAATTGCTGGTGAAACTGGATGACCTGACGAACTACCTATTATTCTTATTGATCACAACTCACTCTTACTATTTCTTTTTGCTATTTCGATTAGAAGTTATTATCCATTAAACCTTTACAATTACCAAACATAGTCTAAAATATATTAGAAGATAACAAAATTGATATTTAACCGTCCCTTGGGTTCGATATTGTAACTTGGTCATCTTCGCGACTACAATTGATATTCTTATACTTGAGGATTAATTTGTGTGTTGAGAAAACCCCTATCAAGTTCTTGGCGCCATTGCCGGGGACGGCGTAAAATATCTTTTTTGTATTATTTCTAGTTTATTAGGACTATTTACCTTGTTTTGTTGTTTTCTTTCTTATTCGTTTTAGGTGTATGCTCACAAGATCAAAGAAAGGTAATCTTGAACCGTATAATCCTGAGATTGGAGCATCATCAAGAAAGAAGAAGAAGAAAAAGAGCAAGGCAAAGATAATTGACCCAACTGAAGCTCTGAATTTTGGAGTCGAGGTTGACGAGCAGATTTCGCAAACGATTGAGGCTACAACTGAAGTTAATTTAGAAGTAGAAACAGTCAACATGGCAGCGAATCTGGATAATCTAGCCATCCGAGAGGTTTTCAGAAATAATGGGGCTGGAAATTATGAGCTTTTAGGAGCAAGGGGAACTAACACAGCGTTCGATCTTCATCCCGCTCTTATTAGCATGATAGAAAGAAACTCCTTTTCAGGAGGGTCTTTCGAGGATCCGCAGCAGCATCTGAACAAGTTCTTAGGCTATGCAAGTACTCAAAAAGACGTAGGACAACATGAAGATGCTAGGAAGATCCTTTTGTTCAAATTCTCGCTTACTGAAAAGGCGAGGGATTGGTACAATACTATTAACGCAGCTGAGTGCACCACGTGGGAGCAATTGAAGTTAAGGTTCTTGGAAAGGTATATGCCACCTTCGAAGGTGTTTAAGATGAAGCAAGATATTAACCAATTTGCTATCAGTGGAGGTGAGAAATTTCATGAAGCGTGGGATAGATTCAAGGACATGCTCAGGAAGTGCCCTCAACATGGGTTATCTAAAGCCCAATATATCAGTATATTCTATAATAGATTGGACTGTGAATCAAGAGTGCTACTTGATGCTTCTTCTAATGGAGCATTGCTTACAAAGTCGTTGAGGCCGAGAGATTGTTTGAAGACATATCGATGAATTCGAGGGATTGGCCTACTGATAGAGTTAGAGGTACGTATGTTCTTGGAAAGGTAGCTCAGGTTGAACAAGCAATGGTGAAAACAAAGAGAGAGGATGAGATCGTTTCGAGCTTGTCCAATATCAACAAGCTACTTGAGTCTCAACAGAAGCAGATCAGCGAGATATCTCAACGAGTGCCAATCATGCAGCAAGAGATGATGAATAATGGAACCATCCAAGAAGAATTGGAGGTAAAGGATACGTCTTGCTCTGAGGATACTCACACGTGTCAAAAGCTTATCTATTTGTATCTATAGAATAGATTTGCATGGTATAGCGATGCGTCCATAAACCACAAGGTAGAGTCGGACATCGACACACGAAAGTATAAATTAACGAATGAAACAGGATGGCCTGACGAACTACCTTTTATCTTATTTGATCACAACTACTATTTTCTTGTTCTTGTTATTTATTTGTTATTTTAGTTGTTACTTAGTTCACAAACCTACAATTACAATTCTCAACATAGACATAATTGCTAGAAAATAGCAAAAGTAATATTTATCCATCCCGTGGATTCGATATTTAACTTGGTCACCTTCGAAACTACAATTGATATCCTTCATACTTGGGGATTAAAGTTTTGTGTTGAGAAAACGCCCAAGTTTTTGGCGCCGTTGCCGGGGATGGTTTAAAATATCTTTTTGTTATTTCTAGTTTATTAGGGTTATTTTTCTTGTTTTTCTGTTTTAATTCTAGTTCTTTTTTGGTGCATGCTCACGAGATCAAAGAAAGGTGAACTTGAACCCTATAATCCTGAAATCGGAGCATCGTCAAGAAAGAACAAGAAGAAGAAGAGCAAGGCAAGGACTATTGATCCAACTGAAGCTCTGAATTTTGGAGTTGAAGTTGACAAGCAGAATTCACAGACGATTGAAGCTACAACTAAAGTTAATTCGGGAGTAAGGACAGTCAACATGGCAGCGAATCCAGATAATCTAGCCATCCGAGAGGTTTTCAGAAACAATGGGGCTGGAAATATTGGGCTTCTAGGAGCGAGGGAACTAATTCAGCTTTCGATCTTCATCCCGCTCTTATTACCATGATAGAAATAAACTCCTTTTCAGGAGGGTCATTCTAGGATCTGCAGCAGCATCTGAACAAGTTCTTGGGCTATGCAAGTACTCAAAAAGACGCAGGAGAACATGAAGATGCTAGGAAGATCCTTTTGTTCAAATTCTCGCTTACTGAAAAGGCGAGAGATTGGTACGACACTATCAACGCAGCTGAGCACAACACTTGGGAACAACTACAGTTAAGGTTCTTGGAGAGGTACATGCCACCTTCAAAGGTGTTTAAGATGAAGAAAGACATTAACCAATTTGCTATGGGTGGAGGTGAAAAATTTCATGAAGCATGGGATAGATTCAAGGACATGCTTAGGAAGTGTCCTCAACATGGGCTATCTAAAGCTCAATATATTAGTATATTCTACAATGGATTGGACTGTGATTCACGAGTGTTATTGGATGTTTCTTCTAATGGAGCATTGCTTATAAAGTCATCCGTAGAGGCCGAAAAGTTGTTTGAAGATATTTCGATGAATTCGAGGGATTGGCCAACTGATAGAGTTTGAAGTACTTATGTCCTTGGGAAGGTAGCTAAGGTTGAAAAAGCAATGGTGAAAACAAGTAGAGAGGATGAGATAGTCTCTAGCTTGTCCAATATCAACAAGCTACTTGAATCCCAATAGAACCAAATCTTATCTCAGCGCGTACCAATCATGCATCAGGAGTTGAAGAATGATGGACCAATCCAAGAGGAGTTGGAAGAGGCACACTATACCATGGGTCAAAGTATTCAAGGGACTATGTATCCAGATCAAGGAAACAGAAACTACCAAGGGAACTATCAAGGAAACTTTAATAATCATGGTCCCCCGAGTGGTTATCAACAACCTAGGAGGCCGGAGTTCTCATGGAGCAATCCGAATAATGCGATTCAACCTCCAATGGTTGTTGATCCGGGTGCTAAGGTGGAAGAAGGGAAATCGGGTCTTGAGGATACTGTGAATAGGTATATGGCCAAGAATGATGAAATAGTGAACCGCCTTGAGGCCAAACTTGAAAAGAAAATTGATGCAAACCATAAAGTTATATCTAAGCAGGTGAAGGACCTTACGTTGCTGATGGGGGAGATGGCAGGAAGTGTTAACAAGCTTACTCAAACTCTTGAGAAGGGAAAGTTCCCGTCTTAAAGTATTGAGAATCCAAGGTCCTGCAACGCCATCACATTGAGGTCGGGAACGCAGTACGAGGGATCTATGAGGCCGGAATCAAATTTGGACATGTCTAGGGCCCAGTTCGACCATGGTTCGACCAACATTGAAGGTCGAACCATACAGGGGAGGTCGAACCAATGCACTGGATATGATCAGGAGGCATTGCAGTATCTGTTCGACCAAACTGCAGATGGTTCGACCTGTTCCACAGGTCGAACCTCACAATTTGGAACACTCTGTTTTATCGCATCAATGGTTCGACCACGACAATCATGGTTAGACCTATCCAACAGGTCAAACCCAGGTCGAACCGCACCACTTGGAGCACTCTATTTTGTCACAGCAACGGTTCGACCACGATGGTCATGGTTCGACCTATCAAACAGGTCGAACCTTGGTTAAACCGGATGGCGGAAGAAGTACAGTAGGCCGGTTCGACCTAGATGCCCATGGTTTGACCTACTCAACAGGTCGAACCCAGGTCGAAACTCAATTTCAAAAAGAGAGCCGTTGTCCAGAAGGCAGGTTCGACCAGTACGTGCCTGGTTCGACCTGTTCACAGGTTGAACCCTGGTCGAACCCCACCAGAAATTGCCTGTTGCTACTCCGAACACTCTCGATGATGTTGATGCTACTCCAGTAGTTCAGAGCAAAGTACAGACATAATAGCTGAGAAAAAGTGGGAGAGAGCCGAGCGATTGAGAGCCGAAAAGGAGAAAGCGGAGAAGGTTGATCGTGATGAATGGAGGATTCCCAAAACAAAGATACCTCCGTCGTTTCCTTACAAGATTGTGAAGAAGGGATTGGAAGAGAAGTTCAAGAAGTTTTCAGAGATAATGAACAAAATAAGCTTGAGTATTCCTTTCTCAGAGGCAATCATGGAGATGCCATACTATGCCCGATTTCTTAAAGACATATTGTTGAAGAAGCAGAGCTTAACCGGAATTAAAATGGTGAATTTATCTGAGAATTGCAGCTCAATCATCCAAAGGAAGCTGCCGCAAAAGATGAAGGATCCGGGGAGCTTCACTATTCTATGTGAGATCGAAAAGGGGCCGGCATGGCGAGCTTTGTGCGATCTAGGGGCAAGCATCAATTTGGTGCCTTTGTCCATCTTTTAGAGGCTTGGTTTGGGGGAGTTGACCACTACAACAGTGGTTCTCCAATTGGCGGACAGGTCGATGACGTTTCCAAAAGGTATAATTTAAGACGTTCTAGTCAAAGTGGAGAAGCTAGTCTTTCCTGTGGACTTTCTTGTGCTAGAGATGGAAGAAGATAAGGATAATATCCCTTTAATCTTGGGGAGACCATTCCTTGCTACTGCTGGAGCTATGATTGATGTTCAGAAAGGAGAGCTTAGATTGCGAATGGACAAAGAAGAAGTTCTTTTCAACTTGGACAAAGCAATGAAGATGCCCATGGAGTCGCAGTGTTATAGTATTGACGTGGTGGAGGAGATTGTGAAGGAGGATATGTCTCTGATCCTGTCAAAGGATCCTCTTGAGACATGTTTGATGGAGTCTCTTACTTAACCTACTACGGAGCTTGACGGACTCTCCAACGAGGTATGTATTGAATTTCTTGAAAACTTACTTGCTTTGGGTGATGACAGGTTTGAATCAGAAAGAACTAAGGTGGAAGAAGTCAAGTGGACTAGGAAGTACTTGCCTTTGGATAACAAGAGCTCTCCGTTGGAAGTGAGGAAAGAGGAGTTGAAACTTTTGGTGGAACACTTGAAGTACGCCTTTCTTAGCGACAATGAAAAATATCCGGTAATTGCATCTTCTTCTCTTGATGATGATCAACTTGAGGAATTATTGAATGTTCTTAGAAAGTATAAATCTGCGATTGGTTGGTCTCTTGAGGATTTGAAAGGAATTAGTCCTTCGTATTGTATGCATAGGATAAGATTGTCAGACGAGGCAAAGGCAAGCGTTCAGAATCAGCGGAGGGTTAATCCCGCGATTCAAGAGGTGATTAGGAAGCAAATCCTTACATGGTTGGATACTGGAATCATATATCCTATTAGTGATAGTCCCCATTTGAGTCTATTGCATGTAGTTGCTAAAAAGGGGGGTATGACTGTAGTAAAAGCTGAGGATGGAGAAGCGATAGCCACAAGGATTCCTACGGGATGGCGTACATGTGTAGATTATAGGAAGTTGAATGAGAACACGTGTAAGGATCATTTTCCTCTTCCTTTCATGGATCAAACGTTAGATCGTCTTGCAGGGTATGAGTTTTATTGTTTCTTGGATGGATACTCGGGATACAACCAAATTATGATTGCCCCCAAGGATCAAGAAAAGACCACTTTTACTTGCCTCTACGGGACCTTTGCTTTTCGGAAAATTCCATTTGGGTTATGTAATGCGCCTGCTACTTTTCAGAGATACATGATGGCAATATTCGATGGGTTGATAGAGAAGATCATGGAGGTGTTCATGGATGATTTTTCTATTTTGGGTTCCTCCTTTGATATTTGTTTGTCTAACCTAGCTACTGTTTTGAAGAGATGCCAAGTGACTAATCTTGTCTTGAATTGGGAGAAGTGCCACTTCATGGTGAAGGATGGGATTGTTCTTGGGCAACATGTTTCAGCCAAAGGATTGCAGGTAGATCGTGCTAAAGTGGTGGCAATTGAGAAGCTTCCACCACCGACCAATGAAAGAGGAGTGCCGTCCTTCCTTGGACACGCCGGTTTTTACAGGAGATTCATAAAAGACTTCTCAAAATACTCTAAGCCCTTATCTCACTTACTTGAAAAGGTTGTTCCTTTTGTGTTTGATGAAGATTGTCTGACAGCTTTTCAAGTTTTGAAGGAGGCGCTTATTTCTGCGCCTATCTTGATCACACCGGATTGGACTCAACCGTTTGTACTAATGTGTGATGCAAGTGATGTAGCACTTGGAGTGGTGCTTGGGCAGCTGAAGGAGAGGAAGTTTTGCGCCATTTACTATGCAAGTAAGACTTTCGATGTGGCACAAAAGAATTACATGGTGACTGAAAAGGAGTTTTTGGCGGTTGTGTACGTATTCGACAAGTTTCGTCAGTATTTGGTTGGCATGAAGACTATTGTGTACACGGATCATTCAGCGATTCGGTACTTGATGGAAAAGAAGGAGACTAAGCATAGGATAATAAGGTGGATTCTTTTACTTCAAGAGTTTGACATGGAGATCCGGGATAAGAAAGGTTCTGATAATATATTGGCGGATCACCTTTCTAGTCATTGCGATAATTCTTTCGAGTATATTGAGGAAATGTTTCCGGATGAAAAGATCATGGTCGTGTTTGTTGAAGGGGCTGAGCGGGCGTGTGTGGTTGCTGCGCAGGGAGTTGATCCATGGTATGCGGATTATGTTAATTATATTGCTGTGGGAGAAATTCCAAGGGATCTCAACCGATATCAACTTGCTAAATTCGAAAGGGATGTTGAGACCTTCATATGGTATGATCCGTTTGTGTACAAAATTTGTACGGATTCTATCATCCGTAGGTGTGTGCCAGAGATGGAGATGGAGAGTGTTCTCAAGTTTTGCCATGCACAACCTAACGGGGGGCACTTCGGCGCTCAAAAGACAGCAGCCAAGGTACTTCAGTCCGCTCTTTATTGGCCTACGTTGTTCAAGGACTGTGAGACCTATGTGGCATCTTGCGATAGATGTCAACGCATGGGGAACATTGGTAGGAGAGACGAGATACCGCTTCAGCCGAGCATAGTGGTCGAGATTTTTAATGTGTGGGGTATCAATTTTATGGGGCCTTTTCCCCCATCTAATGGATTTCTCTACATTCTACTTGCGGTGGATTATGTTTCTAAGTGGGTGGAAGCAATTCCTACTCGCTTGAATGATTCGAAAACTGTTACATCTTTCTTGAAGAAGCATATCTTTGTCCCCTTTGGAGTCCCTAGAGCACTTGTTAGTGATGGAAGTACGCACTTCGTCAATAAATTTCTTGAGAAGGTGCTTAAAGGATATGGTGTTAAGCATAGGGTTACTACACCCTATCATCCTCAAGAAAATGGGCAAACGGAGGTCTCTAACTGTCAAGTCAAACTGATTCTGGAGAAGCTGGTCGGAACCAATAGAAAGGATTGGGCTTTGAAGCTCGATGATGTCATATGGGGTTCCGGACCGCGTACAAGACGGTGTTAGATATGTCACCATATCAGATTGTCTATGGGAAGCCGTGCCACTTACCTGTAGAGATTCAACACAAAGCGTTTTGGGCTTTGCGAAGCTTGAACTTGACTCTCAAGGATGTGAAGGAGTTGAGGATTACTCACATCAATCTTTTGGATGAGTTTCAGAGTCGTGCGTACAAGAATTCAGAGATCTATAAGGAAAGGATTAAGAGGTGGCATGATTCGAAGATCTCGTACAAGGAGTTCAAGCAAGGAGACGAGGTATTACTCTTTAACTCTCATTTAAAGCTTTTTGCAGGCAAGTTGAAGTCGAAGTGGACGGGACTATTCATGATTCATCGAGCCTTAGGAGGGGGAGTTTTGAACTCATTGACAAGGATGGAGACATTTTTGCAGCAAATGGACATCGCTTGAAGCATTACAAGTCGCTGGATGATGTTTGTTTCATCTTTGTGGATACCTTGATCTGATTTGGTACCGTCGTGACTCTCCGACGTTAAACATGAGTGCCTGTTGGGGGCTTTCCCTCCCATTTTATTATTTTATTTCATTCGTGTGTGTAAGAAATTTTTATATTTGAAGTGCTTACTTATCGGCAATTACATCTCTTTGCAAACTTAGTTTCAACTATGGTTTCTACTAAGTTTGGGAGGGTGTGATGTACTTACCTCAATAAGCACCGATAGTATAATCTTTTCTTTGTGATGATTGTTAGGGGAGATGGTTTTTGCGCCATATTTAAAATTTTAATCAATTTTGATGTGACGATTTTTTACAACTTGCCTAATGTTTAGTGGGTTTTGGTTGTATTTTCTTTTATGGAGTTACTCATTAATGATATTTTGTGGAATAATTTTTGATGAAGTTGTGCTCTAGTTGGTACTTAATGATTCGTATTGAAGTTTGAAGTGTGTAGGGATTGAAGAACACTCAGTTTGGAAGCTTAGAAAGGTGGTTCGACAAAAGCCAAGGTAGGTTCGACCTGTGCCAGGAGGCAGAGGAAGTCGAACCGACACAGAAAATCATCCAGTGAGGTGGTTCAACCTGATCATTGTTGGTTCGACCTGTCTAACAGGTCGAACCAAGGTCGAACCCGGTGACTTAAAACTTATAGTAGGGTGGTTCGACCTAAGCCGTTATGGTTCGACCTGTTTAGAAGGTCGAACCTGAGGTCGAACCAGTCCGTTCAGAGCACTCTGTTTTTCAGGTGATAGGTTCGACCTCATCGCTCGAGGTTCGACCTGTTCCGCAGGTCAAACCCAGTGAGGTACGCATTTTAAGTTGTTTTTTTAGAAGGGTTCGATCATTCTTTTTGTTCACCAAACCTCGAACCCTCCCCGAACCTTGACACCCTTGCATAAATTGGTTAATTACACTTGATTTTGCACCGATTACACAACACTACACTCTTGATTCTTGAATTGGGCGCAGATTTAGGGAAATTTCATCACGAATCAGGGTTTAGTTGTGCGTTTTTTAGTGTTGTGTTCCAATTTTCGATAGTTAACAATGGGCAAGACTAAAGGTACATTTTTTTCAACTCAATTACATTAGGATTAAAGTTTATTGCAAGAAATGTGTTGTGGGTAAGTTGATTGATGCTGATTTTGGTTGAAATTCATGGTAATAATTGATATTTTTGAATTGATTCATATGAATTCATGTTTATTGGTTTGAGATTGCTTTATTATGGATAGAACTTGAGTTTTATGTGGATTGATCAAGTATATAATGCATCTAGAAGAATGAGCATGTGAATTAGGTTTGAATTGTTGATAATTGGAGTTGTTCATGAGGTTCAATTGTAGAAATTCTTGTTGAATAGCTAGAATTGGTTGATGCATGCTTGTTGTTTATGATTTGAAGATTAAAGGTAGTGTGATTGAAGATGTTTTGAGCATGTTAAATAAGCAAGTGGTGTTGAGATGATAGTTGGAGTTGATTAAGCATGGATGCTTGAAGTCTTGAGTAGAGTATAGGATATGCTAGTCAAATACTTGTGTTCTTGTATTGTTGGTTGTATTGAAGTAGTTGTTTTCAGGAAAGGGACAAGGATCAAGTAAAGGGAAAGGTAAGGCGGATGAAGAAAGATCAAAGAAGAGGAATGATAGGCCTTCGAATGTGGACACAGTGACCAGGAAGCTGAGGCTACAAGATCGTTTACCCGAGAACTTCAAAATTCAAATGAAAACTGGGATAAGATTAAAGAAAAGTGAGAAGAAGTCTTGGACAAGATAGCTCGTACTCGACACCAAGATGATGAGGCGATGAGGATAATAAGAATCGGGAATGACATTTTCTAGATGTTCGATCAAGTGGGTATTCGGAGGTTTATAGAGTTAAAGAGGCCGACGTATTTCCATGTTACAGCGGAAGTAGTCTGCTCATTCGAGATGGTGAAGGACCCGCTTGGGTACCCGTATCAGTGTACGTTTCAGCTTGGTGGAGTGAGTAGAAGATGGACGTCTGAGTATTTTAATGAGCTGTTTGAGACGCCTTTGGGAATCTCTCATTTGGAGAATGCTGCGTTCAACGCTAATAGGTTTTGGAGAGAGATCACAGGGGAGATTGGAGATTATAAGATTAGGCAGGCTCGTGCTTCTTCAATAAAGAATCCAGTTTTGAGGTACATGGACCGTGTCTTGAGCAACACGTTGTTTGCCCGCTCAGAGGGGAGTGTTGTGTCTAGAGGAGAGCTTTACGCTTTGTGGTGTATGCTAAATAGGGTGCAGTTTAATGTTGGAGCGTATTTCATTACACAGCTACATCGATTCAGGACCATTGGTTTTCAAAAGGTGAATATTGGAGGGTTACTGACGATCGTGGCTGAGCATTATAATTTAGATTTCACCGGCATCACACCAGTTAGAGGAGAGCCCGATTTGGCAATGTTTACATGCGTGAAGGGAGGATTTGCCCATTTCAGAGATGGAGACTGGTTCTTCACGAGGGGACTCAAGCCCTTCGATTTCATGTTCCCCTTCGACGTGAGTAACTTGACAACTATTCGGGTGACGAGGAACAAGTTGATGGATTCTCTCAGACACAACGCCTTATCCGTGACAGTGAAGTCGGGTGGTGATTGGAGGACTGTATCGCAGATGTGTGCGGATGGTAGGATGGCAAAGTTATAGCAGATTGTTGATCAAGAAGAGTTCCGTCCACCACAGCAGCCCGAAGAGGAGCATCTAGAGGAGGAGCAGCAGGATGAGGAGATGCCGATACAGCACGACACACATCAGCATGAGCCAGCACCGCAGCAGTAGCAGGCTGTCACGAATGATATACGGGAGCAACTCCGCCTTATTCATGAGCAGCTGGTCGCGATCGTTGCTAGCCAGCAGGAGACAAACCGACAGCTCACACTCGCCAACACCAACTATGTTACGCAGAATGAGAGGTACACGGCCTTGAATGAGAAAGTTGGTAGGTTGGGTGATCGAGTTGATTACTTGGATAGACACATCGGTGATCTGCACCGGATTGTGGAGCGGAGGCTTGATGATGAGGATGATGATGATGAGGATGATTATGCTCCGGAGGAGTAGTTTTTCAGGTTTTCTTTGGTTTTCTCCGATTCATCTTGATTCCATTAATTTTCTTTTTATCTTTATATGTTGGGTTGTGATCCATGCATGAGTAGAATGTATAAGTGATATCGATTGATAGATACTTGTATGATTGATTGGGTATAAGCTTATTGATTTTGTGCATTCATATGTCATGTGTTAATTTCTATTGAAGAAAAGCATGTTTAGTTGATAAGTATGTAGAGTTCTTGTGAAATTGATCTTAATTATGTGTTATGAGGAGTACTTAGGATTCTAATTACCTATGTGAGGATTTGAGCCTTGATAATCATGCGTGATCATGATTATTTTATTCTTGAGAGGATCATTCATATGAACGTATTCTAGAACTTGGCTTGGAGTCTTGTGTGAGACTTATGATTGATCAATTGCTAGGACATGATCTTAGGCCATTATTTTGTGATTAAGTTACTTAGCCAAATTTTATCCTTCCTAATGATCTTATTAACCTTTGGATGCCCCGTTGAGCCGTTAAAGCTTTTTCTTTGGTAGCCGAAGTAAATAACCTTATAAACCTTTACTTGAGCTTTGATTAACCTATTCACTGGTAGAGAGTTGAGGTGGGTAAGTGTTGCAAGAAGAAAAAGGAAGATAGAATATGGTTGGATGAAAAGAATATGGTTAAATCTTGTTTAGGGGTAGTGCCCGAAACTGGAACCCTGATTGTTTTTATACATGGTGTGTGAAGCTTAGCAGCTGATGGCCTATACATGAGAAGAAGGGTAGTGCCTAAAACCGGTACCCGAGTTGTCCAACGAAAAGATGATGTTGATGCCATGAAATGAAGGAAAATTCAGGAATTTTACAAGTTCAAGAGACGACATTGGAGGAGAACTTGCTGTAAGAAGAAGAAATCAAGAACCTCCAAGGTAACTCTCTACAAGTGTCTTAAGTCACTTTACCTAAATTTTCCTACCTTTTCCAAAGAGCCAACATTACAACCCAAAAACAAGTCCTTTGTGATCCTAGTGAAGAGTTGATTATAAGTTGATTTTTGAGACCTTTGCCAAGCTTATGGTTACGCGTGAATATGGATTGATATGAGTGTTTATATTAACCTATATAGTGCCTCACGCACTTGAGTGAAAGAGAATAAATACTTATCTTGTGAGCTAGATTACTTAGTACTCCGAATGGTGTGTGATTGGATTGGTTTTGCATGAGTGATATATATGAAGCAATTAATACTTGTTTGATTTAATGAAGTTGCATGTGTGATATGTGTTATACTTGATCTTGGTGAATTATACACGACTCCTGTGGTTTGATTTGGTTGCCTCGGGACGAGCAACATGTAAGTTTGGGGGTTTGATGAGTGTGTAAATTCACAAGTTTGGCACCATGTTTTGTGCTAGTTTTGGAGAGTTTTGAGGTGGAAATAGGTGGAAATCCTATATATATTGTGAATTAGCATGAATCAGGTGTTAGTGGAGCTATTTAAGTGGTTTTCATAGCAAAATCGGAGTGGAAATACCAAGAATCAAATAGACGAATTCGAGACCATGCGAACCGCCAAGGAGAGAGGTGGTTCAACCTGATGGAGGAGGGTTCGACCTCTCCTACAGGTCGAACCAGCGTTGCAAAGTGTGCAGAAGGAGGGTTCAACCACGACTCAAGGGGTTCGACCTGTTAATCAGGTCGAACCATGGTCGAACCAGTTCACGAGAAGATGGGTTCGACCACGACATTGGGGTTCGACCTGACGGTTGGTCGAACCAGGAGCAGAAATTGTCCAGTGGTGAGGTTCGACCTGTGGTTCGACGAAAGAGGGAGAGGTTCGACCTGTACAAGAGGTCGAACCAAGTGCAAAGTACTTCCAGTAGGTGGGTTCGACCTGCGGCCAGTGGTTCGACTTGTTTGACGAGGTCGAACCATCATGCGGGAACTTACCTTATCCGGATTTTCGAGGCCAAAACACGTGGGATCACTTGAAAAGCCCATTCCAAGCATTAGAGACGTGATTACAAGTATAAAAGGAGGCTCATGCAGTCAAGGAAATCATCACGAAAAGAAAGAAGAAAGAGGTCATCATCAACAACACATTACAAGAGGAGAGTAGGAGAGCTGTGACAGAGGTTCAGCTGGAGATTCAAGTAAGATTGGTCCAACTAACCATAATTGTTCCTAGATCAATCATGGGCTAGAGCCACTTCGGTAGTTCTAGGGTTATGAATGTTTCATGAGTTAATTTGTATTTCGTGTGTATACTCCGTACAACACTACTTGTGGTTTATTTTATATAAGATTGTGCCTTTTTAATCCATACTCATAGTCATTTTGTGCATCAATAATCGTTGTGTAGAGTCTGAATGCATAACATGGTTATTGGTTGAGTGCGTTCACTAATGAGCAGGGTTTATTGTTATAATTCTAAGTGAAGGGATTCTGAGGTTTTATTAGAACCGTCTTATATGAATGTTTGCTAATTGAATTGAATTTGGGTTAACAAGTAAGATTAAGAGTATAACTTTATAGTACCTAAAAAGGGAGATCAAATCGGGTTAGAGTACTAAGTGTACGGGAAATAATTGATTATGATAGTACCCAGAAAGGGAGGTAAGAGATACGTCTTGCTCTGAGGATACTCACACGTGTCAAAAGCTTATCTATTTGTGTCTATAGAATAGATTTGCATGGTATAGCGATGCGTCCATAAACCACAAGGCAGAGTCGGACATCGACACACGAATGTATGAATTAACGAATGAAACTGGATGGCCTGATGAACTACCTATCATCTTATTTGATCACAACTACTATTTTTTTGTTCTTGTTATTTATTTGTTATTTTAATTGTTACTTAGTTCACAAACCTACAATTACAATTCTCAACATAGTCATAATTGCTAGAAAATAATAAAAGTAATATTTATCCGTCCCGTGGATTCGATATTTAACTTGGTCACCTTCGTAACTACAACTGATATCCTTCATACTTGGGGATTATAGTTGTGTGTTGAGAAAACGCCCATCAAGAATATACCACAAGTAAACTACATCATGTGTCAAGTCTAATACACAATTGCATGTAGTGCCTTGTCGTAGTGGGAGGGTTGATCTACAACCTGAAAGATTTATGTTTTGGGAGAGTCATGAGACTTGATCCCTAGTAAACATAATACGTCCCATGGACATGATGATGCACTACAAGTTCGAAATACAGAATCTTAGCAAGTTGCAATGGATTCAAAATCATCTCTGGGAGCTTGTAGAACCATCAAATGGTGTAAAAGTCATTAGGATGTAAGTGGCTCTACGATGAAGCAACCAGAGTGATTCATTGCACAGAGCATTTTGAGTGTAAGATTAAAAGTGTCCATCAATGGACTAAAGTAAGATTTTAGATCATGAAACATCCGTTTTGATAAGGAAATCCAGTCGTTTGGATTTAATCAATACTCAAATGGATCTTGTGTATTGAACAGAGTGATAAAAATGTGGTGGTATTTCTTGTATGTAAGTCGATGGTATCTTGCTCATTGGAGACAATGAAAAAGTATTGTTGGGCGTATGGGAATGGTTAATAAAACGGTATGAAATGAAGGACTTAGGAGATGCAAAATATATACTTACGATCATGGAAATAAAGGACACAAGATAGAATGTTGTGCTTGTCTCAAGCTTCAAAAATTAATACAATCCTTACTCGTTTTAGCATGTGACTTTATCTAAGAATTTGTGTCTTAAGACATAAAATGAAGATAAAATAGATAAAAGCGGTTCCATATGCTTCGGAAATAAGGAAGTTTAATCTATGGAATGCTACGCACAAGATTGGATATCTGTTTTGCCAATGGCGTAGTCAGTGGGTATCAAGGTAACTCGGAACAAGAATATTAAATTGTGGTAAGACATATTTGAAGTGACTTAGAAGGACTGGAAATTATATGTAGGCTTACCGAACATATTCATTACTTCTTGATGGTTACATAGATTAGGTTTTTTTAATCAAGGTTATGTGTTTAAATTGGAAGTAGATCCATAGTATTGAGGAGTATTGTATAGAAATATATTTCTGACTCCACCATGGAAAAATGATATTATTAGAGCCTTGTGGCAGCCAAAGTATCTGTATGGTTCTAGAAACTTTCTAATGGACTTAGATGTGATTCTAAGTTTGCCCAAGGTCATCACAATTTATTGTGATAATAATGGTGCAGTTGCAAACTTGAAGAAATCATGAGTCCATAAGGCAATTAAACACATTGAAAGCGAGTACTACCTGATACGAGAATCATATGATGAGGGGAAGATTGTTGTTGCCTAGATTGCATCGGATGATAACCTAGTAAATTCTTTTACAAGGACCTTAAGGCGAGAACTTTTAATGGTCAAGTAGAGGGAGAGGGAATCGGATGTATGGCAGCTGATATGACAGCATAGTCTTTTAGTATAAGTGGGAGATTGTTGGATTGTATACTGAAAGTCTAGCTTTTTTGTGAATAATGTTGCAATAATTTAATTTATTTGAAATGAGAATCATGTGATCAAACGTTTACAATAACGTTGTTGCAAAAGTCCATTTACTTTATACTGTAGATAATGTGGTGTGCAGCATCACACGGAAGATCATACTATCAGCTCCTTATAAAGTATAAATAGATATTCACAACCGAGATAGATGGGGACTATCTACCAGTATGGTTCTAGTGTGATTTGGCAACAGTCTATCTTGACTATAAAATTGCGCTAGTGCGCTTTGTGTGTATTGAATAGAACTGCTGTTGAGATCGTTCAATTTATACTGACTATATAATAGAACTTGATCTCTATTATTATGGAAGTTTGTACTCTTAATCTCTATACAATAACCTTGACACATAAGCCAGTATTTATTTCTTTAATTCATCGATGGGTGAGATTTAATAGTTAAATCAATATGCTCGGTGAGTTCAGAAATGATGCTGTCTCTATGGTGTGCTGTTGATTATAGAAGGAATCCGTGTCCTAACGGAATTGGTTGATGATGTCCCCTTGAGGAGCTCATAATGATTATTATGTAAACCTTGCAGGTAGATTTATTCTGGCATGATAATAAGGTTGAGTGGTATTACTCTAGGTAAATATATTAATTAATAGAGTTGTCAGGAACATAATTAATTAATGGACATTGAATCTTAAACACGGAGAGATTAACGAGCTCATAATAAGAAGGAGCCCATAAATGTAATTTGGGATTAGGGTGGCAGTGCAATAATATTTCTTTAGTAGAGTGATTTATTATTATTGGACTTAAGTATAAGTTTTGGGCTAAACTAGGATGCTTAAGCCCAATGGAGGCTCAAACCCTAATTTCTCCTCTTGGTCCCTATTGTAGCCTATATAATAGCCAATCTCATCAATCCGAATATTTGAATCACACGCCTAAACACGTGAAAGGAAGATTAGGGTTGTAGACTGAGATCGTCTTGTAGATCGTTGACAACACCAACGTCAAGACATATGGCTTAGGAATACAACAGAAGATCGGAATGTCGTTTGCTATTTTTGTCCATCAACTTCACTGATTTTTAAAATCATGTGTAAGTTCAAACTGTAAGTGGGATACACCATTCGAATGCCACAAAAGAGATGATCGTTTTAGCGCATATATCACTCCGATCCGGGATCAGATGAGGAAGTTATGGCTAAAACCATGACGCTGCGCAGGCTGCCGTCGAGAATCCATCTTCTTCAACGTACCCTAGTGAAATGTAATACGTTTTTTATTTTCTTGCTTCTGCTGATTGTTAAAAATGTGTAGAACCCTAACGGTTCACGTTAACCAAAAGATCCAAGCGCCTACAATTGGTTTCAGAGCATAGGTTCTATGGTTAAACGTGACACTTTAGGCTAGGGTTTATGTGCCTATGTGATTTAGGGTTTAGAATTTAGTTTCTTGATTGATACTCTAATTGTATACAGTGGCACACGAGAACCACACGATGACTCGACGGCGTTGCATGATGGCGGTGTTAAGTGGTGGTGGTAAAGTGAAAGCTCGCAGACAGCATCACAACGGAGATGTGTTGGACTGCATGACTGCAAGGGGCTGGTCGATGGCAATCTCGACGGGCTGCAAGGACGTGCGGGAGACATGCTGCAAGGCTGACTGGTTTTGAGGGTTGTTGTTTGCGGATGATTGATATGTGGTGGCAGATGGCTGGTGGAAGCAATGGATTATTACGGCGGCAACAGCGTAGTGACATCGCCGGAAGCGCTGCTCTATTGCCTCTCCACGAGAAAGGCTGTCGATTGAGAGTTTGTTATATGGCATGAACGACGGCACTGGCAAAACTGAACTTGTACAGCAATGGAACAGCACTTGTTTGCCATGATGGTACACGTCTTGGCTGATGTACAGTGAAAGTCGTGACCCGTGACTGATCGAGGGTTGTTGATGGCGGATTATTGATATCCCGTGGCAGATTGCTACTGTTGGAAGTGATGATCAACATCCAATGGCAGCACCCACCACGGCCTGGATGTTGGTCACACGGAGTTTTCGAGCGGGCCTAGCGGTTTCAAGCAAGTGTTGTTCCAGGCGAGTCTCACGGGCGAGTCGACCAAGTTTTCTATTGGGTCTCTCAAATATCCGATCGAGACCAGGGCAGTTTTCAAGCAGGTCTGTGTTAGCTGGTCGAGTCGCAAAGTCGGCATGTCTTGACGGCAGAACTCACAAGCGAATTTGCGGTAAGGGCATGCCTGGGCTTTTCGAAGCGAGTCTGAGTAACTTTCGAGCGAGTCTCCTGCATGGTCGATTGGGTCTGCATCACTAAGGATTAGTGCCGATGAATGACGCTGGGGCTGACATATGACGAAGCAAGGAAGAAGGCTAGATATGGCATGGGCTGGCGCCGCTGGTTCGAGAGGCGGCATGAGCTATAGTGCAAGTCCGGTAAGTTCAAACGACGATGGGCTATGGCACTCATCTTCCAGGCGTGGGTTGCTTTTTGGGCAAGAAAACATCAGCGCACGAATGCTTGTCCAGTGGAGTGCTGCTCTTTGAGTATGTTGGCGATTAATGGTGTCGACACGGTGGCTGGAAGCTTGCGGCATAGTTGCTGGGGTTGACTCCTGCCCGATGAAAGGGTTTCCGCCTGGCGCGAAAATGGTTGGGAGAAACTGACAACTATCTTTCCCGCAGCAATGGTGTTTTCCGGCGTACCTAGAGTTTTTTTTGGCGGGCCGTCTCATGGATTGGTCGGCAGTTGTTTCTCTTTCGTTGGCTGAGCGATGATATGGGAAGGAACGATGGCCCGGTTCATGAGCAGTTTTCTCTTGTTGTTGAATCGTGTGATGGGTGACTTGGAGGACAAGTTGTTTTACTTCTTGTGCAAGTCACCTTATTAATTGGTTAGAGTGTTGACCAAGTCAATTTCTTTTATTTGGTATTTTTTTTCATATATATAATTTGCTATAATTGCTTTAATATATCAATTATTATTATATATTTGGATTATGTGTGCTATTTGATTTACTGCTCTATTTGATGTAAAAAAAATAGCATGTTTATTTGCATAATTATATCTGTTATATTGTATACATGCAAAAACCCTCTTGTTAAATAACTAATTGGGAGAGGGATTGGTCATGATCCTGCGGCCTTCATTATTGATTTATTGTGTGATGCAAGTAAGCTTATGAGTCGGCTATAGTGCCTTCCTCCCCAACGGATGAGTTTTATTTGTGGATCACTGGAATAAAGTTCATTAAATAATTATTATTTGTAATGTGATGCAAGTAAGCTTATGAGTCAGCTGTAGTGCCTTCCTCCCCAACGAATGAGTTTTATTTGTGGATCACTGGTACAAATTAATAATTGATAGTTAAAGGAAATTATGTTAAAGGAAATTATTTGAGGGTGCGTGGACTTCTCCAACTATAAAACACACAAACTTGAGTAACGTACTTGTATCAAATAATGGTATACACTTAAGTGCAATTAATATGTATCCTCCCCAACGGAGTCACTGCTATTAAATTGCATGGCTAAAGGACAACCGACTATTAATCATTGAGTCATAAGGTTAATTATGACGTATGGAACTAATGGGTAAAACCTTCTTTTTTGAATATTTTAGTTTGTATACGTCCACACTAACGTGGCATGCAAATTCACGGTGCTTGAGATGTTGGTGAATTTATTTTATATTGTTTATTGAGAGAATCAATATAAAATTTAAATTCGAAGAGTTTGATCGTCGTATTTATTTACTTGATTCTCTAAATTTTTGAATAATTTATTTCGCTTATTGTTAACTAAAGGAAATAATATTTACTTGTCCAAAATAAATGATTAGAAAAGAATCTTGATTTTAATTCTTACTGCTTAGGAAAATTAAAATGTGTTCTCACTAAGGATGCCTTTTGATGCGTATTTAAGTCTTTAGTGAAGATGTGAGAGGTTCATAGAAATATGATGGTCTCGTATGACTCTTTGGATATTTGAGTAAGTTAGAAAGGCCAGAGGTCATGGATAACTTGATGAATGAATTGAAAATACTTGAAATAGAAATTAAAGGGGAAACCTAGCTCAATTTATTTTTCATAGTTTGCCTAAACGTTTTAAGCAAGTTTCACCTGAATTACAATAAGTTGTACATGGTGGAAAACTTCTAACAAAACGTGTGGCGAAAGAAAACCAATTTTCATCAAGATGTAAACAAGGATATTATCTCATTCAGTAGTTGTTGAAGCATAATTAGTGATGGTGTTTACTGACACGTTGTGTGTAAATACCGAAATCACTAGCCTGCAACTAAGTCATAATGAGATTATAGAGTACGTGGGTAATCTACTAGAGTAGTGGTTGTTGCAGTGGGGGTTGTTTATTTATCTTATGGTATGAATAAACATTTGATTTTGAGAAATTGTCTTCACGTACGTTTTCATAGAAAGAATTTGATTGCAGTTTCTATGCATTAACGGATAATAATCTGTTATGGTACGATAGTGACAATTTGTACACTCTTAAATCATGTTTATCCCACGGATGCAACAAATATTAATTAATAATGCATTTTCTAATCTTAATAAGAGAAAGGAACCTTCAGAAATGGACTAAACATACTTTTGTCATCTAAGACTAGATCATTTTACTTAAGTACGATTCGAAAGTTAATAGCCGATGTGTTGGCATTCCATCGTTTGGTTAACGTGACCCGTTAGGGTTCCATGTATTTCTAACAAGCAGCGGAAGCAAGTAAACATGAAACGCATTACCTTTCACCAAGGGTTGATGTAGAGGTTGAATTCTCGCTGGCAGTCTGCGCAGTCCCACGAGAATAGCCATAAGTTCCTCTTCTGATGTCGGAATTGAGTAATCTTTATGCTCAGACAATCCTCTCTTCGACGGCTTTCCATCAGTATATAATACATCAAAATCGAAGAACTGTACGATTTTATATGAATTTTGGAACATGACGAACTGCAGCAGCAAACGACCTTCCGGTCTTCTGCGTATGTCCCAAGTCCGATCTCGACGTCGTGTGGGCGACGATCTACGAGACCTACTTAATCTGCTCTCAACCCTCATCACACGTGAATAATGAATTAGATTAGGGTTCCAGATAAGTTGAGGTGACTTATATACATGGGCTACAGCAGGGACCAGGAGGAGAAATTGGGTTGGGCCTCCATTGGGCTTAAGTATCCAAGCTTAGCTCAAAGCTTATACTTAAGTCCAATAATAATAATATATTCCACTAAAATATTATTACTGCACTACCATACCAATCCCAAAATTACGTTTTGGGCTCCTTCTTATAATGAGCCCGTTAGTCTCCCCATGTTTAAGATATACAATGTCCATTAATTAATTTAAGTTACTGACAACTCAATTAATTAATATCTCATCCAAGAGTAGTACCACTCAATCTCATTATCATGCCGGAATAAATTCCACCTGCAGGGTTTACATGATAATCCTTATGAGCTCCTCAAGGGGACATCATCAACCTATGACGGACAGGATTCCTTCTACAATCAACAGCACACCATAGAGACAGCACTACTTCCCAACTCACCGAGTTTATTGATTTAATTGCATGTAAATCTCACCCATTGATGAATCAAAGAAATACATACTGCCCTATGTGTCGAGGTTTTTGTATAGGGATTAAGAGCACGAACATCCATAATAACGAGATCAAGTTCTCCTATAAGTCAGTATAAATCGAACGATCTCAAGCGGTCCTGCTCAATACACACAAGTGCACTAATGTGATTCTATAGCCAAGACAAGTTAATACCAAACCACACTACAACCATCCAGATAGAGAGTCCCCGTCTATCTCGATTGTGAGCATCTGTTTATACTTTATAAGGAAACCGATAATATGATCTTCCGCATGTTGTCGCACAACATATTATCTACAGTATAAAGTAAGTGGACTATTGCATCGAACATATAAATAAATTATAAGATGCAATCATTTGATCATATGATTCTCATTTCAAATTAATTGTTATAACATTGTTCATACAAAAAGCTAGACTTTTAGTATACAATCCAACAATCTCCCACTTATACTAAAAGACTATGCTGTCATGTCTTCCGCCATACATCTGATTCCCACTCCCACTACACGACCATTAAAAGCTCTCGCCTTAATATCCTTGTAAATGGATTTACTAGGTCATCATCCGATGCAATCTAGGCGACAACAACCTTCCCCTCATCATACGATTTCTCGTAACAGGTGGTACTTGCACTCCATGTGTTTAATTGCCTTATGGGCTCGTGATTCCTTCAAGTTTGCAACTGCACCAATATCATCAATATAAATTGTGATATCCTTGGGCAAACTTAGAAACACTTCGAAGTCCATCTTGAAGTTTCTAGAGTCATACAGATATTTTGGCTGCCTCATAGGCTCCAATTTATCATCTTTCCATGATGGAGTCCGGAGTCTGAAATATATTTCTATATAACATTCCTCCACATTATGACTCAACTTCCTAAAATTAAACACATAACCTTGAGGTGGATTTACTGCCGTCCAATCTGACTAAAAAATCCGAATCTACGTAATCCACAAGAAGCAGTGAATTTACCCAGTAAGCTTATATATAATTTCCAGTCCTTCTCAGGCACTTCATATATGTCTTACCACAGTTCATCATTCTTGTTCCGGGTTACGTTGATACCCACTGTTCATGCGTTCAGCAAAATAGATATCCATTCTCCGCATAGCATTCCTAAGATTAAGCTTCCTTATTCGCCGAAGCATAAGGAACCGCTTTCATCACCTTTATCTTCCTTTTGTGTCTCAAGACATATTTTCTTAGATAAAGTCACTTGCTAAAACAAGTAAGAATCGTATCAATTCATGAAGCTTGAGACAAGCATAATATCCTTTCTTGTGATCCGTATTACCGTGATCAAAAGAATATTTTTGCTCTTCTTAAGTCCTTCATTTCATACCGCTTTATTATCCATACACATACGCCCGACAACACTCTTTCATTGTCTCCAATGAACAATATATCATCTACGTATAGTACAAGAAATACCACCACGTTTTCATCACTCTTTTCAATACACAAGACCCATCCGATCATTGATTAGATCCATGTCACTGGATTACCTCATCAAAACGGATGTTTCATGATCTTGAAGCTTGTTTTAGTCCATTAATGGACACTTTTAAGCTCACTATCACAATGCTCTTAGCTCTTTGCAATGAATCACTCTGGTTGCTTCACATAGATGTTTCTCTTAAGACTTCCAATCAGGAAAGCTATCTCGACATCTATTTGCTATTCCTCATATTTCATATGAGTAGCAACAAATAAAAGAGTTCGGATCAACTTAGGCATAGCTACCGGCGAACAGATTTTCTCATAATCGAACCCTTTCTTTCTGAGTATACCTTTTCGCAACAAGCTTGCTTCCAAGGTTTTCGCCTTATTCTATGATCCTCTTTTATTCTTGCATGCCCGCTTCCAATGGCTTTTACGCCATTTAGCGGTTCAACAAGCATCCAGACCTAATTTAAAATCGTTCTATTTTAATATTCATTGCACTTTGCTAGGATTAGGCATTTCTAACTTGTAGTGCTTCGTCGTATCCGTGGGTCCATTTCATGTTTGCGAGGGACCAAGTCTCACGACTTTCCTAAAACATGTATCTTACAAGTTGTCGAAGAACCCTCCCACTACGACAAGGCACTACATGCAATTGTATATCAGACGTGACACGCGTTGCAGTTTACCTTGTGGTATATCCTCTTGTACACTTGGTACTTATACTTTGTGTTTTCCTCTCACTTTCTTTAGAACAACTTATACATGGGTATTTGATTTATTACATAGTCCTTTTTCCAAAAATCTAGTGTTTATGTTAACAATCACTCTTCGATCTTGTGGACTAAATAAATCATCCTTCATTTTTCTAGGATATCCCACAAATAGAAAAACATTCTTACGAATTACTGTTCCTAGGGCATATCCATAAAATGAATTTAGTAATTCCAAATAATTCATCATCTATCTAATCATTACCATAAGAGTGCTATTCCTTCTATTCGTCACACCATTAAGGTGGGAAATTCATTTCCGAAGGTACCTTTCTCTTACTAGATTAGAAGACTCATTATTAATTACTATTTGTCGCATCCAGGGGATAAACATGATTTAAGAGTGTACAAATTGTTCACCAACGTACCATAATAGATTATAACTCTATCATTCATTATAATGACCATATCATTTAAATGAAATGGAATATCCATCTATTAATGCATAGAAACCGAAATCAAATTCTTTCTATGAAAATGTACGTAAAGACAATTTCATAAAATCAAACGTCTACTCATATCATTTAATAAATAGACAACTCCCACTGCAATAGCCACTACTCTTGTAGTTTTACCCATGTCATAACAATCTTATCCTCACTTAGTAATAAACATTTAGTGATTCCAGTATCTACACACTTCGTGTCAGTAAATGCCATCACTAATCATGTTTTAAACAACTAGTGAATAAGATATAAAACTTGTTCACATTATGATGAAAATGGCTTTCCTTTGCCACATGTTTTGCCAGAAGTTTTCCACCATATACATCCTATTGTAATTCAGGTGGAACTTACTCAAAAACATCTAGGCAATTCACAAAGAATTAAATTGATCTAGGTTTCCCTTCAATTTATACTCCATGCTTTCCCAATTCATTCATCAAATTAAATCATGATCTTCTGCCTTTTAACTTACTCAAGTATCCGAAGAGTTACATGAGACCATCATATTTCTATGAACCTCTCATCTCTTCACTAGAGACTTTAATAGGCATCATGAGACGTCCATTATGAGAACACACATGTATTTTCTTAAGCAGTAAAATTCAAAACCAAGATTCTTTTCTAATCATCTAATTTTGGACCAGTAAATATAATTTCTTTTAGTCAACCATAAGTGAAATAAAACTATTTGAAATTTAGAGAATCATAAATTAATTTACCGATCAAAACTTTGAATTTTATCCTTTTATATTGATTCCCTCAAAACAATATAAAAATAAAATTCACCGACATCTCAAGCACCGTGAGTCTGCAAGCCACGTTAGTGTGGACGTTTACAAACCCGAACATTTACAAGAGAAGGTTTTACCCATTAATTTTATTTGTCAGCCTAACTTCATGACAAAATAATTAATAGTCGGTTCCTCTTTAGCCATGCAAATATTAGCAGTGACTCCGTTGGGGAGGATACTAATTATTTACATCTAAGTGTGCACCATTATTTGATTCCAAGTCCGCTGCCCAAGCTTATGTGCCTTACTGTTGGAGAAGTACACACGCGCTCAGATAACTTTCTACAACCATCAATTATATAAGTTTGTACTAGTGAACCGCATATAAGCTCATCCGTTAGGGAGGAAGGCACTATAGCCAACGCGCAAGTCCATATGCATCACATTACAAACAATAATTATTTAAAGAAGTTTGTACCAGTGATCCGTGAATAAACTCATCCGTTAGGGAGGAAGGCTCTATTGCCAACGCGCAAGTTTACCCACATCACTTACAAACCAATAATGGAGGCCGCGGGAATTAATTACCAATCCCCTCTCCCACTTAGTAATTTAACACCGAGGGTTTTTACATGCATATGATATTCAGAATAAAATACGCAACGCTAGCATGCTTCTATTACGGCACATAAGGCAGTAAATCACAGAGAGTCATGCATACATATATAACAATAATCAATAATTAAATCAATCATTAACAGTTATATATCAGCGAATTCGATTGTTCGCCACCAGGCACGAATATCAGCAAAGACTTCCAGACTATTAAATTTTCAAAATTTCCAGATTGTCCAATTTTCGAAACCATCGATATCGACCGTCGATGTCGTCCAGATTATCAAAATCATCGATATCGACTAGATTATCAAATATTCGAAAAACATCAAGATTATCAAAATTTCGAAACTATTGATATCGATCATCATATCGTCTAGATTATCAAAATCATCGATATCGACGAGCAACCATATATAACAATAATAGATAATTAAATCAATTATGTCAGTTATATATTAGGAATCAATTCAACATCCATATATAACAATAATAGACAATCAATTATAGCAGTTATATATTAGGAATTAATTCGACATTCATATATGACAATAATAGATTGTTAAATCAATTATAGCAGTCATATATTAGGAATTAATTCGACATCCATATATAACAATAATATACAATCTATTATGGCAGTTATATATTAGGAATTAGTTTTCTTAAAATTGGATGTCTTATCCAACACTCTAGCAATACATGCATATAATATACCAAATATAATAAGCAATCTAGCATGCTTCTATATAAGATAATAAATCATAGAGATCAGGCATCCATATATATATATATATATATAACAATAATAGACAATTAAATCAATTATGACAGTTATATATATTAGGAATAAAAACGCCTCTAAATTTTAATGTCTTGTCCGACACTCCTACTGTGGAATCGATGTCTTACGCAACAAGCAGGATTGCTTGTGCCCCAAGACGTCCATCGTCATATCCCACCGCCAATTATGTCAGGGAGCGCCCCAAGTGCCTTGACGAGCACCCCTCGCCCGGACTATCGCTCGTCCAAGGGCCTACTTGCATGGAACCAAGTTCAACCCAACGCGCAATACCAAACTACACCAACTGTCGTTCGTAGTTCGAAACTGAAAGAACCTCAGAATCCAATCTCCACCATCCAAAATCTACTACTGTAGGTCATGAACTGCCGTCCAAATTACAGATCGATCCAACGGTTATTTTGTGAGACACGCTCTTTTCTCTCGACTGCGCAAAACAGAATCGCCCAAATATCTGCTTCTGTTTTCAGCATACTCCCAGCAAGAAAAGGCTACAAATTCGATCTCCACCGTTCAGAATGTACATCCACAAGGTTTGAACGTGCTGACCAAATTACAGCTTGATCCAACGATTAGTTTGTCAGAAACGGCACTTTTCCCTCGACTGCGGAAAACAGAATCGCCCAAATATCTGCTTCTGTTTTCAGCGTACTCCCAGCAAGAAAAGGCTCCAAATTCGATCTCCACCGTTCAGAATGTACATCCACAAGGTCTGAACGTGTTGACCAAATTACAGCTTGATCCAACGATTAGTTTGTCATAAACGGCACTTTTCCCTCGACTGCGCAAAACAGAATTGCCCAAATATCTGCTTCTGTCTTCAGCGTACTCCCAGCAAGAAAAAGCTCCAAATTCGATCTCCACCGTTCAGAATGTACATCCACAAGGTCTGAACGTGCTGACCAAATTACAGATCAATCCGACCGTTGAAACTCTGGTTATTGCCTCTGCAATATCACTACGCTGAATTTTCTCTCAAAAGCGTGATTCTATTTTTGCCCTCTCTTTCTTCCTTGCATGTGAAATTGACGAACAGTTTTCGTCGAATCCTCTCACACACAACCATGGACGAATAGATATGATATAGGGTATATATTACATAGGGATATTCATGCTTTGCGCAATAAAACCAAAACCCAAAACATGTGATCCTAATTCCGAAAAATTAATCACATAAATCCTAGCCTAACGTGTCACGCTTCACCACGAAACCGAAGCTCTGATACCAATTGTTGGCATTCCATCGTTTGTTTAACGTGACCCGTTAGGGTTCCATGTATTTCTAACAAGCAGCGGAAGCAAGTAAACATGAAACGCATTACCTTTCACCAAGGGTTGATGTAGAGGTTGAATTCTCGCTGTCAGTCTGCGCAGTCCCACGAGAATAGCCATAAGTTCCTCTTCTGATGTCGGAATTGAGTAATCTTTATGCTTAGACGATCCTCTCTTCGACGGCTTTCCATCAGTATATAATACATCAAAATCGAAGAACTGTACGATTTTATATGAATTTTGGAACATGACGAACTGCAGCAGCAAACGACCTTCCGGTCTTCTGCTGTATGTCCCAAGTCCGATCTCGACGTCGTGTGGGCGACGATCTACGAGACCTACTCAATCTGCTCTCAACCCTCATCACACGTGAATAATGAATTAGATTAGGGTTCCAGATAAGCTGAGGTGACTTATATACATGGGCTACAGCAGGGACCAGGAGGAGAAATTGGGTTGGGCCTCCATTGGGCTTAAGTATCCAAGCTTAGCCCAAAGCTTATACTTAAGTCCAATAATAATAATATATTCCACTAAAATATTATTACTGCACTACCATACCAATCCCAAAATTACGTTTTGGGCTCCTTCTTATTATGAGCCCGTTAGTCTCCCCATGTTTAAGATATACAATGTCCATTAATTAATTTAAGTTACTGACAACTCAATTAATTAATATCTCATCCAAGAGTAGTACCACTCAATCTCATTATCATGCCGGAATAAATTCCACCTGCAGGGTTTACATGATAATCCTTATGAGCTCCTCAAGGGGACATCATCAACCTATGACGGACAGGATTCCTTCTACAATCAACAGCACACCATAGAGACAGCACTACTTCCCAACTCACCGAGTTTATTGATTTAATTGCATGTAAATCTCACTCATTGATGAATCAAAGAAATACATACTGCCCTATGTGTCGAGGTTTTTGTATAGGGATTAAGAGCACGAACATCCATAATAACTGAGATCAAGTTCTCCTATAAGTCAGTATAAATCGAACGATCTCAAGCGGTCCTGCTCAATACACACAAGTGCACTAATGTGATTCTATAGCCAAGACAAGTTAATACCAAACCACACTACAACCATCCCGATAGAGAGTCCCCGTCTATCTCGATTGTGAGCATCTGTTTATACTTTATAAGAAAACCGATAATATGATCTTCCGCGTGTTGTCGCACAACATATTATCTACAGTATAAAGTAAGTGGACTATTGCATTGAACATATAAATAAATTATAAGATGCAATCATTTGATCATATGATTCTCATTTCAAATTAATTGTTATAACATTGTTCATACAAAAAGCTAGACTTTTAGTATACAATCCAACATGATGGACCGCTAGGTTTGTTGAAAGTGAAAACTATGGGACTTGCGAGTCTTACTTGGAAGTGAAAATGATCAAATTGCCTATACAAGGCAAAGGGGTATAGAGCCACGAAAAGATATGTTGGAATTTGTTCATTCTGATTTAAGTGATCCTAAGATTATCCTGTCGAGAGGTGGTTATGAATATTCGTCATTATGTTTGACGATTATTCTAGAAATAAGATATATTTATTTGATGCACTGCAAGTCTGCGTATTATGATTAATTCAAGAAGTACATGACTGATGCGGTGAAGCATCGTGGAGAATATATCAAGTCATTACGATTTAATCGTGGTGGCGAGTACCTCTTAGGATAGTTTATGAGCTATTAATCAGAGGTTGAGATTAAATCTCAAGTTACTTACACCGACAAACCCCAGCTATATGGTGTGTTGGAAAGAAGGAATAGGACTCTTATGGAAAATGTTAGATAGCGAATTATTTGGAATTACAAAATTTATTTTATGCGTAAGCCCTAGAAGCAGCATGGCATATGATGCTAGTCTATTTGTGGGATATCCTAGAAAAATAAAGGGTGATTAATTTAATTAGTCCAAAAGATGGAAAAGTGATTGTTGACACGAACACTAGATCTTTGGAAAGGACTATGTAATAAATTACAAATCCATGTGTAAGTTGTAGTAAAGGTGTGAGAATTGATACACAAATTTCAATACTAATACTACAAGAGGATATACCACAAGTAAACTGCATCGCGTGTCACATCTGATACACAATTGCACGTAGTGTCATGTCGTAGTGAGAGGGTTGTTTGACAACCTAAAATATTTATGTTTTGGGAGAGTCATGAGACTTGACCCCTGGTAAACATAATACGTCCCATGGACACGACGATGTACTACAATTTCGAAATGTGGAATCTTAGTAAGTTGCAATGAATTTTGAAATAAAATCTATGGATTCTAAATAAACTCTGGAAGCTTGTAGAACCACTAAATGGTGTAAAAGCCATTGGATGTATGACTCTACAAAATTAAAAGTGGATCGATCACATTATGTCGATCCAGATTCTTTTATTTATTATTTCTCATATTAATTATGAGGTAAAGCAAATAGATGTCAAGACAGCTATCCTGATTGGAAGTCTTGAGGAAAACATCTATGTGAAGCAATCAGGGTGATTCATTGCAAAGAGCTAAGAGTATTTGGTGTGTAAGCTTAAAAGTATCCATCAATGGACTAAAGCAAGCTTCAAGATCATGGAACATCCATTTTAATAAGCAAATCCAGTCATATGGATTTAATCAATGCTCAGATGGATCTTGTGTATTTAAAAAAGTGACAGAAATGTGGTGGTATTTCTTGTATATACGTAGATAGTATTTTGCTCATTGAAGACAATGAAAGAGTAGTGTCGGGCGTATGGGTATGGTTAATAAAGCAGTATGAAACAAAGGACTTAAGAGAACCAAAATATATCCTTGCGATCATGGTAATAAAGATCACAAGATAGGATGTTGTGCTTATCTCAAGCTTCATAAATTGATACAATCCTCACTCGTTTTAGCATGTGACTTTATCTGAGGATTTGTGTCTTAAGACACAATAGAATATAAAATAGATAAGGGCGGTTCCCTATGCTTCGGCAATAAGAAAGCTTAATTTATAGAATGCTATGTACGAGATTGGATATCTGTATTGCCAATGGCATAGTCAGTGGGCATCAAGGTAACCCGGAACAAGAATATTGAATTATGGTAAGACATATTTGAAGTGCCTGAAGAGGACTGGAAATTATATGTAAGCTTACCGAAATAATTCATTACTTCTTGGCGGTTAATTAGATTCGGGTTTTTCAAATCATAGGGACGGCAGTAAATCCACCTCAAGGTTATGTGTTTAATGGAAGTAGATCTGTGGTATGGAGGAGTGTCATATAGAAATATATTTCGGACTCCACCATGGTAAGAGGATAATATTGGAGTCTTATGGCAGCCAAAGTATCTGTATGGTTCTAGAAACTACGTAATGGACTTAGATGTGATTTTGAGTTTGTCCAAGGTTATCACAATTTATTGTGATAATAATAGTGCAGTAGCAAACTTGAAGGAATCACGAGTCCATAAGGAAATTAAACACATTGATAACTAGTACTACCTGATACGAGAAATCGTATGATGAGGGGAAGGTCGTTGCCGCCAAGATTGCATAGATGATAACCTAGTAATCCTTTTAATTGGACCATAAGGCAAAAGCTTTTAATGGTCAAGTAGTGGGAGTGGTAATTAGATGTATGGCAAAAGATATGATAGCATAGTCTTTTAGTATAAGTGGGAGATTGTTAGATTGTATACTAAAAGTCTAGCTTTTTGTATGAACAATGCTTAGATAATATTCAATATGAGAATCATGTGATCAAACGTTTGCAATAATGCTATTGCAAAAGTCCATTTATTTATACTGTAGATAATGTGGTGTGCGGCGTCACATGGAAGATCATATTGTCGGCTCCTTATAAAGTATAAACAGATGTTCACAACCGAGATAGATGGGACTATCTATCGGCATGGTTGTAGTGTGATTTGGCATTAGTATGTCTTGACTATAAAATTGCATTAGTACGCTTTGTATGTATTCAATAGAACCACTATTGAGATCGTTCATTTTATACTGACAATATAATTGAACTTGATCTCTGTTATTATGGAAGTTCATACTCTTAATCCCTATATAACAACCTCGACACATAAGCCAATATTTATTTCTTTAATTCATCGATGGGTGAGATTTAATAGTAAAATCGATATGCTTGGTGAGTTCGGAAATGGTGCTGTCTCTATGGTGTGCTGTTGATTGTAGAAGGAATCCGTATTCTAATGGAATTGGTTGATGATGTCCCCTTGAGGAGCTCATAATGATTATCATATAAACCCTGCAGGTGGATTTATTCCGACATGATAATAAGGTTGAGTGGTACTACTCTCGGTAAATATATTAATTTATAGAGTTGTTAGTAACTTAATTAATTAATGGGCATTAAATCTTAAACACGGGGAGACTAGCGGGCTCATAATAAGAAGGAGCCCATAAACATAATTTAGGATTAGGGTGGCAGTGCAATAATATTTCTTTAGTGGAATGATTTATTATTATTGGACTTAAGTATAAGTTTTGGGCTAAACTTGGATGTTTAAGCACAATGGAGGCCCAAACCCTAATTTCACCTCCTGGTCCCTGTTGTAGCCTATATAATTGTTAATCTCATCAATCTGGATATCTGAATCACATGCCTAAACACATGAAAAGTAGATTAGGGTTGTAGACTGAGATCGTCTTGTAGATCGTTGCCCACACCAACGTCAAGACGTGTCTTAAGAATACAACAGAAGACCGGAAGGTCGTTTGCTATTTCTGTCTGTCAACTTCACCGATTTTTCTAAAATCATGTATAAATCCAAACTGCACGTGTTATACACCTTGGAAATCTATAGAAGAGAGGATCATTTTGCCGCGTTGATCACTCCGATCGGGGATCAGATGAGGAAATTATGGTCAAAACCGTGACGCTGCACAAGCTGCCGGTGAGAATCCATCTTTTCAACATACTCTGGTGAAAGGTAATATGTTTCTTGTTTTGTTGCTTCCACTGATTGTCAGAAACGTATGGAACCCTAATGGTTCACGTTAACCAAAAGATCCAAGCTCCTACAGAACCTTCACTCTGATACCAATTGTTGGCGTTCGTATCTTTTCATTAACGTAAACCGTATGAGTTCCATGCAATTCTATAGCAGCGGAAGCATAGTATAGAATTGTATTACCTTTCACCAGGATTTGTTAATGTTGATGTTGAACTGCACAAACAAACTACTTTCCTATCTTCTGTTGTATTCTTATGCTGCGTCATGACGATGTGTGGGCAATGATCTCCAAGACGATTCCAATCTGCAATCCCTAATCTATTTTCATGGTTTTGGGCATGTAAAATATGTTTATCTGGATTGCTGAGATTGGTTATTTATTAGCTACAACGGGGACTAGGAGGAAAAATTAAAATTGGGCCTCCTACTGGGCTTAAGTGTTCATGTTTAGCCCAAAACTTATACTTAAGTCCAATAATAATAAATCAGTCCACTAAAAAAATATTATTGCACTGCCACCTTAATCCTAAATTGCGTTATGGGCTCATTCTTATTATGAGCCTGTTAATCTCCCCGTGTTTAAGATTCAATGCCCATTAATTAATTAAGTTACTGACAACTCTATTACTTAATCTCTTTACCGAGAGTAGTACCACTCAACCTTATTATCATGCCAGAATAAATCCACCTGCAGGGTTTACATGATAATCATTATGAGCTCCTCAAGGGGACATCATCAACTAATTTCGTTAGGACATAAGTTCCTTCCACAATCAACAGCACATAATAGAGACAGCACCATCTCCCAACTCACCGAGCATATTGATTTAATAAATAAATCTCACACATTGATGAATCAAGAAAATAAATATTGGCCTAAGTGTCGAGGTTATTTTATTAGGATTAAGAGTACGAACATCCATAATAACTGAGATCAACTTCTATTATATAGTAAGTATAAACTGAACGATCTCATGGCGGCCCTGCTCAATACACACAAAGCGCACTAGTGTAACTTTAAAATCAAGATAGACTAATTCCAAATCACACTACAACCATCCCGATAGATAGTTCCCATCTATCTTGGTTGTGAACATCGTTTATACTTTATAAGGAGCCGATAATATGATCTTATGTGTGACGACGCACACCACATTATCTACAATATAAAGTAAATGGACTTTTCGCAATAATATATAAATAATTATGCAAAATGTTTGATCACATGATTCTCATTTTAAATATTGTCAAAACATTGTTCATACAAAACGCTAGACTTTTAGTATACAATTCAAATGGTCAAATATAAACTTAAAATGATAAAAAGGGAAGCCTTCATATTAGGGATTATCTTGACAAACTCAACGAATGTTTTGATATTTTGGGTTCTGGTGGTTAAACACTCATTATGCAAGATAAGATTATGCATATTATATCTAGTTTGGAATTGAATATGATATTGTTATTATTTATGTTACTTCAAGAATTCAACCATGGAGTCAGCATTGTTGAGCTATGAAAGTAGGTTGGAGAATTGTGCTCTCACCTCTATGAACTTTGAAGGTTCTCAACCAAGCATGAATTCAGTCACAGCTTCTCATCAACCACAAAATATCACTGAGAGAATCTTCCCATCCTACACAAATCATTTCAAGAAGGGGAGATGTAGATTTTCTAGAGTAAGGTTTGGTAGAGATGGAAATGGATCTTATAGAGGCAGAGGTGGAAGGTTTAATAGATCCACTCTTTTTTGTCAAGTTTGCCAAATAGTTGGGCACCGTGCAGATAGATGCTAACACAGGTTTGACTCCAACTATTCATCACAAAACACTTCACAATAATATGGTGGAAATAAAGCTATGACTACGTTCACCTCTCAACAAAGCTTGAATATGGCTCAAATATCTCTGTATGGTTCTTCTAACTAAGGATCCGAACCATCATATTATTTCGTGATGCTGGCGCCTCACACCATGTGTCAAATGATCTCAACAACTTGAACATTGGTGCCTCTGAACACTTGGGAAACACTAAACTTCACCTCGGTGATGGCACACATGTATATCCGTCAATCATATTAGTAATTCATCAGTGCAAAGTAAATCTCATGGCAGATCTTCTCTTAAAAAATTTATTGCATATCCCTATTGTCAAAAAAAATCTTCTTAGTGTTTCTCAATATGCTCACGACAAACAAGTATACTTTGAGTTTCACCCTACTCTTTGTCTTGACAAGGATATTTTTTCTCATCAAACTTTGCTCCAAGGAACAAATAAGGATGGCTTATCCTACTTCAATCTTCATTGCACCAAGAGAGTTTCACCACATTCCATCAGAAACAGTTCTTCTTCCAATATCAATCCTCCATCACCTTTTCTTCTTAATAGAAATAATGTTCCTGTTTCATTTCCTAATGTAAATACTGTGACTAGAAATAACATATTTACTAGGTATGTTGTGTTTCAAAAAAATTTCCCTTTACCTTACAAAACCGCCTTCTATTGATCAATGCATCCATGTTGAGAGTGGAATTTCATGTATTTTAGGTCTCACATTACACTGTTTTTGATAGAATGTGGCCATGACTTTTTATATAATGACATGGTTTTCATATCTTGTGTAATTAAGATGCTAATAAGGTTTTTTTGAGTTTTTAAGGGTAAAATGTGATCAAAAGTTCAAAGTTGGAATGAAGAGTGAAAGTGTGAAGGAATGCTAAAAAACACACGTCCATATTGCATAATTTTTCAGTATTCGTGTAGAGGTCCAAATTTATCATATGATACATGGTTTGAAAGCACGGAAGAGAGGATCATTTTTGCACAAGAATCACGGAGTTTGGATGTTGAAGTTATGCTCAAAATCGTGAGGTCGCGCAGCTGCCGATGGAAATTTCCTAAAATTTCCGAAAGTTAACCCATCTTTCCAATTTCTTGGAGCACAATTAATTTCCTTATCTCATTCCCTTATTATACCTATTATATTTCACAACATTATTCATAAGAGACACCACCCTCCGCAAGGGGATTACCCCCCATCCATCATCTACTATCATCCATATCCATCCCATCATCCATCCATGATTAGAGCTATTTTCACCTAGATTTTAGTGTCTTTTTATATGTGTTTTCGTATTATTTTATCCGTATTTTATATGTTATTTGGTTGTGTTTTGTATTTTTATTGAAATGTGTGTGAATGAGCTTAAACTTAAGATTTTCACTTTTTATTGGATGCTAAACATGATAAGGAAGATGTAGGAAAAAACGGATCTCAATTCGGAGTTGAAACGAGGGAGAACGAGCCAAAACAGTGAAGAAATGCAGGAGCCAGCACACGAGCCATGTAGCCAACACGGCCCTGTAAGAGTTGGCCGTGTGGTGACATCTAGTCATTCAACACGGGCAACTTCAGGTCGTGTCCAGTTGCACGAGTCGAGTCGGGAGCACGAGCCGTGTCGCCAACACGGCCCTGTAAGAAGTGGCCATGTGCCGACATCAGAAGAGCCAACACGACCACACCTGTGCCCGTGTTACAACACACGACTCGTGTTGGCAGCACGAGCCGTGTCATCAACACGGCCCTGTAAGGCGAGGCCGTGCGGCAGCATCAGAAGACACAACACGGCCACCTCGTGGCCGTGTTGCGTAACACGACTCGTGTTGTGTATTTTCCTGCAGAAATTTCCAGATCCTTCTAGAAGCCTCCAAAGGGGTATAAATACCCATTTATTCAACAATTGGCAGGAGATCCGAAATCCTATCATCTACACACACCTCACACACCATTTCTTCCATTTTCCACCATCATCTTCATCCATCTTCATCCATTTTGATCCATCTTCATCATCTCCATTAATTCTCCATCAAAACTTCATCCCTTCCATTGGGTGTGAGAGATCTCAAGAAATAAAGAGCTAGAGGTGGAGATCAAGAAGAATAGAAGATTCTCTTCAAGAAATTGATAGGGAAGAATCCATTCATTTTGTATTTCTTTAGATCTAAGACTATGGGTATTTGTAATGAATCATTTATTTGTTTTATTACTTTATCATGTTTGGCTAATCCCTCTAGTGGGATTAGGAATATGAAGAGCATATTAGATTTATATTATCATGTGGATTAAATTGGTTTTTGATTTAATTGATGTTGATTTCTATTCATGGAGTTTAATTGTCTTGATGTTGTGATGGCATGGTTTGTTATTCATGAATGTTTATTGATTTAATGGATTGTTGATCAATGGATTATTTGTGGTAATTAAATGCTATCATGATGTTCATGTATGTATTGCTTGGAGTGAGACGGAAACGACCCTCTATAGTATTAGGAAGGCATGAATAGACATTGAGTTTGGGTTTGACCGAAAGGATATTTGAATTCAATGAGGGGAACCAATCCATTCGTTGGCCTTAGTACACAAAAAGGGAGAGTTTAATCTAACTAGTACCTAGATGGAAGGGGTTAATGTTGGGCTTTGATCTTAAGTGCTTTTGGGAGTCTAAAATGGATCAACAACCTTTGTAACCCGAAAGGGAGCTTAGGATACAATCGTGATCACCCTTAGTCTACATCAATTGAGTTGAATTCCGTTTGCATGATAATATAAATCGAGTGTGCTTGGATGTTTCTAATCCCATGTTTTTCCATACTTGAACTTTAGCACCCATTTTCTTTACTTGTCATTTATCTTATTTGCTATCTTATTTACTTGCTACTTGTTTTTTGTTGTTAATCAATCTCAAAACCCCAGATCATCTTTACAAAAACAACATGAACATGAGCTCACGTACATTGCTAGTCCGAACATAACTCCTTATTGGATTGATAATTTTTCTTGGGATATACTACTACAACGATCGAGTATTCTTGCTCGTGAGTGCTACAAAATAGGCAAACAATCCACACCGAAGGAGATTCAAAGGCTATTCAAGAGGGAGATCAGTTAATTAGAGAGGGAGAAGGAAAGCAGAATAACACCGACACTATGGTTTTTCTATTCCTTTCTTTTATTTTCGTTTGTCAAGACTTCTAGTATGACTTTGCTAGCCATGGGAGTTGTTTGTAACCCCATGGGCTAATTCCATTTACAGTTTTAAGGTTTGAAGGATAGACATAATTAGTTTGATGAATTAGATTTGTGAATTCATGCTGATTATCATTTTGATTTATTTGATTCGTCTTGAGACTTTGAAATCATGCTTCATACCGTCTTCATATTAAATTCATGACATTGCACATGGAGCCTGATTTATTAAGTTAGCTTGTGTGCGTTCATGAATTGAATTGTCTATCTATTTGGAATTAGGGTAGTCTGCCCATTAACACTTTAATTCCAAGAACTAATAAATAAAATACTTGAATTGCTTAGTGGAACAATGCAATTAGACATTCAAGTAGGAAGTGAATAGAAACATGTAGTACTTTCAGAGAATATCTTGTTAGTCAAACTTGCCATCCGAAGGTATTGTTGTTTGAGTTGTTAGGATCTAGGAAGGGGGCTTTGTAATATTAATGCACCCTAGGATTTAAACCAGGTTATACTATTAGCTTTGAATCAGATCATATCCGGTGGGAAATAGGGTTATGTGGTGTATTTTCATAAAATCTGCATGAATGAATAATTGGAATTTTAAGAATTCAAATTAATTTATCTATACCGGATTACCTTAGAATTGTTGATCGTCTCTTGGGTCAAACTTAAATTCTTTCATCTGTGATTTATTTTATTTATTTATTTAATATTTTAGTCTATTAGATTAATAATTATTCTTAAATTGGTTACATGTCCTAGTTACTTAGTAATTTTAGAAGTAGATAATTGACTATCTTGTGCGTTCGATATTTAAACTTGGTCGCTTGCCACTACAATTGATATCTTTCATACTCGGGGTTTAAATTGAAGTGTGTAAAAAATGCCAATTAAGTTTTTAGCGCCGTTTGATACGCGTTTTCTTTCCATGCAAAATTAATCCCCAAGTATTAAGGATATCAGTTGCAGCTTAAGCAAGCAACCAAGTGAAATATTGAACCCAAAGGCGGCGTATTATCAATTTAATTATTAACTAAATTAATTTAGACGAATTGGCCATAAAGTTGAGAATTTATTATAAACTACTAAACAATGAATTAAAATAATAAATAAAATAAATTGGGAACTAAGAAAATACAAAAGTAAATCAAGTAGGATAATAGGTAGCTCTAGGGTAATCCAGTTTCACTCCTTAATTTCCCTTTCATGTATCAATGTTCGACTCAGCCTTGTGGAATATGGACGCATCACTAAGCCATGCATATTTACTCTATAGACACAAGCAAACATGAGTATAGAACGTGTAAATAATCTTGGAGCAAGATATATAACTTCACCCTCCTTTCTAGGTCCTATCAATATCAATTATTTCTCACATCTGGAACCTAACCCGATATGATCTCCCTTTATAGGTACTATAAAATTACGTTTATATCCTGCTTACTAACCCAAATTAAATTCAATTAATAAATGTTGATGTGAAGTGTTGAGACCAGTGTCATCACATCTGGAATCACACCTGTCCTCCACCAGTTGTTTTATTAACCACTAACGTTGTTTTGTTATTTCGACTGGTTGTGCTTAATGTTGCTTTCAGGGTTGTTGCGGTTAAACTGCTGAACGTGTTGGATGCAAAGACCAAGTCAAACGCAGACCTTGATGACCCTGGAGCAAACTGAAAAGATCCGACAGCTATAGAAGGATCTAGAAGGAAAAAATAACTACCTCTCTTAGTGGGCGATTATTTGAGCCTGCATGGTTGGTTTCTATATCTCCTACGTGGACCACTCATCATTTAGAGCCTGCAGCCATCTATAAATGGAAGCTACTAGTTGCCAAGTCAAGTGATCGAAAAGGCAATCGCACTATACTGTGTAAAAGATCCTAGATAGGTTTCTGGCATAGTGTTTGTACTGGTGTTGTAACACTTGGTTCTAAAAAGCCCACTTGTGAAGTAGGCTTAGATTCTAACAAGTCTAGGTTCTGCCATTTTGGAACGTGTTTGGATTTTAGATCCGATTTTGTGTTTGAAGGGTGGAAGAATTGTTTCCACACCTAAGAGTCTGTTTTTGTAATCACATTTTCCAATAGTGATATTTATGCCATGAGGTCGCCACAAACTTGCAGAAGTTTGTAGAAAGATTGAGTAATCCATGTGTTAAGTCTTCTGTTGATTTAAAACTTGTTCTATACTTAGTCAAGTCACATTCTGATACATACAGTGTTGTTCAAAGTGTCTTCACACTTAGGACAACATCGTACCAAAAACACACTTTGCACCATTGGGTACCCGACAAGTGGCATCAGAACCAACACTTGATGATACTAAGTGTTGATTCCTGCTGTTAAGTGTTGAGTTATTATGGATTACTCTACATCCGTCACCCATCCTTCCATTCTTGATGGAACGAATTATACCTTGTGGAAAAGCTGGATGAGGTCATACATCAAAGCGTGTGACGATAAAGCTTGGAAGATCATTCTATCTGGATGGACGCCTCCCACTAAAGAAGACAAAGATAGAGATCAGATTCTCAAATATGAACTCAAATGGACTACCGAGGAGAGCAATCTATCTGCACAGAAGTGCAAAGCCCTCAACGCAATCAGCTCTTCAGTTGATTCAGTGATGTTCAACTTGATTCAGAACTGCATATCTGCTAAAGATGCATGGGAGAGACTACAAGAACATTGTGAAGGTTCTTATAGTGTCAAAAGAGCAAAGGCAAGGCTGTTGAGCACGAAGTTTGAAAGCTTGAGGATGAGTGAAGATGAGACCATCAACTCTTACAACGAAAGGCTGTATGAAGTCATGAATGAGCTACAATCACTTGGTGACCCAATTTCCAATTCCATGTTAGTACCCTACGTGGGAGATTTAATAGTAAAGTTTGTGCTATAGAAGAAGCTAGGAATACTGATACCATGAGTCATAATGAGCTTATGAGCGTTTTGAAAACTTATGAAATGGATATGTATCAACAAGATTCTGCGTATGATAGAAAAGGTGTTGTTGTTTTTAAAAGTGAAGCTCCTTCATGTTCTTGAAGGACATCAACCATTACTGATATTTCACAAGTTGATGTAAATGTTGATGACATTTCAGATGACACTGATAATATTGCTTTACTTGCTAAGAAATTTGAAGCTTATTTGAGAAAACAGAAAATCAAGTCTAAAGCAAATACTCAGCCTAGGATAGAACATTCTCATCATACTCCTCAAACTCATACTAATCAAACTCATACTCGTAGACCCACTCAAAGAAAACTTAAGTATGATCCTGAATTTAAGAAGACCCTCATTTGTAGTGAATGTACTGGTTTTGGTCATTATGCAAATGAATGTACTAACACTCTTTTGAAGAGAAGGATGAACTTAAATATTTCCTTGAGTGATGATGAATCTGAAGGTGATCAAGAGAGAAAGGATGAAAAGCTGGCATTTCTGTCAGAATGTGCAAGTGAAGGACTTTTTGGAAATGACTCAGATGTTGAGTTGGATGTGACAACATCTACTTCTACATCAAGCAAGGTTCAGTCTATTTCTGTTTCTGATATGAAATGTACTAATGCTTTTTATACTAGAGTAGGTACAATCTGAAGAGCAATTGAAAAGCAAAATTGCTGAACTTTTAAAAGAACCTCAAAAGGTCAACCAAGAGAATGATGGTTTCATTGAAACTATCATAAGACTTGAGGTAAATCTTACTAAAAATGATGCTGAAATTTCAAGACTCCAAGAATAATTGACTGCTTCAACACTATGTTTCAAAAAATACTCTAAGAGTACATCTGTCATTAATGAAGCTTTGTGTGTTGGTAAATCTGATATGAGTGGTCTTGGATTTTCTGAAAATTCTAACCCTTTTAGTTTTGAAAAACCTATAAATATTGTGAAACCTGTATCAAAAAGTTTTTCTAAAAAGTTTCCAAAAAAGAGAGGCAAGAGAACTTTTATCTGTCATTACTGTTCAGTTCCTGGTCACATTTGTCCATTTTGTTTTAAATTGAAAGATAACTTGTTCTCTAGAAAAGTGTTGCCTGAAATGTAGCCACACAAGTATTCACACACACCAAAAACTGCTTGGGTCAGAACACCAAAAGTGCTATCTAATATGGCTTGTACTTCTTTACAAGCATGTGTACCTGGTTTTTGATATTTTGATAGTGGTTGTTCTAGACATATGTCTGGTAATGTTGAATATTTGAAAGATTATGAAGCTTTTGATGGTGGTAAGGTTACATATGGTGGTGGTTCTAAAGTTAACATTGTTGGTAAAGGAACTTTAAATGTTAAAGTTCCCAAATTTGAAGAATGTGCTGCATGTTAAATATTTGCGTGCTAATTTGATAAGCATAAGTCAATTATGTGATGATAATATGCATGTGAAATTTGACAAGCATTCATGTTTTGTTTTGAATGAAACTGATGAGTGTGTGATGGTTGGTAATCGATATGTTGATAATTGTTATCTGATTGGTAACAACACTTACTGCAACATCTCACGACATGATGAAAGTGTACTTTGGCATCAAAAACTTGGCCATGTAAATTACAGAAATTTACAAAAATTGGTTAAGTTGGAAGCTAATAAAGGATTACCTAAGCTCAGTTTCAAAGACCCTCCCATTTGTGGTTCATGCCAAAAAGGTAAGCAAGTAAGGTCTTCACACAAAATCACCACTATGTGCACATCTTCAAGATATTTTGAATTGCTTCACATGAATCTTATGGGTCCTATGGAGACTGAAAGTCTAGGTGGTAAGAAGTATTCTTTGGTTGTGTTAGATGATTTTTCTAGATTTTCATTGGTTGAATTCGTTAGAGAAAAATCAGAGGTGTTTGAAGTCTTTAAAGCTCTTCACAAAAGGTTCAAAAATGCTTTCAATCTTAAGATTTGTAGGATTAGGATTAATCATGGTAGAGAATTTGAAAATAACATGTTTTCTGAATTCTGTGAAAAGAAAGGTATAGTGAAAGAGTTTTCATCTCCTAAAACCCCACAGCAAAATGGTATAGTTGAAAGAAAAAATAAAACTCTGCAAGAAATGGCTAGAGTCGTGCTTTCATCAATAAATGTGTCTAAAAGATTTTTGGCTGAGGCATTGAACACTGCATGTCATGTGTCTAATAGAATCTTGTTTAGACCAGGTAGTTCTATTACATCTTATGAGTTGCTGTATAAGAGAAAACCCAACCTAAAATACTTTCATGTGTTTGGTTGCATGTGCTATATTCTGAATGATAGAGAGTATCTTTCAAAGTTTGATTCTAAGAGTGATAAAGGTCTTTCTTAGGTTATTCTAAGAATAGCAAAGCATACAGAGTCTTTAATCTTAGAACCAGAACTGTTCAAGTATCTGTAAATGTGGTATATGATGATACATCTAATATTGTAGGAAAAAAGATGGAAGATGACATCTCTGATCTGATTGAAATTGCAGAACCAGTGAACAATGTTGAGCCAAATGTGATCACATCACGTACAACATCTGAGAATGAGTCAGAAAATGATGAGCATCAGATCCACAAAATTCCCAGGAATTCTCTTAACTACAGATATAAGAAGGATCACCCTTCTTCACAGATCATAGGAGAATCCTCAGTTGGTGTTCAAACCATAAGGAAAGGTAAAGTCAGAGATGTGGTAAGATCAGTTTGCATGTCCAATATATGCAATCTGATATGTGCTGAATGTTAACCCAAAAATGTTTCTGAAGCTTTAAAAGATGAATGTTGGATTCAGGTTATGAATGAAGAACTTGAACAATTCACTAGGAATGATGTTTGGAGTCTAGTTCCTAGGCCCACAGACACTAATGTCATTGGAACTAAGTCGATTTTCAAGAACAAAACTGATGAATCTGGTAATGTAGTAAGAAACAAAGCTAGACTTGTTTCTCAAGAATACACATAGGTTGAAGGGATAGATTTTGATGAAACATTTGCACCTATAGCTAGAATAGAGCCTATTAGGCTTCTTTTGGCTATTGCATGCTTTGTTGGTATCAAACTATTTCAAATGGATGTTAAAGCTACATTTTAAATGGAATTTTAAATGAAGAAGCTTTGTTGAAGAACCAAAAGGTTTTGTTGATCCTTTCTATCCTGATCATGTGTATAAATTGAAAAAAGCTTTTTATGGTCTAAAGCAAGCTCCTAGAGCATGGTATGGTAGACTAACTGACTTCTTACTTCAATTTGGATTCATTAGAGGTGAGGCTGATAGTACTATTTTCATTAAGCATGAATCAAATGGTTTCTTGATTGCTCCAATTTATGTTGATGACATTTTATTTGGAGCAACATCTCAAATCATGATGGATAGCTTTGTGAAAGCCATGACTACCACTTTTGAAATGAGTCTTATTGGTGACCTAAATTACTTTTTAGGGCTCTACTTTAAGCAAAGTAATAGTGGTATTTTCATCTTACAGAGTACGTATGCTAAAAACTTGGTGAAAAGACTTGGTCTTGAAAATGTTAAGCCTATGAAAACACATATGGGAACATCACAGAAACTGTGCAGAGATGATGTTGGCCATGATATTGACCACAATATGTATAGATCTATGATTGGTAGCCTTATGTACTTAACTGCTAGTAGACCTGACATTATGTATAGTGTCTGTGTTTGTGCTAGGTACCAAGCAAATCCCAAGGAATTTGATATGAAAGCTATGAAGAGGATTACCAGATATGTGGCTAGAACTGCTAACATGGGGTTATGATTTTCAAATGACTCTAACAGCTCTCTGGTTGGATACAGTGATGCTGATTGGGCTAGTGATTGTGATGACAGGAAGAGCACAAGTGGTGGATGTTTTTACATGGGTAACAATCTTGTTTCTTGGCATTCTAAAAAACAAAATGGCATATCTCAATCCACTGTTGAATCTGAATATATTGCTACTGGTAGTTGTTGCACACAGTTGCTTTGGTTAAAAAAGATGCTAGATGATTATGTGCTTGAGACTGACACTTTAATGGTTTACTGTGATAACACGAGTGCTATAAATATTTCAAAAAATCCAGTTCAACACTCACTCACTAAACACATTAACATTAGACATCATATAATAAGAGATTTAGTTGAGAAGGGAGTAGTCAAATTGGAGTATATTTCCATTGAGAAACAACTTACTGAGATATTCACAAAAGCACTTGATTTCGAGAGGTTTTTTTCACTCAGGAAATCTCTTGGACTCTGCATTCCATAAAGTCATGTGTGATGTTGCTTAGTGTGTTTCGACACTCGAGGCAACACTAATGTAAGTTTAGTCATTTTATGTCAAAATTAAGTGATTTGGTGACCTATTTTGTTGCTGCTAACTATATTCTAGTTGAATCTTGAGGTATTACTGGATATACACTAAAAGCACAATTCTTAAAAAATCAAACGTCCAAACATACTGATTAACTAGGCACACGGGGCTGACAACCATGATGTGTTCTTTTCAAAAGGCTATTATAGTTTCAAAAAAGGAATAAAGAACACTCTTGAACTGCTACTGAGTAACTAGACACACGGGGCTGAGAACCACGATGTGATCTTTTCAAAAGGTAGTATGAATTCTTGAGATTAAGTGCATAAAAAATCCTCAAAAGGATAAAAGTGTATGTGTGCCCAAATTATTCGTCCTTGATTGATTTTTCAAGAATGTCTTTAGCCTTAACAAAATTGTTATTAAATTATTTGTTTTCAATACATTAAGTGATAGAACTTATAGTATTTATTTATTTTTCTGCACTTTTTTTAATTTTCGTGCATAATTGTTTCTCCATAAACTTGATCATGGCCGATTTTTAAGGAAAAATGTGTTAGTGGTCATGAGTTCTTATAAACTGTTGCATTGCATATTCTTTCACACGTTGTTTGCAGTTTTTAATTAGTGGAAATAACCTCCATCCCACTACTGTTCATTCTCTCTATATAACTTGGAATATAATGTTTGAAGTGATATGTTTGTGTGCTTGAGTGTGATCCCCCGTTTCATCTCCTCACTCACTATTATTGATAAAAGCCTGTTTCTCTCACATTTCAATGGCACCTCCAAAAGCAACCCATTCCTCTTTCAAATCCAAACCTTCTTCCTCACAAAATCCACTCCAAACCCTAGCTGAAATGTCCAAATATGTCGCGTCGGATGCTGCACCAGATGTCAATCTAAATGCTGCTACACAACAGACTGCTCCTATTTCTAGAACCCTTGTTCCTCATAGTATTGTCCTTCCAGCTGGTACACCCGATTCAGTTCTTGAATCTCTTCGAACTTAGTTTGCTGGGTCAAACCTTATTATTTCAAGAATTGAAAATTACATCCTTGAACCATCCATTCCAACAGAAATCACTCTGAAATTCCAACTGAAGCTCACTCTGAAATTCCCACTGATACTCCTAACCAATCCGGCATTGTCCCTTTTGTGACTCCAGAAGAAAAACTACCCTAAGAGTACGTTGAGACTCAGAATCCTGATCAAGTCCCTATCTCTACATCTCCAAATACATCACCTACTCATGCTGAACAAAATCCACAAATGTCTTCTCCCTCGTCATTACCACCAGTTCCAATCATGACAAAGGTTGCTAAACCATCTGCTCCAAAGCTTAAAGCGCCTCCACAACATTGGTCAATCAGACTCCGCAAGAAAGGCACTACACAGGATGCCACCACCTCTGAAAAAGGGAAGTCCCCTATCTCTATCTCTAATTCTGATGAAGCTGCTGCTATGGATGTAGATGCTACCACTTTTGAGGCAACACCAGATGAACCTGATGAGGAAAATGCTGATCTGAACCAGCTGATTTATGATGTTGCCGCAGATGTTGCTATCTCAATGCCAACACCTACTATTGCAGATGCAGAACTCTCTGATCCTGACCATGATTTATCTTCATCTTCTGATGATGAAGAGGATGCACCTGAGGATGCTGACGAAGGTGTAGAATCTAATGAATTTGGTAAGGATGCTGATGTTCAAAATGTTGAGAGTTTTAATGGTGAAGATGAAGCCAAAGATGATGACGGTGATGAGTCCCCTGATGATGTTGATGATATATCTGATGACTCTGACTATGATGTTGAAAACTTTGGAGTTGGGAACTTTCACTTCTCTAATGGTAAGGCCAGATACAAAAAGTTTACCAAGAAGGACATAATTCATGAAAGAAAGATGAAGGATGCAGACCTCACTCCACACAACCTCATCAACTTCTTCAGAGAGAGAAGCTTGCTAAAATCACTCAAGTACTCTACCTCATTCTACACCAATTAGGTATGTGAGTTTTATGCACACATCTGTGCTAGTATGATTAAGAGTACGAGTCCCAAATTTGGAAGAATTTTCTTTAGGGTGAGATTTATGATTTTTCTCCTACAAAGATTAATGAGTTTTTAGGGACTATGAATGCTGAGAGTGATGATGAAATTGATGATATGGATGAGATTGTGTCTGTGATAACTGGAGGTTTAATTGTTAGTTAGCCTAAGAAGTTGTTTAGTCAAAGTCTGACTAGTTTACATGCAATCTTGCACAAGCTATGTGTTTATAATTGGCTGCCTTCCTCCAATACCACTACATTTACCACTGAGCATGCTGTGTTGATCTATAAGATAGGACAGAACCTGCCTTTTAACCTTGGTAGAGTGATTTACAAGAATCTGATCAGTTATGGTGGAAATATCTCCAAGGTTGGTAAGTTACCTTATCCTGCTTTGATTCACTGTCAGTTAACTGATCAAGGTCCTAGGAAAGGTAAATGTGATTTTCTTTCCTCAAGTGCTCTAGTTCTTGGTATTGCTAAACCACTGCTTGAAGGTAACCCTATAGTTGATCTACCCTATGTGAACCCTGCTCCTGCCCCTGCTACTGCTGGTACTCAAAATGTTGCTCCTGATAATGCCAACACTTCGGTTCGCACTGACACTTCTCCACATGCTGGAGAAGTTATCTCTGTTACTCTGAACCACAAATACATTGAGCAACAAGATGCTGCCCTGGCACACCATGTCTCGAACCTCAGACTCCAAGCCAATGCTATGAATAGGCAAGCTGACATTCTAGAACAAAGAGCTCAGTTCTGGAGTAAGCTGCTATCTACACCCACATGGGGAGATATACCTACTGCTTCTGCTGTTGCTCAACCTACTGCTGTTGAAAGCTCTGGCTCTGGAGGAATTGTGATTGAGGACATCACTGATGAACCGGAAGAAAGAAATGTTGCTGGAAATATTCCTGATGCAGGTGATCTGCTGGTGGTGTTGTTGGAAATGCTGCAACTTAGGGAGAGTTCACATGGTGAGGGAGAGATCAGCAAAGAGATCAAAGTGTTTATGCTTGTTGCTGCTGATGATTGAAAGCTACTGCTGCCTCACTAACTTTTCTAACTAATTGATGATGGGATGTTAAACTGATATTTATTTTCTAATGGTGACTGGATACTTTATTTTTTCTTTTTAAACTCTGATCTAAGCTCTGGACTTTTATGTTATTTAAGTGGTTTTCTTTAATCACTTTGGAAATTATGCTTTAGAATGCTTAGTTATTTTTGCACAATTTTCAAACTAACATCTGATGTACTATTTGGATATCTTATTCTGTATTGTTTTCTTGCATCAGGTTATGTGGTTGCGGATAGACGTGATTGGGGGAGATTGTTAATGTGAAGTGTTGAGACCAGTGTCATCACATCTAGAATCACACATGTCCTCTACAAGTTATTTTATTAACCACTAATGTTGTTTTGTTGTTTCGATTGGTGTTGTGCTTAATGTTACTTTTCAGGGTTATTGCGATTGAAGTGCTGTATGTGTTGGATGCAAAGACAAAGTCAAACACAGACCTTGAAGACTGGAGTAAACTGGAAAGATTCGGAAGCTCTAGAAGGATATAGAAGGCGAAAATAACTACCTCTCTTAGTGGGCAGTTATTTGAGCCTGCATGGGTGGTTTTTACATCTCCTACGGGGCCACTTATCATTTAGAGCCTGCAGCCATCTATAAATGAAGCTGCTAGTTGCCAAGTTAAGTGATTGAAAAGGCAATTGCACTATACAGTGTAAAAGATCCTAGATAGGTTTCTGTCATAGTGTTTGTACTGGTGTTGTAACACTTGGTTTAACATCAGTTGTCTTCTGTTTTTCCCATATGTTTTGTGTGCGTTGTTCACAGGCAGTGGAAGCCAACATGTGAAGTAGGTTTAGATTCTAACAGGTCTAGGTACTGCCATTTGGGAACATGTATGGATTTTAAATCTGATTTTGTATTCGAAGGGTGGAAGAATTGTTTCCACACTTAGGTGTCTGTTTTTGTAATCACATTTTCCAATAGAGATATTTATGCCATAAGGCCACCACAAACTTGCAAAAGTTTGTGGAAAGATTGAGTAATCCGTGTGTTAAGTCTTCCGCTGATTTACAACTTGTTCTATACTTAATCAAGTTACATTCTGATAGATACAGTGTTGTTTAAAGTGTCATCACACCTAGAACAACATCGTACCAAAAACACACTTTGCACCATTGGGCACCCGACAATAAACATTCATATATGATAGTTCTAATGAACCTTCAGAGTCCCCTCACTTAGAATCATAACATGGAATCCTGTTCAGCGGTGAACGCACTCAATCTATAACCAAGATATATATTCAGACTCTATATACCAATTGAAGATGCACAAAACAACCGTGAATATGGATTCAGAAAGCACAATTATATATAAAATAAATCCACAAGTAGTGTTGTACGGAGTATACACATGAAAGTTTAATTAGTTCATAAAAACCTTCAAAACCCTAGACTACCAAAACGGTTCTAGCCCATGATATTACGAAAAACAATCATGGGAGTTGGATAGATCTTACCCATAGTTTAAAAAATACAAGATAAATTAGGAAATGAATAAAACCCTAGATGTGGGCATCGTCGCGTCCTTCTCCGTCTTGAATCCTATTCTTGGTTCTCCTCTTGATTCAATAAACAAATCTTCAAAGTGATCGACGGATGGAGGAAAGGATATGGATGATGGTTGGGGGGTGATCCCCCTTATGATCGGTGTCGTTTTCACCTAGATTTAATGTCATTATTATGTATTTTTGTGTGTTTTTATTCATTTTGTATATCATTTAGTGGTGTTATATGAAAATATGGAGATGTGTGCTTTGAAATGATAAATATGTGATTTTCACGATTAAGTGCCTTAAATTGTGCGATATTTGTAAATATTTAGAGAATCGGTAAATTGGAGTAATTTGTGTGATTTTTAGGCAAAAATGGATTTTAGACACGATAATGAAGATATGGGAAAAAATGGAGCTCAATTCGGAGTTGAAATGGAGGAGAACGAGCTAAAGCAAAATATTACACGTCCAACTTGCGTAATTCTTCTATATTCGTGTGGAGCTCAAGACCAGAGGTGTGATACATGGTTAGAAATCACGGAAGAGAGGATCACATGAGCGTAAGAATCACTCAAATTGGAGATTGGATGTAGAAGTTATGTGTGAAACAGTGAGACTGCACTGCACCTACACGACTAGTGTTCCGAACACGCCCCTATAAGCCATGGCCGTGTGCTGTCATCCGAAATACCTATACGCCCACCCCCATGGCCGTGTTCTGCATACGACCCATGTTCTGACAAAAGTCAGTTTTATGATTTGCACTTGTTCTAGAAGCTTCCATGGGGGTATAAATACATGTTTTGACCACGAATTACGGGAGGAATCATTTTGGATTAGTTTCCACACACACTAGACACCTAAATCACACACATTCATCTCCATCTCTTCCATCCTTCACTTCAATTATTCAAACCACTTGATCTCCTCAAATCCATCCATAAATCCATCCATACATCAATCTAAGAAGAGCAATTCATCATTGGTTGAAGATTTTAGCATGATCAAGGAGGAGGAAGTTCACTATCAAAGGGGTGCCAACTTACCTTTATTTTGTTATTTCCTTCATTATTTGGCTCAATTGGAGCATGCTATGGATTATATTGATTTTACTATGATATGTAGTGGCTAGTTCTCATGTGAGGCTAACAATATGATTGGTTAGGTATTATACAGATTTTGCACACCACATGTTTGATGAAATGATTGTTATGAATATTTTCTATCATGAATGTTTATTCTCATTTTATATATGATTTGTGTGGTTAAATTCTCTACTCATAGTGTTAGGATGGTCATTCCAATATTATGCATAGTGGTTTAGTTGAATCATTGATTGCATGAGATGACTTAGTTAGTATGAGGAGAGGTAAGTCATACCCTTCAAGTGCTTAGAACCTCATGATAGGACATTAGTGATGAACTAGTGAGGGGAACCAATCTTATGATCGTAGTACCTTAAGGGATTTGAGAGTAAGAGACAATCCTAGGAAATTTAAACTTGTAAAAGAGTTGAAAACCTAATCGCATTGGCCATAGAGATTAGATGTATATACGCGATTGCCCTTAATATCATAACAAGAAGACCATCAATGCATGTGTGTGTATGAGTTTATATATACCTTATCCATGAATATTGCTTGCCTTGCATACTTCTTAGATTGTTCACCTTCATCCATCTTCCATGCCCATTTGTACATGTTCTATCTTTACTTTCTTTATTAGTTAGTTTTTAGTGTTAAATCAACCCCTCCTATTTTGATTAGTCCTTCTAGAGTCAAACATCTGTCAAATACGGTTATCCACTTTCGTCCTTGGGTTCGATATATTATAAATTTTGCACTTGGTCGCTTACGTGCTACACACGATAGAGTACACTTGCTCTAAATCAATTTAACCAAAATTAAAACCAAGTTCACCTTGTGGGGTGTAGGATGATTGTGTTGCTTTTGATGCCTTCTTGGTGTGATCTATATCCCCTTTTATACTTGTAAGATCTCCTTATGGACCTTGGATGGGCTTTTTAAAATGAAAACACGCAGAAACACGCACTAGGGGTATAAAAATACAGATTTAGAGCTATCCCAGGCATTTGGTTCGACCTTTGGGCTTGGTTGAACCATGGTCAAATCAAAATCGGCGATTTAATGCACTTTAGGCTTCTGGTTCGACCATGGTTCGACCTTCATGGCTAGTCAAGCCAGAGCTCTCGTGGTTGAACCGGTCTGAACCAGTTTGCGAAGTCTCATTGTTTCGTGTATAACTTCCACATACGAGCTCTGATTTGAGTGATTTTTGCGCTCATGCGATCCTATTGTCCTTTTCTTTCTATCCATATAAATAACTTAGAAAAACTCCAAGATTTGAAGGTGTAACAAGACATGAAAATGGCACAGCCGATCTATTCGGCATAGCTCGCGCGATGTAACTATTTTGATCATAACTCTCTCGTTTGAATTCCGATTGAAGTGTTCTTTACGCAAAAACAATCCTCTTCTGAGGCTTTTCAACCATGTATCACACTTTGTATTTTTATGTCCACACGAACATAGAAAAATTACACAAGTTGAACGTGTATTTTTTAGCATTCATACACAAGTTGCACCTTTTCTCCAACACCTCAAACACCTCAAACACCTCAAACACATTTTTCTGAGGGTATATATTGAACACACCTTTTTCTCAAATATATTGAATATAAGATACTTGTGAGAATATATGACAACAATTCTTATAAAAAAGGTGTTAGATTGGACACTTAAACACGATTATTTTCACTCTCATCTATCCCCCAAACTTACCTATTGCTCGTCACGAGGCAACAAAATAAAAATAAAGAGAAAGAGAGTAAGAAAATTAGCAGGTAAACAAGGACTATAAAAAATACCCCATTCACAATACAATTGTCCTCAACTTAGGTCATGCAACTCTCATTACATGTAATAATCAATCCATAGCATACAAGATAAAGACAAACACCATCAATTCAAATGTTCCATTGACATGTTCTCACGGGAAATATATATCACTCGCACTCAAGTGTAAAAGATGTACACTTATGGGTTAAGGTTTTTATACTCAAATTCAATTCATGTGCATGCGTAACCATAAGTTTGCCAAATGTCTCAAACTCTCCACCACTAAAAGTATGATTTGAAAATGGGATCAAAAAAGACTTTTCTTTTGGATGTAATGTTGGCTCTTTGGTTAAGGTAGGAAATATATATGGATAAGTAACTAAAAACTTGGATCAATCTAGTGCGCATTCCATCATAATCTTTCATTCTTTTACTCACTTCACTTAAGCACACATCCTCCTCAACTCTTTCACTTTTTTCTTCAAACATCAAAAAATTTTCCTTCTTTTTTTTTTCTCTCGAGGTACCAGTTTTAGGCACTACCTTGCGCATCCTCCATAGGGTACTATATGTAAGCACTGCCCTAGGGTGTTTTATTCTTTAGAGTACTAGATTTAAGCACTACTCCATGATTTTTCTTAGATGCATTTACAAACTCAATCACTGCTTCAACACCAATTTCATTCCTTCACAAACTGTTATAAAATTCAATCAACACACTTTGAAAAGCCATTAATTCTCATAATGATAGAATCAAAGCTCAAAAAATTCTGAAGTTCAAAGAGGCTATTTCACGTAGGCTACCAAAAAATGAGGTTTTTAGGCTCATTAGGGCTAACTACAGATAAACATCATTCGGTAGGGAATTATTTGGCTAAGTGACATATAAATTCAAAGATGGCATTAGATCATCTCCCATCATCTAACACATGTAATTTCAAGTAAGACAAGAGGCAAGTTCTAGAATACACGCACAAGAACGATACTCACTAGAAAAAAACATCATGTGATTATGTACATGATCATAAGGCTCAAAATCTCACAAGGGTTTATAACAAGTAACAGAACACTTTTCATGGTAAGCAATATCCCACAAGTACACATAGAATATTATACCACAATATAACTTAAGTACAATTCCTTCATCAATTTTAAAAGCATATGAATTTTAATCACAAGTAAAAAATAAGCTCACATGGATCACCAAAACCAAAAACTCAATCCTTCCACTTCTTGAATTAAAAGCACACATAAAAATTAGAATAAGAAAATGAGGGCAACTGATATATCCTTCAACGTATACACAAACTCCTCGAGTTGGTCAGGTCAAAGCCTCAGTGTAAAACTCGTCTTGCCACTCTTTTGCCTTTTCTATTATCAAAACTTAACTACACCTCATCATCATAGATTCATCAATAATAAAATAGGAGAACTAAAAGAAAAACTCAATTGACTATCTAATTGACTCCACACACCAGACACACCAACACAACACACTAAACATTAGGTAAGTTGGAAAAATCCACATATCAACACCGGTTAAAGTATTAATATGCCGCAAAAAATCAACCTCCTAACAAACAAAAAACAAACGAAAGAAAAAATTATACCCTCAGTGCTTATAAGATGAGGTAAGTACATCACACCATCTTAAAACTTAGTAAAAACGTAATTCGAAACTAAGTTTGAAAAGAGATGTAATTTCCGAAATGTGAGCACTTTAAATATAATAACTCATCACTCACACAAAAGAAATAAAGTAATTAACAGAAGGGACAAGCCCCCAACAGGCTCTCATGTTTAACGTCGGAGAGTCACGACAGAATATCGCTTTGTAGACTACTGGATCAGAGGATGGTCTTGTCGTATCCCTACCTTCAAATACTTTCTTTCCCTCTTCTTGTCTACACTCAGCACCTTACCTTTTTTTTGTCACAAAAATATGATCATCAAAATTTTCTTCCTTACATGGCTGTCTAGATTCCTACTTGTTAATCTTCCACTCAAATTCAGAATCATCTGACCTGATAAAATCAAGATTAAACAAGTTAGATACCACATCTATGCTCTCGCATGATTGAGTCTCTATGTGAATCTTCATTGCTTTATTAAGAGAGAAAACCACATCTTCATTATCCATCTGCAGTATAAGCTTTCCTTCTTGAACATATATCATAGCTCCAGCTGTGGCAAGGAAAGACCGCCCTAAAATAAGGGAAATGTCATCCTTGTCATCCTCCATCTCAACTACAAGAAATCCACAGAAAAGACCATCTTTTCCACTTTCACCAAAACATCTTCAATTAAACTTTTAGGAAAAGTCATGGATCTATCTGCCAATTGTAGAGCAATTGTTGTGGAAGTGATCTCCTCCAAACCAATATTTTTAAATATGGACAAAGGCATCAAGTTGACACTTGCCCCCAAATCACACAAATCTTTATGTGCCAGCCCTTTTCCAATGTCACAAAGAATGGTGAAGCTTCCTGGATCCTTCAACTTTGCAGGCAGCTTTCTCTGAATGATCGAGCTATAATTCTTTGACAGTTTCACTGTCTCTACTCCATTCAAGCTTCTCTTCTTCGATATACAATATCCTTAAGGAATCGGGCATAGTATGGCATCTCCATGATTGCTTCAGAGAAAGGAAAGTTCAAGCTTATCTTGCTCATGATATCTTGAAATCTAATGAACTTTTATTCCAATCTCTTCGTTTCTAATCTTGAAGGTAACGGAGGAGGTATCTTAGTCTTTGGTCTCCCCCACTTATCACGTTCAACCTCATTTGCTTTATCCTTCTCGGCTCTTAATCTCTTGGCTCTTTCCCACTTCTTCTCTAATAAGCTCAGTATTCTACTCTTATGATGGTACTGGAGTATCATTGAAAACAGGTGTAGCATTCTGTGCGAAAAACGTGCTGGATAGGATGGTTTGACCTTTGTTCGACCTTGGGTGCTGGTCGAACCAGGTGTGTAGTGGTCGAACTAACCATCAGAAAGTTCAAAATCCTCAGTACAAGCTGGTTTGACCAAGGGGTTTGATCGAACCATGACTGTCTTGGTCAAACTGGTCTTCAAAAATTCAGTGTCTCTCGTACAGTCTGGTTCGACCATGGTTTGACCAAGGGGTTTGGTCGAACCACGTATGTCGTCGTCGAACTAGGCTTCAGAAAGTATGGCTTCCCCCGGACAGGTTGGTTCGACCAATAGGGTTGGTCGAACCCGACTTCTGAAAAAACAGAGGGTCTCGAATAGGCTGGTTTGACCATGGTTCGACCTTCAAGGTTGGTCGAACTAGGGTGGGCTTGGTCGAACCGTCCATCTCGATGGTCCAGATGTGCCTAGGTGCTTGGTTTGACCTCTATGATGTGGTTCGACCTGCTGCTTGGTCGAACCCTTATCAAATCGAGCTCCTAAGGCTTCAGAATTCATTTCCGGCATCATCGGTCCCATCATCAAAGCGAGGTCCTTCAACTGCTTAGATAAATCTACATGATTAGAGTTCATAGTAGCCTCAAGACGATCAACCCTTGTATCATTCTTAGCCATATAACTATTGAAGGTATCTTCAACACTCTTCACTTCGTGCCGCTTCATACTAGGCCCCCTTTGTGTCAACTTTGTAATCTGTCTCTGCTGGGATTCTAGTAGCTTGTTGATGTTAGCAAAACTAGAGACGATCTCATCATCCCTATTCGGCTTTACTACTTGATGTTCAACTCGAGCCACCTTACCCAATACATAAAATCCTCTTACTCTCTCTACAGGCCAGTCATGTGAATTCATAGAGATGTCTTCAAATAACTTCTCTGCTTCGATGGCTATTTTAGATAACAGCGCTCCTCTCGAGGATGCATCAATAAGAATACGTGACTTACAATCCAATCCATAGTAGAAGATACTTATGTACTGAGCCTTAGACATCCCATGCTGTGGGCACCTCCTGAGCATATATTTGAACCTATCCCTCGCCTCATGAAATTTCTCACCATGATTAATAACCAATTGGATAATGTCTTGCTTTATTCTTAAGATCCTTGAGGGTGGCATGTATCTCTCCAAGAATTTCTGCTACAGTTGGCACCATGTAGTGCAATCTGTGGTATCAAGAGTCTCATACCAAGTTCTGGCCCATCAATTAATGAAAACTTGAATAGGGCGATCCGCCTAGCATTGTCATGAGATCCAGCACCCTTTTGAGTATTTGCATAACCAAGGAATCTTCTGAGATGCTGATATTGATCTTCAAAGAAACCTCCAGAAAATGGACTCTTTTCCACAATGTCGATAATAGCAGGATGTATCTCAAAATCATCATCTTCCCCCCTTGCCCCTATCAAACTCATGTTCCCAATCCCATAGTTCATGAAAATTTCACGTATGGCAAAATTATCCGGATTCTGCCTTGCTCCGGCCATGTTTAGCACTGTGTGTTATTCTTCCTTTTCTTCCTTTTCTTTTCCTAGTGCACAAGTACCTCAGAAAAATTTAAGGATAGATAGAAATAAATAATCACAAATAAAAGTCCTAATCAAACTAGAAACAATAAAATCAATAATAACAGCTGTCCCCGGCAAAGGCGCCAAGAACTTGATGTTCATTTTCTTTGCACGCAAAATTAATCCCCAAGTATTAAGGATACCAGTTGCAACTTAAGCAAGCGACCAAGGGAAATATCGACCCCAAAGGACGGCGTATTATCAATTTAATTATTAACTAAATTAATTAAGTCAAATTGGAATTAAAGTTGTGAATTTATTATAAACTACTAAACAATGAATTAAAATAACAAATAAAATAAATTGGGAACTAGGAAAACACGAAAGTGAATCAAGTAGGAGAATAGGTAGCTCTAGGATAATCTCCTTAATTTCCCTTTCGTGTATCAATGTCCGAATGCCTTGTGGAATATGGACGCATCACTAAGCCATGCATATTTACTCTATAGACACAAGCAAACATGCGTATAACACGTGTAAATAACATTGGTGCAAGAGATATAACTTCACCCCCTTTCTAGGTACTATCAGTATCAATTATTTCCCACGTCTAGAACCTATCCCAATATGATCTCCCTTTATAGGCACAATAAAACTACCCTCTTTATCCTGCTTCATAACCCGAATTTAATTCAATTAATAAACATTCATATATGATAGTTATAATGAACCTTCGGAGTCCTTCACTTAGAATCATAACATGGAATCCTGTTCAGCGATGAACGCACTCAATCAACAACCAATATATATATTTATACTCTATATACCAATTGAAGATACACAAAACGACCGTGAATATGCATTAAGAAAGCACAATTATATATAAAATCAATCCACAAGTAGTGTCGTACGGAGTATACACACCAAAGTTGAATTAATTCATAAAAACCTTCAAAACCCTAGACTACCAAAATGGTTCTAGCCCATGATATTATGAAGAACAATCGTTGGAGTTGGATAGATCTTACCCATAGTCTGAAAAATACAAAATAAATTAGGAAATAAATAAAATCCTAAATGTGGGCGTCGTCACGTCCTTCTCCATCTTGAATCTTCCTCTTGGTTCTTCTCTTGATTCAATAAACGAATCTTCAAAGTGATGGATAGATGGAGGAAAGGATGTGGATGATGGTAGGGGGTGATCTCCCCTTGTGGGATGTAGGATGATTGTGTTACTTTCGATGCCTTCTTAGTATGATCTACATCCCCTACTTGTAAGATGTCCTTATGGACCTTGGATGGGCATTTAAGATGAAAATAAGCAGAAACATGCACTAGGCGTGTAAAAGTACGGATTTCGAGTTGTCCCAGGCATTTGGTTCAACCTATTGGCTTGGTCGAACCATGGTCGAATAAAAATTAGTGATTTAATGCACTTTTAGGCATCTAGTTCAACCATGGTTCGACCTTCATGGCTGGTCGAACCAGAGCTATCATGGTCGAATCTGTCTAAACCAGTTTGTGCAGTCTCATCATTTCGCATATAACTTCCACATACAAGCTCTGATTTGAGTGATTCTTACTCTCATGCGATCCTCTCATCCTTGGCTTTCTATCCATATAAATAACTTAAAAAAATTCCAAGATTTGAAGGTGTAACAAGCCTTGAAATTGGCACAGCTCGCGCGATGTCACCATTTTTATCATAACTCTCTCGTTTGGATTCCGATTGTAGTGTTCTTTATGCCAAAATGATTCTCTCTTCTGTGGATTTCCAACCATATATAACAATTCTCATTTTGAGCTCCACAAGAACATAGATAAATTATACAAGTTGGTAATGCATTTTCAGTATCCATACACAAGTTGCTCCTTTTGTCCAACTTTGCACTTTTGATCATTTTTCAACCTAAATTACAATAAAACACCTCAAATGCACTTTTTTCTCAAAAGGTGTTAGATTGGATACTAAAACACGCTTATTTTCACTCTCATCATCGTTGCCCGGGATGACTTAATTATTTATTTTTCTTTTATTGCTAACTTAATTTGGAAATTTTTCAACATATTCTGACTATGAATTATCTTTAAGGTACATGAGATGGATGAAATATTGAAAAGATATGGAAATCAGAATGCTATAGTTCCTTTTCCATGCATAGACGAAATATTGAAACACTATAAAAATCAAAATTCTATGGAAACTTCGCCATATTACATGGATGAGAGGTACTATAGTTATGATTTTCTAGCAAATCAAGTTCCATCTCCGCTTTACAATCAATTCAGATATGATGATGAATGGTCTTGTGCTTACAATGAAAATTCATATGTACCTTATCAAGCATACACTTATTCTGGATCAACCGGCATTTCCCAAGGATTACAAGATGCATTTGATACCTCCATTAAGAACATGAAGAAACCATGGAAAGGTTGGAAGCTCTTGAAAGAAAGATGAATGTTCAATCGCAGGAGAGGGAAGTTGCATCGTAGGAGTTTCATGAAAGAACGAGAGAGATAAATAGTCTTCTTACGAACATCGCTAGAAGTTTAAATACTAAACTTCAACAAGAGGAAAGAATGGATGAAGAAGAGTTTGAGGAAGATATTGATGTTCCATTGTGTGCTAGAATGCAGTTCGAAGGTCCTATGTTGTCATTTGAGGAAGAAGAAGTCGAAGAGGAGTCCATTCGATTAAGTCAAGTGGCTCCACTTGAATTAAGCTATCAACTGGAGTCAATTTTTGAGGCAGAAGTAGAGATTGATGAAGAATTTGAGAATGTTAAGGAAGAAAAGAAAGAAGAGGAGCAAAGTCAAGAAGCAACCGAAGAGGACTTGAAGAATGAAATGAGCATGTCTAAACCTTTAAACTCTTTAAGTTGCATTGAATTTTATGATATTGTTTCTGTTGACTTTGTTTCACCTAATGATTCCTCACATATTATTAGGGATAGAAAGGAGTTAGAACAAGAGTTGGGAATTTTCATCGCGAAAAGGAATAAGTGGTGGAGTAAAATGAAGAGGTTGATGAATGATCTTAACATGGTTGGCAAAGTCAAAATAAATTTTAAGAATGCTAATGAGGCCAACCCTTGCCATAAGTATTGGATTAATGAAAAAGCACAACGATTAGAGTATGATGACAAGGATAAAAGATATCCATGGCCATTCCGATAAGCCTGAGGTATTTCGCCGTGACTCTCTGACGTTAAACATGAGCGCTTGTTGGGGCTGTCCCTCCTATTCTAATTGCTTTTATGTGTTTGTGTGGTGTAGGAATTTTATTAGGTGTTTCTCGACTACGATATATACTTCTTTGCAAACTTAGATTCTCACCTTGTTTGATCTAAGTTTGGGGGGTTATGTACGTGCCTTGTCTTGTTGCATTGAAGTAAATTTTCTGCATTGTGTTGTGTGCTTGGAGGGTCGATTTTTTGCGAATTTTTTATATTTTTGATTTATCGATGATGTTGATGGTTTGATTTTTTGCGATTTTCCAGGTTTCGTGTTTTTTTTAGTTTGTCGCTTGTTGGTACTAGTGTTAGTTTAGTCAATTTTTAGTTCTATAGGATGATTTTCTTATTTTTCTTAACACTTGATGGTATTATATGTGTGATTGTGATAGGGAAGAAATTTGATGTTGTGCTTTGGTATTGAGATGCTTGAAGTTTAATTATATGCATGGAAGATTAGCTATGTAGCTTTATTAGGATTATCGTTCATTCCTATAGCCATGTGAGATTTTGAGCCTTTTGAAATCATGACAAGTTGCATGGTTCAGTTTATTCTTGTGATGGTCATTCATACACACGTATTCTAGAACTTGGCTTTACATCTTGCTTGAAGCTACATGCTTGATTAGACAATAGGAAATTATCTTAGGCCATCTTTGTTATTTATTAGTCACTGGCCAAATTATTTTCTTACCTATTGAAATTATATGTAGTTAACCTTTTTGATCCTTTAAGCCTTATTTTTTGGAAGTCTACGTGATTAGTCAATTGATCCCTTTGCTAGTCTTAAAATTCCTGCCTAGTAGAGAGTTGAAGGAATCAAGTTGGAGTCTTATAAAGAAGAATATAATGAGAAGTAATTTGAAAGTTATGAAAATTGTTGGAGAAAATGGTTAAAATTTGCATGAAGGGGTAGTTCCTGAAACTGGTACCCCATGAAAAAGGGTAGTGCCTGAAACTGATACCCTTATTTAGAAAAAAAAAAGAGATTCAAGTAAGGAAGTTGAGCTTGAAAGTGAAGGAGGAATTCGAATTGCAAGAAGAGTTGAAGAGCATTAAAGGAGAAAGAAGAAAGTGAAGCTACTTGTTGAAAAGCTGTAAGTCTTCTTTGATTCTCTACTATTGAATTAGTCATTTAATCCATATATTTTCTACCTTTACCAAAGAGCTAACATTACACCCTAATGCAAGACCACTGTGATCTTATTGTCGATATTATTCCTTTAGTCAAGAGTTGAGATGATTGCCAAGCTTATGGTTACGCGTGTGTTTAATTGATTTTGAGTGTAAAAACCTTACCCTAAAGTGTATATCTCACACTTGAGTGATGAGCATAAATAATACCCGTGAGAATGGGTGGATGAGCATTCCGAAATAGTGAAGTAGTTGATTTGAATGGTATGTTCTTAGATGGATGGTTATCTTAGTATTTGTAGTATGATTTTCGAATTGTTATATTGTCTTGGATGTGTTAAGCTTGAAATTTCCTCTAAATTACTCTATTGGTTTCCTATGTCGCTGCCTCGGGACAAGCAACAGGTAAGTCTAGGGTTTGTTGAGAGTGGAATTTCACGTATTTTAGGTCTCACATTACACTATTTTTGATAGAATGTGGCCATGATATTTTTTAGAATGGTGTGGTTTTCATATCTTGCATAATTAAGATGCTACTAAGGTGTTTTATTATGTTTTGAAGGGAAAAATATGATCAAAAGTTCAAAGTTGGAATGAAGAGTGAAAGTGTGAAGGAATGCTGAAAAACACATGTCCATATTGCATAATTTTTCTATATTGGTGTAGAGGTCCAAATTTAACATATGATACATAGTTGAAAAGTCACAGAATAGAGCATCATTTTGGCACAAGAATCACTCAAATCGGAGTTCGGATGAGTAAGTTATGCTCAAAATCGTGTGGGTGCAAAGTTGCCGACGGGAATTTCTGAAAATATCCGAAAATTAGCCCATCTTTCCTATTTCTTGGAGCACAATTAGTTTTCTTATCTCATTATCTTCTCATGCATATATATATTTCACATCATTATTTATAAGAGACACAATCCTCCACAAGGGGATTATCCCCCATCCATCATCTACGTACCATCATCCATATCCATCCCATCATTCATCCACACCGAAAGAGATTCAAGGGTTATTCAAGAGGGAGATCAGCCAATTGGAGAGACGGAGAAGGAAAATGGAATAACGCCGACACTAGGGTTTTTCTATTACATTATTTTATTTTCGTTTGTCAAGACTTCTAGTATGACTTCGCTAGCTATCGGAGTTACTTATAACCCCATGAGCTAATTTCGTTTACAATTTTAATGTTTGAAGGATAGACATAATTGGTTTTATGAATTAGATTGATTTTTGTGAATTCATAGGGATTATTATTTTGATTTATTTGATTCGTCTTGAGACTTTGAAATCATGCTTCGTAACGTCTTCATATTAAATTCATGACATTGCCTGTGATGCTTGAATTTATTATGTTAACTTGTGTGTGTTCATGAATTGAATTGTCTATCTTTTAGGAATTAGAGTAGTCTGCCCATAAACACTTTAATTCCAAGAACTAGTAAATCAAATTCTTGAATTGTTTAGTGGAACAATGCAATTAGATATTCAAGTAGGAAGTGAATAGAACCTTGCAGTACTTTCAGAGAATATCTTGTTAGTCAAACTTGCCATCCGAAGGTATTCTTGTTTGCGTTGATTAGTATCTAGGAAGGGAGTTTGGTAATATTCACGCACCTTAGGATTTAAACCAGGTTATATTGTTAGCTTTGAATCGGATCATATCTGGTGAAAAATAGGGTTATGTGGTGTATTTTCATAAAATCTGCATGAATGAATAATTAGAAGTTTAGGTATTCAAATTAATTGGTCTACACCGAATTACCTTAGAATTGTTTATCGTCTCTTGAGTCAAACTTAAATTCTTTCTTCTGTGATTTATTTTATTTATTTATTTAATATTTTAGTCTATTAGATTAGTAATTATTCTTAAATTGGTTACCTGTCCTAGTTAATTTAGTAATTTTTGAAGTAGATAATTGATTGTCGTGTGCATTCAATATTTAAACTTGGTCTCTTGCCACTACAATTAATATCCTTCACACTTGGGGATTAAATTGAAATGTGTAAAAAACACCTATCAATCCATGATAGGTTTTTTACTATAATATCCCCTCCAAATAATCCCACACCCATATCCATCATTCCCCTTCCATCTCCACCCCCTCATTCATTTCCTTCTTCACATCATATTCCTCTTACTTCATCTTCTTCATCGCCTAATGGGAATATTACTATGTCTAATGTAATAGTCAGTGTGCGTAATTAATATACAAGGGTAACTCTCTCTCTTCTCCTAGTAATGAAAATATTATTCCTCAAAATCTAATACAAAAACAATGCAGGATTCTTAAAAGAGGAAAAGCTGGCATCTTCAAGCCTAAAGTTTATCTGTCTCAGGCTTCTACTATAGAAGAGCTTGGTTCATAATCTTCTATTCTGGATTTACAAAATCCTCATCGGGCAAAAGCTATGCAAGAAGAAATCAATGCCTTATATCAAGAAACAATACTTAGACTTTGACATCTCTTCCTGAAGGTAAAAAACTTATTTGTTGCAAATGGATTTTTAAGATAAATAGAAATGTGGATGGCTCCGTATGGAATTTTAAGGCAAGATTAGTAGCTCATGAATGCTCACAAACTCTAACATTTAATTATCACGACACATTCAGCCCAGTTATCAAGCCTACTACCATTCGAGTCATCTTGAATCTTATGACACATTCAAGCCTATCACGACACATTCAACCCAATGTAGATTTAATTCGAAGGCTGACTCCTCTTTATTCTATAGGGTCAGAAATCAATCCATAATCTATTTGCTCATCTACGTGGATGATATATAATTACTAAAAATTATAGCTTTGAAATCAAACATGTTCTTCATTAGCTTGGTCATTAGTTTTATATCAAGGATCTTGGCGTTTTAAAATAATTTTTGGGCATTGAAGTTACATACACTTCTCAAGGTCTTCAGCTTTCTCAAGCTAAGTAAATCAAGGATTTTCTCTAAAAAGCTAATATGTCTTATTCGAACTCTCTTCCATCACCTATTATCACATCACCATCTATGTCTAAACAAGAAGGAAGCCCCATTACTAATTAAAGTGTTTATCAGAGCTTTATTGATGCCTTCTAGTACCTCACTATCATAAGACCTGAGATTGCATTTTCTGTAAATAGGGTTAGCTAAGATATCTAATCCCCTTCACACACACATGAAAACTCTAAAAGGATTCTACGATATCTCGGTGGAATGATTGACTATGGTCTTCAAATTTAACAACATAATTATCTTAATATAGTTGTTTTCTCAGATTCTGATTGGGGAACTTGCCCCGATGACAGAAGGTCCATCTCAGTTCATATGTCTATTTTGGGAACAACCTAATAGCTTGCAATTTAAAAATATAACACTCTGCATCACGATCAATCACCAAAACTAAGATCAAAGTTTAATTAGCTAATACTACAACTGACATTGTTGGGCTCATGGCTTTGCATCAGGATCTCAAAGTTCATTTTCCACTGTTCCTGTTAGTTTAGTAGATAATAAGAGCACCATTTCCATAGCTTTAAATCTAATCTTACATGCGAGAACCAAACATGATGAATTGGACTACCACATAATTCGAGAAATCGTAAATAACAAATAGTTTTGCATCCAACTTGTCCCTTCTCTAGATCAAACTACAGAAATCTTTACAAAGCCGCTAAGCATGCTATTTTTCTCTCGACTTCAAAACAAATTGCATACTGCTCCTCGAGCCTCGAATTGAAAGGTGATGTTAGCAAGCATGATAAAATAGGCCTTAATTGATGGGCGTTTTCTCAATACACAATTAATCCCGAAGTATGAAGGATACGATTGTAGCTTAGATAAGCAACCAAGTTATATTATCGAACCTAAAGGATAGTTGGTTATCAATTTATTATTAGCTAAATTAATTAAAACTATTATTTGGAAATTTACTTCTAGGAATACTATTAGTCTACTAGATAAAATAATTAAATAACGAATAAAATAGAGACAGTAGAGAATAAACGAGAGTTGATCAAGTGAGAAAATAGGTAGCTCTTCGGGCCATCTAGTCTCACTAATTAATCTCCCTTCCGTATATCAATATCTGACTCTGCCTTGTAGACTATGGATGCATCACTAAGTTATGCAAATCTACTCTGTAGACACAAGTAGACAAGCATGCAACACGTGTGAATAACCTTGGAGCAAGAGATCTAATTCAGCCCCTTTTCTAGGTACTAACAGTATCAATTATTTCCCATGTGCGAAATACTCTAACCCGATATGATCTCTCTTTATACGTACTATTAAATTGTCCTCTTTATCTTACCTACTAACCCGGATTCAATTCAATTAATTAGTATTTATATAAGATAGTTCTAATGAAATTTTGGAGTCCCCCCACTTAGAATCAAAACATAAAATCCTGCTCAGTAGTGAACGCACTCAATCAATAACTAAGATATGTATTCAGACTCTTCATAACAGTTAATGTTGCACAAAACAACTCTGTGTATGAATTAAAAACGCATAGTCTTATATAAAATAATACACAAGTAGTTTTGTACAGAGTATACACACGAAAGTTCAATTAACAAGATAAAACCTTCATAAACCCTAGAACTACCAAAGCAGTTATAGCCCATAACGCTTCGAAGAATGTTCATGGTGTTTGGATATATCTGTTGGCATTTGATCATTTGGTTAACATGAACCGTTATGGTTCCATACATTTCTAACAGTCAGAGAAGCATGAAAACAAGAAACATATTACCTTTCACAGGGTATGTTGGAGAAAAAGGATTCTCGCTGGTAGCCTGCGCAACATCACCGTTTTGGGCATAACTCTCTCGTCTGATTTCCGATTTGAGTGCTCTATGCGCCAAAATGATCCTCTCTTTCGTGGCTTTCCATTAGTATAAATACATTGAATTCTAACTTCTGAAAGATTTTATAAAAATCATACAAGTTGGTGGACAACAGCAGCAAACGACCTCTTGATCTTCTGTTGTATTCTCAAGTCCAATCTCGACATCGTATGGTCGACGATCCTAGAGATTTTCTCAATTTGCTATTTCCTAACCCTCCTCACATGTTAGGCATGATTAATTAGTTAGATTAGGGTTTTTGGACAACTGAGATGACTTATATATGGGCTACAGCAGGGACCAAGAGGAGAAATTGGAGTTGGGTTCCTTCTTATTATGAGCCCGTTAGTCTCCCGATGTTTAAGATACACAATATCCATTAATTAATTAAGTTATTGACAACTCCATTAATTAATATCGCATCCGATAGTAGTACCACTCAACCTCATGATTATGCTGGAATAAATCCACCTGCAGGGTTTACATGATAATCCTTATGAGCTCCTCAAGGAGACATCATCAACCTATGACGGACACGGATTCCTTCTACAATCAACAGCACACCATAGAGACAACACTATTTCCCAATTCACTGAGTTTGTTGATTTAATTACACGTAAATCTCACCCATTGATGAATCAAAGAAATACATACTGCCCTACTGTTGGATTGTATACTAAAAGTCTAGTTTTTTGTATGAACAATGTTTAAACAATTTATTTGAAATGAGAATCATATGATCAAATGATTGCATCTTATAATTTATTTATATGCACGATGCAATAGTCCACTTACTTTATACTGTAGATAATATATTGTGCGACAATACGCGGAAGATTATATTATCGGTTTCCTAATAGAGTATAAATAGATGCTCACAACCAAGATAGACGGGGACTCTCTATCGGGATGATTGTAGTGTGGTTTAGTATTAGCTTGTCTTGGTTATAGAATCACATTAGTGCACCTGTGCGTATTGAGTAGGACCGCTTGAGATCGTTCGACTTATATTGACTTATAGGAGAACTTGATCTCAGTTATTATGGATGTTTGTGCTCTTAATCCCTATACAATAACCTCGACATGTAGGGCAGTATGTATTTCTTTAATTCATCAACAGGTGAGATTTACATGTAATTAAATCAAAAACTAGGTGAGTTGGAAAGTAGTGTTGTATGTATGGTGCGCTGTTGATTGTAGAAGGAATCCGTGTTCGTTAGAGGTTGATGATGTCCCCTTGAGGAGCTCATAAGGATTATCATGTACACCCTGCAGGTGGATTTATTCCGACATGATAATGAGGTTGAGTGGTACTACTCTTGGATGAGATATTAAATAATGGAGTTGTCAGTAACTTAATTAATTAATGGACATTGTATATCTTAAACATGGGGAGACTAACGGGGCACATAATAAGAAAGAGCTCATAACGTAATTATGGGATTAGAACGGTAGTGCAGTAATAATATTTTAGTGGTATATATTATTATTATTGGACTTAAGTATAAGCTTTGGGCTAAGTTTGGATACTTAAGCCCAATGGAGGCCCAACTCTAATTTCTTCTCCTGGTCCCTGCTACAGCCCATATATAAGTCATCTCAGCTGTCCAAAAACCCTAATCTATGAGATTAATCATGCATAACACTGTGAGGAGGGTAAGGAAATAGCAAATTGAGAAGATCTCGAGGATCGTTGCCCACACGATGTCGGGATTGGACTTGGGAATACAGCAGAAGACTGGAAGGTTATTTGCTGCTGCTATCCGCCACATTCTATGATTTTTATAAAATTTTACAGACTTCATAATAGGACGTGTGATATACTGATGGAAAGCCATGGAAGAGAGGATCATTTTGGCGTGTAGATCACTCAAATCCAACTTTGGATAAGAGAGTTATGTCCAAAACGGTGAGGCTGCACAGGCTGGTGGCTGATGAGTGATATTTTCACCTAGATTTTAGTGTCTTTTTATATGTGTTTTCGTATTATTTTATCCGTATTTTATGTTCTATTTGGTTGTGTTTTGTGTTTTTATAGAAATGTGTGTTATGCTAGATATGATAAGGAAGACGTAGGAAAAAGCGGATCTCAATTCGGAGTTGAAACGAGGGAGAACGAGCCAAAACAGTGAAGAAATACAGGAGCCAACACCAACACGGGCCGTGTAGCTGACACGGCCCTGTAAGCGATGGCCGTGTGGCGACACCTATTTGTTCAACACGGGCACCTTAAGGCCGTGTCCAGTCGCACGAGTCGTGTTGGCAGCACGAGCCGTGTCATCAACACGGCCCTGTAAAAAAAGGCCGTGCGGGAGCATCAGTTTACACGACACGGCCACCTTATGGCCGTGTGACAGAGCACGACTCGTGCTGTGTAAAATCCTGAAAAAAAATCAGAATCCTTCTAGAAGCCTCCCAAGGGGTATAAATACCCAATACTTCAATATGTGAGAGGAGATCCGAAATTCCACCTTCCACACACACCTCATACACCATTTCCTCTATTTTTCACCTTCATCTTCATCCATTCACCATCCTTTGGATCTACCATCATCCAACCATCAAAATCATCATCCAATTGAAGAAAAGAAGCAAGGAAGAGAGGAAGATAACAAGGGAAGGAAGGAAATCACCATTGAAGTGACATCAAGGGAGTTTCCATTCATTTCTTGTATTAAACCTCATAGTTTCATCATGTTTTGTAAGGATATTAATGTCTATGTTCATTTCCTTCTTAATATGGTAGGCTAATCTCCCTTGTGAGATTAGCAACATGATAGTTGTTGGATAATTTTGGGGATTTGTGTATTTGAATTCATATGTTTATTGGATCTATGATTTTCTACCATTGATTATTAATTGCTTGAATTGTATTGATGATTTGTGTGTTTAGTTGTTCTAGATATGTGATTAGATTGAGAAATCAATTATATGCTTAGGATAATTAAGTGAATCATTTCATCAAACACTTCATGTGCATTATAGATTGTGAAGAGATTGAGAAGTCCTTCATAGTTTAGAACCCTTTGGTAGGACATGTGATTGGTTTGATCGAGAGATTGATTGATTGTGTGAAGGGACTCTCATTTAAGCTTAGTACCTAGTTGGAATTGTTTAATTGAGAACCAATCCATTGAGCTATTTGATATTCATATCCTATCCATCTCGAGAGGGAGTTTAGGTGATCTTAGTGTTTGCCCTTAGTCTTCAATCCATGACACATATGAATTTGATACATAATTCCTAGAATTTCCACTTCTTAATTGTTGTTAATCTCACTTTTAATCAATTTGGTAAACCACTTTCCATCCATCCATCTTGTTGATTGATCATTACTTGCTTTGATCACTTGTCATTTAATTGTTTGCAACCAATCCTATTGATGATTCGTCTCTATAAAATTACAACAAATGTGAGATCGCTTAAGCACTAGTGCCTACCTTCCTTGGGTTCGATAATTTCTTGAATTGGTCATTCTCCACTAAACTATGGCTAATCAAATGGCGCCGTTGCCGGGGAGGCAACGGTTGCTAGTAGCTTGAAGAAGGATCTTTTTGAGTAATATTAATAGAGACAATTTTTTTATTTTATTTGTTTACTTGTATTTACTTTGTGAAAATTTGTTCTAATTTCTCTTATCTTGAAGGTGTATACAAACAAGATCCAAGGGGAAACAAGTAGAACCTATCGATTGGGAGATTGAGCATACGTTGAGAAGGGGAAGAAAGGAGAACAAAAATAGTGAGCGAATGGAGAATTTTCAAGGTGACAATCGTGTGGAGATAGAGCATGATGGGGAAGGGGGACACAATATGAACGTGCATGACAACGCACCTCAATTCAATGCAAATCTTCCTCAACAAGCCTATCAAAATCATGGAGCTATGAACAACCAAGCTTTGCTTCAACAAATGGTGCAACAAGTGTTAAGGCAACAAGGCTTTCAACAAGCTTATGCTCCTCCGCAACAAGCTTATATGCCGCCACCACCACCACCTCCGGTGGAACATGGAATGCAAAATGATCAAAGGGTGATCCGGGATTTCTTTATGCCAAGAGCAATGCCATAAATGATGGGGCCACCAATCCATGCTAATAACTTTGAATTTAAGATGGGCTTGATTTCTATGGTGAGGGAGCAACAATTTAGTGGAACTCCGAATGAAGATCCTAATGTTCATCTAGCCCAATTTGTGGAGATTGCTAACACCGTGAAGATGAATGGGGTGAGTGAAAATTGCATCAAGATGAGGTTATTTTCGTTTTCTTTGAGGGATAGAGCAAGAACATGGCTCTCCACCATTACTCCCGGTACGTGCAACACTTGGGACGAGCTAGCATAATTGTTTTTGAACAAATACTTCCCACCTTCCAAGACGCTTCAAATGAAGAGCTTGATCACTCAATTCAAGCAAATGCCTCAAGTGAGTTTTTATGAAGCATGGGAAAGGTTCAAGGAAATGCTACGCAAGTGTCCACAACATGATTTCCCGGAGAATCAACAAGTTGGATTTTTCTATCAAGGACTTGTGAATGGGCAAAGAGTGCTTGTTGATGCTTCGGCGGGTGGATCCGTACTTGGAGTGACTCCGGAAAGGGCTATAAGGATTTTTGACGAGATTGCTACAAATGTGTACCAATGGCCATCGGAGAGGGTAAGTGGATGCTATGGATTTGAAAGTTTTGATCAAGGGCAACAATATAATGTGAAGAGTGTAAGTGTTGAACCAAGTATGCCAAGCATGGAAAAGATAGTGGCGAAAGTCATTAAACAAATGAGCTTGAATCAAAGTGTGAACAATCAAGGAGCGAATATGGTTGAGGGGCTACAAGTCGAGGAAGGTGTGCTACCTCCAAATGTTGTGAATGGTGAACAATGGGCCAACTCTATGCCACGTGTTGAGGATGTGTCGTACATGCAAGGAAGAAACTACCAAGGGAATTACCAAAATAATTTCCAAGGTAGTTTCAACCAAAGTCAAGGAAACTATCCACCAAGGAAAGGAGGTTTCAATGGTCAAAGTAGTGGAAGCTCATACCCACAACAACAAAGGCAAAGCAACTTCTCTTACTCTAATCCGAGCAATGCGGTTGCGTATCCTCCGGGATATCAACCGGGGGCTAAGGCACCGAACAATGAGGGAAGAGCATCAACCGATGAGCTACTTGAATAATTGATTGCATCAAACAAAGCTAGAGATGAAGCTAATGAAAGAAGATTCAAAGTTGTGGAGTACAATGTTGGACAAATGGCAAGTTCATTGAGTGCTCAAAAAAAAGGAAAGTTTCCAGCTACAACCGAGGTTAATCCAAAAGCTCAATGTTTATTTGTTGAAACAGAAGAGGAAAGAAAGGTTGAAGAAGGGTTGGTGGAAAGCAAGGTTGTTGAAGAAATGAAAGAAGAGAAAGGGCCTAAATGGATACCTAAGTGGAAAAGGGTGCAAGAGGAAAAGGAGGTGGAAGAAAAGGTTAAAGAAGAGGAGTACAAACGTGACTATTGGGGTATTCCGATCACTCCATTCCCTATTCCCTATCCACAAATGTTTGTAAAAGAGGAGAAGAAAAAGGAATTTGAGGAGTATGTCGAATCGCTCAAGAAGAAGTATGAAGAGAAAAAGAAAGAGGAGCAACCCGAAACGAGTGAGCCGATGCAAAAAGGAGGGCCTACAAAGGTTGGTGATCCGGGGAAGTTCATAATCCCGTGTGATTTTGAAGGAAAGGCATCCTCGATGCATTGTGTGACTTGGGGGCAAGTGTCAACGTGATGTCTCATGCCACGTTCAAAGACCTTGCAATTGGAAAGCTAAAGCCTACTACTATCCGTCTTGAAGTGGTAAATGGCGAGGTTGTGAAGCCACTTGGGATTGTGGAAGACGTTGAGGTCAAAGTAAAGGGGCTAGCATTTCCGGTTGATTTTATGGTTTTAGAAGTGAAGGCGGACCCTCGAGTTCCACTTATTTTGGGAAGACCGTTTCTAGCCACCGGGAGAGCAAGGATTGATGTTGGTAGAGAGGAGTTATCCTTGAGCTCAAAAGGAAAAAGTGTCACATTCTTGTGCAAGAAAGATAAAGGGATCAAGCCTCATCATACAAGGCCTCCGGATGATTTCGATGATCATGATTCTCTTCTTTTTGACAATTTAAATTCATTTCTTCATGATTATATGAAATTTTCAAATGCTAACTTATCTTCTTGTGATGTTGATAGAAAGAAAGCTCCGAACCTCGATTGGAAACTTGACAAAGGAGAAAGAGAAAGTCCATTAGAATCACTTCTTGATGACGATTTGATGCTAGTGAGCAAGAATGGAGAGGTTGAGCTAGTGGACAAGAAGAGGGCTAAGCTAATGTTTAAAGTGAGGATGCGAGGAGAAAGTGGGATGGACCATCCTTTGGTCCAATGATCGTGAAATTCCGTCCGGCTTGAAGACGTTAAACTTAGCGCTAAATGGGAGGCAACTCATTCTTTTGTTATTTTGATGCTTTTTGTTGATTTTGGTCTTGTAGGTGGATTGTGCTTGTGAGAAAAAGAATGTTGAAGAAAGGAGAAGAGCTTCATGGATTTGAGTAAAAATGTCACCATTTGTTGCAAACTTAATTCTCGACTCTTGTATCGAGTCAAGTTTGGGGGGAAAGTGCATGGTGAACATAGCTTGAGTCGTGTGGATGCGTTTACTTCTTCACAAGAAGATCATCAATGGAAACTACAAGGGTAAGTCCCACCACTTTTTACAAACTTAATTCTCACCTCTTAGTTCGATTTAAGTTTGGGGGGAGAGTGCGTGGTGTGTCTCACCACTTAAGTGTGTTTGATATGATGATATATTAATGATGAAAGGTCTTCTTGTAAAATTCACCCAAATTTTAAAATTTTCTCATGAGTTTGGTTGGATTTTGGTATGATTGGTTGTGTTGAAGTGCATGTGAATCCATATTTTTGAGGCAATTGTTGAGCTAATGGTGTTGTATGAGTTTTGAGTATGAATGAAGGGTATTGGAAGCACAAATGGAGTTTGGAGCGAACGCTTTCCTTACCAAATGTCTATTGAGGGAGTACTCTACACCTTATCACTTTTAGTTGCTTAACATGATTTGATTTGTATTGATGTGATTAGCATGCTACTTAATTTGTTATATTTTGGGATGTTTACTTTTCGTAAGTTAGGATTTCCTTTTCAATCAAGGTTGGGATGATTGTGAGCTTACATTGTTATGGATGATTTGAATGTGTGCTTTATTGTTTAATGATGGTGATTTTTGTTTTTGCATGTTATGTGTTTTTGTTTTGTTTCTTGTTTGTTGAGTCTTTATTTTATGTTTTGTGTGTTTTCTTACTTTTGTCTTGGTATGTTTGGTGGTTTGTTTTGGGAAGTTGTGAGTCATTTTTGAACATGAGTGGTGATATGTTGTGGTAGTAAGTGATGACAAGTTATGATTAAGAATCTCTACACTTTCGAATTGTGACATGTTTTACTTAACTTGTTCAATTTTGAGATGAATGTGGTGTAATAAGTTTCCTAAGGTCCGAGCACAAGCTTGTGAGAATTTGAGCCTCAACCGTGCATACATGGTTTTTTCCTTCATGAGTGGATCGATTGAGTTTTGATAAGCTAGAACTTGCTCAAAGACTATAGGAATGAGCCCGATTTGTGGAGATTAGTGAAATGATCTAAGGCCATCCCTGTCATTTATAGTCATTACCATATATTTCCCTACCTTGAACATCATCCCTAGTCAACCACTTTGAGCTTTAAAGCCTATTTATTATGATATAAGCACATTACAAGCCATGATTACCCACTTAAAACTTACATATATACTGATGAGTGATATTTTCACCTAGATTTTAGTGTCTTTTTATATGTGTTTTCGTATATTTTTATCCGTATTTTATGTGTTATTTGGTTATGTTTTGTGTTTTCATGGAAATGTGTGTGAATGAGCTTAAACCTACTATTTTCACTTTTTATTTGATGCTAAATAGGATAAGGAAGATGTAGGAAAATCGGAACTCAATTTGGAGTTGAAACGAGGGAGAACGAGCCAAAACAGTGAAGGAATCAGGGCAGCAGCAACACGACTGGCCGTGTCGGTGGCACGAGCCGTGTCGCAATACACGACTCGTGTAGCTAATACGGGCCTGTCCAGAATGGTCGTGCGGCAACATCTATTCATCCAACACGACCACCACTTGGCCGTGTTGCGGAGCTCGACTCGTGTTGCAGCACACGACCCGTGTAGCCAACACGGGCCTGTAAGCGATGGCCGTGCGGGAGCATCAGTTTACGCAACACGGGCACCTTATGGCCGTGTTGCGCCACACGACTCGTGTCGTGTCAGGGATCAGAAAAAAAATCAGAATCCTTCTAGAAGCCTCCCAAGGAGTATAAATACCCCTCCATTCAGATTTTATAAAAAAATCCGATTTCCACCCCTTCCACACACACCTCACACACCATTTCTTCCATTTTCCACCATCATCTTCATCCATTCTTCATCCACCCATCTACACTTGATCCCCTCCATCAAATCCACCATCCAAGTGATCAAGGAAGCAAGGGAGAGTGAGATCACAAGAAGAAGAAGGAGATCTCCATTGAAGCACTTCAAAGGGGGAATCTAATTCTAATTTTTGTGCATTTCTTTATAGATTGATCATGTTTTGTAAGGATCTTAATGTCTATGTTAATTTTCTTATGGATATGAGAGGCTAATCTCCTTTGTGAGATTAGCTCCATGATTGGTGTTGGATAATTTAGTTTTTATGCAAATTGATTTTAATCTTGAATGGGCTTTGTGTTATTTCTATCATTGATTGTTGATTGCTTGATGTATATGATGATTTGTGTGATTAATTGTCATGGGCATGTGATTAGATTGAGAAATCAATTATGTGTTTAGGATAGTTCATTGAATCATTTCATCATACACTTCATGTGCATTAATTTAGAATGAGATAGAGATATCCTTCTAGATTTAGAACCCTTTGATAGAACATTTGATTAGCTTAATCGAGAGGTTGGTTGATTAAATGAGGAGACCCAAACAATTAGTGAATTCATAGTACCTTAAAAGGGAATATTGCTTATGATTTAGTACCTAATTAGGGAACTCATAGAGTAATTAGTACCTAGTGGGAGGTGTTTGCTATTGTCTCGATCCTATGTGCGTTTGGGAGCCTTGTTGAGGGACTACATCCTATCCATCTCGAGAGAGAGTTTAGGTGGAATTAGTGATCGCTTCTATACCTTGTCCATGAGAGATTAGAATTAATTGCATGATTACTTAATTATCTATGCCATGATTGTTGTTAATCTCATCCTTGCATCATTTGGAACCCTTTTATCTTTGCATTCATTTTATCTTTATTTCTTGCTTTAGCATAATTGCATTCATTTTTTTTTTTTTTTTTTTTGCATCTTATATTTGCTTTGGAAAATTTTGTTCTAATTTTTCTTTCTTTTATAGGTGCATACCTTGAGAAGGAAGAAGAAGGAGAGCAACCCCAAAAATATGAGCTACATGGATACTCTTCGAGATATGGTGAATAGAAGTGTTCATTCCGTTATGAACACACAAGGAAATTTTCAAAGATTTCAAATGCCAAATGGTGAACCTAATTTGCAACCGGATTATGGAGTACAAGATATGCAATTCCTACAACAAGGTTATGGAGATTTTGGAGTTCCTCATCAAATGAGTCATCAAGTATACCCTCAAGGTGTGGAAGATGTTTTTCAAGGAAATTTTTCTAGTCATCAAGAAGGAAATCAACCACATCTATGGGGAAATTTTCAAGACTCCAACACCTCTTATTCCACCCAAAGTGACCACATAGCAATGTTTGAAGAAAAGATGTTTGAAATGGTTATGGATCGCATAGAGAAGGAGAGTAAGTTTAATGAAATGTGGATGGATCGAATCGGAAATTGGTGTGACATGGTGACAAGTGCAATAGTAGCATTCGGTGCTAGATTGGATTCCATTGAGCACCAAGTTAGTCAAGTTGTATCCACCGTAGAGAACAACAAGCCTTCTTCCTCTATTAAGGATCGGAACATGACTAGTTTGGGGGTTGATGAGGTTATGAAGGAAAAGAGAGAAAGGGTGCCTAAGTGGGTGAAAGCTACAAAGTTGAAAGAAGAGTTGACGGAGGAATTCGATAAATTTGTCGAGTCTCTTGAAGAGATGGTTGAGAAAGTAAAACATCAAAATCGAGAAGAGATTCATGCCCTTATGGAAGAAAAGAAGTCTCCGGAAACTAAGATCATGGATTTCACTCCCCACAAGCCTAAACCTTCTCATTCTATTGAAATTTCAAATTCTCTTAAGAACTTTCATGATTTTATTGATAAAAATTTGTTTGGTGATTGTAGGAAAAAGGTTGCAAGAGGACAACAACACTTGTCAATGCCCGAATTCTTACCGGGGGATGTGGTTGAAGTTCAAAATGCATATAAAGCCCCATGGAAAAAGTGGAACAAGTGGAAAGGGCCATTCCTTGTGAAGAACGCCTTCGGAGACCAATTGCTTGAGCTATTTAACAAGAAGGGAACCGTTCTAGTGGTTGAACGGGAGAGCACACGGCACTACTTCAAGAAGAAACCTATGATAGTGCCTAAGGACTATTCAAGACCACCATGAGCTAAAGACTATCGTCCGGCTTGAAGACGTTAAACTTAGCGCTAGATGGGAGGCAACCCATCATTACCTTTTATTGCTTTATTTAATGCTTTCAATAAGGTTGATGGATTTGTTTGTTTGCATTTTTGGCATGTAGATTGATTGTGTTCATGAGGAGAATGTGTATTGGAGAAACGATAAGTGCTTGATTTGAAGTGTGAAAGTAAGTCACACCACTTTTTGCAAACTTACCTCGAAACTCTTGTTTCAATTTAAGTTTGGGGGGATATGACATGGTGTGACATACTTTGTTTTGAAGCCATATACTTTTCGTGTTTTTGGGCTAATTTTGAATTTTTCTCATGAGCATTGGTTTGATTTTGGTATGATTGGTCGTGTTGAAGTGCATGATAGTCCATATTTTTAATGAAATTGTTGAGCTAATGGTTTGTTGAGCATGTATGAAGGGTATTGGAAGCACGAATTGAGCTCGGAGCTAACAACTTCCACTATCAAATGCTTATTGAGGGAGTTCATTCTACACCCTACCACTTTTACGTGCTTAGCATAATTTGATTTGATTTGTATTGATGTGATTAGCATGCTACTTAATTTGTTATGTTTTGGGATGTTTACTTTTCGTAATTTAGGATTTTCTTTTCAATCAAGGTTGGGATGATTGTAAGCTTAATTGATTATGGATGTTATGAATGTGTGCTTCATTGTTTTATGATGGTGATTTTTATTCTTGCATGTTATGTGTTTTTGGTTATTTCTTGTTTGTTGAGTCTTTATTTTATGTTTTGTGTGTTTTCTTATTTTTGTCTTGGTATGTTTGGTGGTTTGTTTTGGGATGTTGTGAGTTATTTTTGAACATGAGTGGTGATATGTTGTGGTAGTAAGTGATGACAAGTTATGATTAAGAATCTCTACACTTTCGAATTGTGACATGTTTTACTTAACTTGTTCAATTTTGAGATGGATGTGGTGTAATAAGTTTCTTAAGGTCCGAACACAAGCTTGTGAGCGTTTGAGCCTCAACCGTGCATACATGGTATTTTTCTTCATGAGAGGATTGGTTGTGTTTGATAAGCTAGAATTTGCTCAAGGACTATAGGAACGAGCCCAATTTGTGGAGATTAGTGACATGATCTAAGGCCATCCTTGTTATTATAGTCATTACCATATATTTTCCTACCATGAACATCATCCCTAGTCAACCACTTTGAGCTTTAAAGCCTATTTATTGTGATATAAGCACATTACAAGCCATGATTACCCACTTAAGCCTTACATATATACCATTTGTGTGGGTGATTGAGGAGATGGTAACTAGAAAGGTTTGATAAAGAAGAAAAAGAAAAAAGGAAATGGTAAACAAGCAAGAAAAAGGATGAAAAAGAGCACAAGAACGAATGGACATGCAACCCCAAAACAAGAAAATGAGCAAAGCAATAACAATATGCTCAAGTACTTAAAAGTTCAAAGAAGGAAGCATGCATTAAAAGAAGATAAAAATCTAAGGAAAGTTGATGATTAGTGCTTGTGATTACCAAAGTTGAGAAAGAAAGAAAGAAAAGTGGAGAAGTTGGAGAAATTGGCCGTCTCTTCGATTACTTACACTTGCTTAGTCACTATTATCCATATCTTCCATACCCTACCAAAGAGCCTATCATTACATCATTAATGAAAGACCTTTTTGATCATTAATGGAAACCTTGGCAGTTTGTGAATGTAGTCCACGAGCAAGCTTATAGCGAGTCGAGCCAATCGATTGATGAGTGTTGATTTACCTACTTTAAAGAGTGTTGTGTGAAATTTATAACCTATGTGAGGCTTGGACTAAAAGGGACTATATTACACTTTATTCTCTTTTGATTGAACTTGTTAATTTCTCATGTTATGATTTTATTGATGTAGGATGCCTTAGCATAGTTTGTAATTCTTATTGCTATTGACGTGTTATTACTTATGTTCGTTTAGTCTTTTCCTAGGTGAAAATCACTCTTCATGGTTTATCATTTTCGTTGTGCGAGGACGCACAACACTTTAAGTTTGGGGGTGTGATGAGTGATATTTTCACCTAGATTTTAGTGTCTTTTTATATGTGTTTTCGTATATTTTTATCCGTATTTTATGTGTTATTTGGTTATGTTTTGTGTTTTCATGGAAATGTGTGTGAATGAGCTTAAACCTACTATTTTCACTTTTTATTTGATGCTAAATAGGATAAGGAAGATGTAGGAAAAAGCGGAACTCAATTTGGAGTTGAAACGAGGGAGAACGAGCCAAAACAGTGAAGGAATCAGGGCAGCAGCAACACGACTGGCCGTGTCGGTGGCACGAGCCGTGTCGCAATACACGACTCGTGTAGCTAATACGGGCCTGTCCAGAATGGTCGTGCGGCAACATCTATTCATCCAACACGACCACCACTTGGCCGTGTTGCGGAGCTCGACTCGTGTTGCAGCACACGACCCGTGTAGCCAACACGGGCCTGTAAGCGATGGCCGTGCGGGAGCATCAGTTTACGCAACACGGGCACCTTATGGCCGTGTTGCGCCACACGACTCGTGTCGTGTCAGGGATCAGAAAAAAAATCAGAATCCTTCTAGAAGCCTCCCAAGGAGTATAAATACCCCTCCATTCAGATTTTATAAAAAAATCCGATTTCCACCCCTTCCACACACACCTCACACACCATTTCTTCCATTTTCCACCATCATCTTCATCCATTCTTCATCCACCCATCTACACTTGATCCCCTCCATCAAATCCACCATCCAAGTGATCAAGGAAGCAAGGGAGAGTGAGATCACAAGAAGAAGAAGGAGATCTCCATTGAAGCACTTCAAAGGGGGAATCTAATTCTAATTTTTGTGCATTTCTTTATAGATTGATCATGTTTTGTAAGGATCTTAATGTCTATGTTAATTTTCTTATGGATATGAGAGGCTAATCTCCTTTGTGAGATTAGCTCCATGATTGGTGTTGGATAATTTAGTTTTTATGCAAATTGATTTTAATCTTGAATGGGCTTTGTGTTATTTCTATCATTGATTGTTGATTGCTTGATGTATATGATGATTTGTGTGATTAATTGTCATGGGCATGTGATTAGATTGAGAAATCAATTATGTGTTTAGGATAGTTCATTGAATCATTTCATCATACACTTCATGTGCATTAATTTAGAATGAGATAGAGATATCCTTCTAGATTTAGAACCCTTTGATAGAACATTTGATTAGCTTAATCGAGAGGTTGGTTGATTAAATGAGGAGACCCAAACAATTAGTGAATTCATAGTACCTTAAAAGGGAATATTGCTTATGATTTAGTACCTAATTAGGGAACTCATAGAGTAATTAGTACCTAGTGGGAGGTGTTTGCTATTGTCTCGATCCTATGTGCGTTTGGGAGCCTTGTTGAGGGACTACATCCTATCCATCTCGAGAGAGAGTTTAGGTGGAATTAGTGATCGCTTCTATACCTTGTCCATGAGAGATTAGAATTAATTGCATGATTACTTAATTATCTATGCCATGATTGTTGTTAATCTCATCCTTGCATCATTTGGAACCCTTTTATCTTTGCATTCATTTTATCTTTATTTCTTGCTTTAGCATAATTGCATTCATTTTTTTTTTTTTTTTTTTTGCATCTTATATTTGCTTTGGAAAATTTTGTTCTAATTTTTCTTTCTTTTATAGGTGCATACCTTGAGAAGGAAGAAGAAGGAGAGCAACCCCAAAAATATGAGCTACATGGATACTCTTCGAGATATGGTGAATAGAAGTGTTCATTCCGTTATGAACACACAAGGAAATTTTCAAAGATTTCAAATGCCAAATGGTGAACCTAATTTGCAACCGGATTATGGAGTACAAGATATGCAATTCCTACAACAAGGTTATGGAGATTTTGGAGTTCCTCATCAAATGAGTCATCAAGTATACCCTCAAGGTGTGGAAGATGTTTTTCAAGGAAATTTTTCTAGTCATCAAGAAGGAAATCAACCACATCTATGGGGAAATTTTCAAGACTCCAACACCTCTTATTCCACCCAAAGTGACCACATAGCAATGTTTGAAGAAAAGATGTTTGAAATGGTTATGGATCGCATAGAGAAGGAGAGTAAGTTTAATGAAATGTGGATGGATCGAATCGGAAATTGGTGTGACATGGTGACAAGTGCAATAGTAGCATTCGGTGCTAGATTGGATTCCATTGAGCACCAAGTTAGTCAAGTTGTATCCACCGTAGAGAACAACAAGCCTTCTTCCTCTATTAAGGATCGGAACATGACTAGTTTGGGGGTTGATGAGGTTATGAAGGAAAAGAGAGAAAGGGTGCCTAAGTGGGTGAAAGCTACAAAGTTGAAAGAAGAGTTGACGGAGGAATTCGATAAATTTGTCGAGTCTCTTGAAGAGATGGTTGAGAAAGTAAAACATCAAAATCGAGAAGAGATTCATGCCCTTATGGAAGAAAAGAAGTCTCCGGAAACTAAGATCATGGATTTCACTCCCCACAAGCCTAAACCTTCTCATTCTATTGAAATTTCAAATTCTCTTAAGAACTTTCATGATTTTATTGATAAAAATTTGTTTGGTGATTGTAGGAAAAAGGTTGCAAGAGGACAACAACACTTGTCAATGCCCGAATTCTTACCGGGGGATGTGGTTGAAGTTCAAAATGCATATAAAGCCCCATGGAAAAAGTGGAACAAGTGGAAAGGGCCATTCCTTGTGAAGAACGCCTTCGGAGACCAATTGCTTGAGCTATTTAACAAGAAGGGAACCGTTCTAGTGGTTGAACGGGAGAGCACACGGCACTACTTCAAGAAGAAACCTATGATAGTGCCTAAGGACTATTCAAGACCACCATGAGCTAAAGACTATCGTCCGGCTTGAAGACGTTAAACTTAGCGCTAGATGGGAGGCAACCCATCATTACCTTTTATTGCTTTATTTAATGCTTTCAATAAGGTTGATGGATTTGTTTGTTTGCATTTTTGGCATGTAGATTGATTGTGTTCATGAGGAGAATGTGTATTGGAGAAACGATAAGTGCTTGATTTGAAGTGTGAAAGTAAGTCACACCACTTTTTGCAAACTTACCTCGAAACTCTTGTTTCAATTTAAGTTTGGGGGGATATGACATGGTGTGACATACTTTGTTTTGAAGCCATATACTTTTCGTGTTTTTGGGCTAATTTTGAATTTTTCTCATGAGCATTGGTTTGATTTTGGTATGATTGGTCGTGTTGAAGTGCATGATAGTCCATATTTTTAATGAAATTGTTGAGCTAATGGTTTGTTGAGCATGTATGAAGGGTATTGGAAGCACGAATTGAGCTCGGAGCTAACAACTTCCACTATCAAATGCTTATTGAGGGAGTTCATTCTACACCCTACCACTTTTACGTGCTTAGCATAATTTGATTTGATTTGTATTGATGTGATTAGCATGCTACTTAATTTGTTATGTTTTGGGATGTTTACTTTTCGTAATTTAGGATTTTCTTTTCAATCAAGGTTGGGATGATTGTAAGCTTAATTGATTATGGATGTTATGAATGTGTGCTTCATTGTTTTATGATGGTGATTTTTATTCTTGCATGTTATGTGTTTTTGGTTATTTCTTGTTTGTTGAGTCTTTATTTTATGTTTTGTGTGTTTTCTTATTTTTGTCTTGGTATGTTTGGTGGTTTGTTTTGGGATGTTGTGAGTCATTTTTGAACATGAGTGGTGATATGTTGTGGTAGTAAGTGATGACAAGTTATGATTAAGAATCTCTACACTTTCGAATTGTGACATGTTTTACTTAACTTGTTCAATTTTGAGATGGATGTGGTGTAATAAGTTTCTTAAGGTCCGAACACAAGCTTGTGAGCGTTTGAGCCTCAACCGTGCATACATGGTATTTTTCTTCATGAGAGGATTGGTTGTGTTTGATAAGCTAGAATTTGCTCAAGGACTATAGGAACGAGCCCAATTTGTGGAGATTAGTGACATGATCTAAGGCCATCCTTGTTATTATAGTCATTACCATATATTTTCCTACCATGAACATCATCCCTAGTCAACCACTTTGAGCTTTAAAGCCTATTTATTGTGATATAAGCACATTACAAGCCATGATTACCCACTTAAGCCTTACATATATACCATTTGTGTGGGTGATTGAGGAGATGGTAACTAGAAAGGTTTGATAAAGAAGAAAAAGAAAAAAGGAAATGGTAAACAAGCAAGAAAAAGGATGAAAAAGAGCACAAGAACGAATGGACATGCAACCCCAAAACAAGAAAATGAGCAAAGCAATAACAATATGCTCAAGTACTTAAAAGTTCAAAGAAGGAAGCATGCATTAAAAGAAGATAAAAATCTAAGGAAAGTTGATGATTAGTGCTTGTGATTACCAAAGTTGAGAAAGAAAGAAAGAAAAGTGGAGAAGTTGGAGAAATTGGCCGTCTCTTCGATTACTTACACTTGCTTAGTCACTATTATCCATATCTTCCATACCCTACCAAAGAGCCTATCATTACATCATTAATGAAAGACCTTTTTGATCATTAATGGAAACCTTGGCAGTTTGTGAATGTAGTCCACGAGCAAGCTTATAGCGAGTCGAGCCAATCGATTGATGAGTGTTGATTTACCTACTTTAAAGAGTGTTGTGTGAAATTTATAACCTATGTGAGGCTTGGACTAAAAGGGACTATATTACACTTTATTCTCTTTTGATTGAACTTGTTAATTTCTCATGTTATGATTTTATTGATGTAGGATGCCTTAGCATAGTTTGTAATTCTTATTGCTATTGACGTGTTATTACTTATGTTCGTTTAGTCTTTTCCTAGGTGAAAATCACTCTTCATGGTTTATCATTTTCGTTGTGCGAGGACGCACAACACTTTAAGTTTGGGGGTGTGATGAGTGATATTTTCACCTAGATTTTAGTGTCTTTTTATATGTGTTTTCGTATATTTTTATCCGTATTTTATGTGTTATTTGGTTATGTTTTGTGTTTTCATGGAAATGTGTGTGAATGAGCTTAAACCTACTATTTTCACTTTTTATTTGATGCTAAATAGGATAAGGAAGATGTAGGAAAAAGCGGAACTCAATTTGGAGTTGAAACGAGGGAGAACGAGCCAAAACAGTGAAGGAATCAGGGCAGCAGCAACACGACTGGCCGTGTCGGTGGCACGAGCCGTGTCGCAATACACGACTCGTGTAGCTAATACGGGCCTGTCCAGAATGGTCGTGCGGCAACATCTATTCATCCAACACGACCACCACTTGGCCGTGTTGCGGAGCTCGACTCGTGTTGCAGCACACGACCCGTGTAGCCAACACGGGCCTGTAAGCGATGGCCGTGCGGGAGCATCAGTTTACGCAACACGGGCACCTTATGGCCGTGTTGCGCCACACGACTCGTGTCGTGTCAGGGATCAGAAAAAAAATCAGAATCCTTCTAGAAGCCTCCCAAGGAGTATAAATACCCCTCCATTCAGATTTTATAAAAAAATCCGATTTCCACCCCTTCCACACACACCTCACACACCATTTCTTCCATTTTCCACCATCATCTTCATCCATTCTTCATCCACCCATCTACACTTGATCCCCTCCATCAAATCCACCATCCAAGTGATCAAGGAAGCAAGGGAGAGTGAGATCACAAGAAGAAGAAGGAGATCTCCATTGAAGCACTTCAAAGGGGGAATCTAATTCTAATTTTTGTGCATTTCTTTATAGATTGATCATGTTTTGTAAGGATCTTAATGTCTATGTTAATTTTCTTATGGATATGAGAGGCTAATCTCCTTTGTGAGATTAGCTCCATGATTGGTGTTGGATAATTTAGTTTTTATGCAAATTGATTTTAATCTTGAATGGGCTTTGTGTTATTTCTATCATTGATTGTTGATTGCTTGATGTATATGATGATTTGTGTGATTAATTGTCATGGGCATGTGATTAGATTGAGAAATCAATTATGTGTTTAGGATAGTTCATTGAATCATTTCATCATACACTTCATGTGCATTAATTTAGAATGAGATAGAGATATCCTTCTAGATTTAGAACCCTTTGATAGAACATTTGATTAGCTTAATCGAGAGGTTGGTTGATTAAATGAGGAGACCCAAACAATTAGTGAATTCATAGTACCTTAAAAGGGAATATTGCTTATGATTTAGTACCTAATTAGGGAACTCATAGAGTAATTAGTACCTAGTGGGAGGTGTTTGCTATTGTCTCGATCCTATGTGCGTTTGGGAGCCTTGTTGAGGGACTACATCCTATCCATCTCGAGAGAGAGTTTAGGTGGAATTAGTGATCGCTTCTATACCTTGTCCATGAGAGATTAGAATTAATTGCATGATTACTTAATTATCTATGCCATGATTGTTGTTAATCTCATCCTTGCATCATTTGGAACCCTTTTATCTTTGCATTCATTTTATCTTTATTTCTTGCTTTAGCATAATTGCATTCATTTTTTTTTTTTTTTTTTTTGCATCTTATATTTGCTTTGGAAAATTTTGTTCTAATTTTTCTTTCTTTTATAGGTGCATACCTTGAGAAGGAAGAAGAAGGAGAGCAACCCCAAAAATATGAGCTACATGGATACTCTTCGAGATATGGTGAATAGAAGTGTTCATTCCGTTATGAACACACAAGGAAATTTTCAAAGATTTCAAATGCCAAATGGTGAACCTAATTTGCAACCGGATTATGGAGTACAAGATATGCAATTCCTACAACAAGGTTATGGAGATTTTGGAGTTCCTCATCAAATGAGTCATCAAGTATACCCTCAAGGTGTGGAAGATGTTTTTCAAGGAAATTTTTCTAGTCATCAAGAAGGAAATCAACCACATCTATGGGGAAATTTTCAAGACTCCAACACCTCTTATTCCACCCAAAGTGACCACATAGCAATGTTTGAAGAAAAGATGTTTGAAATGGTTATGGATCGCATAGAGAAGGAGAGTAAGTTTAATGAAATGTGGATGGATCGAATCGGAAATTGGTGTGACATGGTGACAAGTGCAATAGTAGCATTCGGTGCTAGATTGGATTCCATTGAGCACCAAGTTAGTCAAGTTGTATCCACCGTAGAGAACAACAAGCCTTCTTCCTCTATTAAGGATCGGAACATGACTAGTTTGGGGGTTGATGAGGTTATGAAGGAAAAGAGAGAAAGGGTGCCTAAGTGGGTGAAAGCTACAAAGTTGAAAGAAGAGTTGACGGAGGAATTCGATAAATTTGTCGAGTCTCTTGAAGAGATGGTTGAGAAAGTAAAACATCAAAATCGAGAAGAGATTCATGCCCTTATGGAAGAAAAGAAGTCTCCGGAAACTAAGATCATGGATTTCACTCCCCACAAGCCTAAACCTTCTCATTCTATTGAAATTTCAAATTCTCTTAAGAACTTTCATGATTTTATTGATAAAAATTTGTTTGGTGATTGTAGGAAAAAGGTTGCAAGAGGACAACAACACTTGTCAATGCCCGAATTCTTACCGGGGGATGTGGTTGAAGTTCAAAATGCATATAAAGCCCCATGGAAAAAGTGGAACAAGTGGAAAGGGCCATTCCTTGTGAAGAACGCCTTCGGAGACCAATTGCTTGAGCTATTTAACAAGAAGGGAACCGTTCTAGTGGTTGAACGGGAGAGCACACGGCACTACTTCAAGAAGAAACCTATGATAGTGCCTAAGGACTATTCAAGACCACCATGAGCTAAAGACTATCGTCCGGCTTGAAGACGTTAAACTTAGCGCTAGATGGGAGGCAACCCATCATTACCTTTTATTGCTTTATTTAATGCTTTCAATAAGGTTGATGGATTTGTTTGTTTGCATTTTTGGCATGTAGATTGATTGTGTTCATGAGGAGAATGTGTATTGGAGAAACGATAAGTGCTTGATTTGAAGTGTGAAAGTAAGTCACACCACTTTTTGCAAACTTACCTCGAAACTCTTGTTTCAATTTAAGTTTGGGGGGATATGACATGGTGTGACATACTTTGTTTTGAAGCCATATACTTTTCGTGTTTTTGGGCTAATTTTGAATTTTTCTCATGAGCATTGGTTTGATTTTGGTATGATTGGTCGTGTTGAAGTGCATGATAGTCCATATTTTTAATGAAATTGTTGAGCTAATGGTTTGTTGAGCATGTATGAAGGGTATTGGAAGCACGAATTGAGCTCGGAGCTAACAACTTCCACTATCAAATGCTTATTGAGGGAGTTCATTCTACACCCTACCACTTTTACGTGCTTAGCATAATTTGATTTGATTTGTATTGATGTGATTAGCATGCTACTTAATTTGTTATGTTTTGGGATGTTTACTTTTCGTAATTTAGGATTTTCTTTTCAATCAAGGTTGGGATGATTGTAAGCTTAATTGATTATGGATGTTATGAATGTGTGCTTCATTGTTTTATGATGGTGATTTTTATTCTTGCATGTTATGTGTTTTTGGTTATTTCTTGTTTGTTGAGTCTTTATTTTATGTTTTGTGTGTTTTCTTATTTTTGTCTTGGTATGTTTGGTGGTTTGTTTTGGGATGTTGTGAGTCATTTTTGAACATGAGTGGTGATATGTTGTGGTAGTAAGTGATGACAAGTTATGATTAAGAATCTCTACACTTTCGAATTGTGACATGTTTTACTTAACTTGTTCAATTTTGAGATGGATGTGGTGTAATAAGTTTCTTAAGGTCCGAACACAAGCTTGTGAGCGTTTGAGCCTCAACCGTGCATACATGGTATTTTTCTTCATGAGAGGATTGGTTGTGTTTGATAAGCTAGAATTTGCTCAAGGACTATAGGAACGAGCCCAATTTGTGGAGATTAGTGACATGATCTAAGGCCATCCTTGTTATTATAGTCATTACCATATATTTTCCTACCATGAACATCATCCCTAGTCAACCACTTTGAGCTTTAAAGCCTATTTATTGTGATATAAGCACATTACAAGCCATGATTACCCACTTAAGCCTTACATATATACCATTTGTGTGGGTGATTGAGGAGATGGTAACTAGAAAGGTTTGATAAAGAAGAAAAAGAAAAAAGGAAATGGTAAACAAGCAAGAAAAAGGATGAAAAAGAGCACAAGAACGAATGGACATGCAACCCCAAAACAAGAAAATGAGCAAAGCAATAACAATATGCTCAAGTACTTAAAAGTTCAAAGAAGGAAGCATGCATTAAAAGAAGATAAAAATCTAAGGAAAGTTGATGATTAGTGCTTGTGATTACCAAAGTTGAGAAAGAAAGAAAGAAAAGTGGAGAAGTTGGAGAAATTGGCCGTCTCTTCGATTACTTACACTTGCTTAGTCACTATTATCCATATCTTCCATACCCTACCAAAGAGCCTATCATTACATCATTAATGAAAGACCTTTTTGATCATTAATGGAAACCTTGGCAGTTTGTGAATGTAGTCCACGAGCAAGCTTATAGCGAGTCGAGCCAATCGATTGATGAGTGTTGATTTACCTACTTTAAAGAGTGTTGTGTGAAATTTATAACCTATGTGAGGCTTGGACTAAAAGGGACTATATTACACTTTATTCTCTTTTGATTGAACTTGTTAATTTCTCATGTTATGATTTTATTGATGTAGGATGCCTTAGCATAGTTTGTAATTCTTATTGCTATTGACGTGTTATTACTTATGTTCGTTTAGTCTTTTCCTAGGTGAAAATCACTCTTCATGGTTTATCATTTTCGTTGTGCGAGGACGCACAACACTTTAAGTTTGGGGGTGTGATGAGTGATATTTTCACCTAGATTTTAGTGTCTTTTTATATGTGTTTTCGTATATTTTTATCCGTATTTTATGTGTTATTTGGTTATGTTTTGTGTTTTCATGGAAATGTGTGTGAATGAGCTTAAACCTACTATTTTCACTTTTTATTTGATGCTAAATAGGATAAGGAAGATGTAGGAAAAAGCGGAACTCAATTTGGAGTTGAAACGAGGGAGAACGAGCCAAAACAGTGAAGGAATCAGGGCAGCAGCAACACGACTGGCCGTGTCGGTGGCACGAGCCGTGTCGCAATACACGACTCGTGTAGCTAATACGGGCCTGTCCAGAATGGTCGTGCGGCAACATCTATTCATCCAACACGACCACCACTTGGCCGTGTTGCGGAGCTCGACTCGTGTTGCAGCACACGACCCGTGTAGCCAACACGGGCCTGTAAGCGATGGCCGTGCGGGAGCATCAGTTTACGCAACACGGGCACCTTATGGCCGTGTTGCGCCACACGACTCGTGTCGTGTCAGGGATCAGAAAAAAAATCAGAATCCTTCTAGAAGCCTCCCAAGGAGTATAAATACCCCTCCATTCAGATTTTATAAAAAAATCCGATTTCCACCCCTTCCACACACACCTCACACACCATTTCTTCCATTTTCCACCATCATCTTCATCCATTCTTCATCCACCCATCTACACTTGATCCCCTCCATCAAATCCACCATCCAAGTGATCAAGGAAGCAAGGGAGAGTGAGATCACAAGAAGAAGAAGGAGATCTCCATTGAAGCACTTCAAAGGGGGAATCTAATTCTAATTTTTGTGCATTTCTTTATAGATTGATCATGTTTTGTAAGGATCTTAATGTCTATGTTAATTTTCTTATGGATATGAGAGGCTAATCTCCTTTGTGAGATTAGCTCCATGATTGGTGTTGGATAATTTAGTTTTTATGCAAATTGATTTTAATCTTGAATGGGCTTTGTGTTATTTCTATCATTGATTGTTGATTGCTTGATGTATATGATGATTTGTGTGATTAATTGTCATGGGCATGTGATTAGATTGAGAAATCAATTATGTGTTTAGGATAGTTCATTGAATCATTTCATCATACACTTCATGTGCATTAATTTAGAATGAGATAGAGATATCCTTCTAGATTTAGAACCCTTTGATAGAACATTTGATTAGCTTAATCGAGAGGTTGGTTGATTAAATGAGGAGACCCAAACAATTAGTGAATTCATAGTACCTTAAAAGGGAATATTGCTTATGATTTAGTACCTAATTAGGGAACTCATAGAGTAATTAGTACCTAGTGGGAGGTGTTTGCTATTGTCTCGATCCTATGTGCGTTTGGGAGCCTTGTTGAGGGCCTACATCCTATCCATCTCGAGAGAGAGTTTAGGTGGAATTAGTGATCGCTTCTATACCTTGTCCATGAGAGATTAGAATTAATTGCATGATTACTTAATTATCTATGCCATGATTGTTGTTAATCTCATCCTTGCATCATTTGGAACCCTTTTATCTTTGCATTCATTTTATCTTTATTTCTTGCTTTAGCATAATTGCATTCATTTGCTCCTATCCTCTCTTCCGTCGTCCTTATAAAATCACGATAAGCTTGAGATCGCTTAAATTCTAGCACGTTCCTCCCTGTGGTTCGATAATTTCTTTAATTGGTCATACCACTATATTTGTGTGGGTGATTGAGGAGATGGTAACTAAAAAGGTTTGATAAGGAAGAAAAAGAAAAAGGAAATGGTACACAAGAAAGAAAAAGGATGAAAAAGAGCACAAGAAAGAATGGACATGCAACCTCAAAATAAGAAAATGAGCAAAGCAATAACAATATGCTCAAGTACTTAAAAGTTCAAAGAAGGAAGCATGCATTAAAAGAAGCTCAAAATCTAAGGAAAGTTGATGATTAGTGCTTGTGATTACCAAAGTTGAGAAAGGAATAAAGAAAAGTGGAGAAGTTGAGGAAGTTGATCATCTCTTCGATTACTTACACTTGTTAGTCACTATTATCCATACTCTTCCTACCTTACCAAAGAGCCTATCATTACATCCCAATTAAAGACCATTTTGATCATTAATTTAAACTTTGGTGGTTTGTGAATGTAGTCCACGAGCAAGCTTATAGCGAGTCGAGCCAATCGATTGATGAGTGTTGTTTTACCCTATTTTAAAGAGTGTTGAGTGACATTTATATCCTATGTGAGGCTTGGACTTAAAAAAGGGACTATATTACACTATCATTCTCTATAGATTGAACTTGTTAATTCTTCATGTCATGAATCTAATGTTGTAGGATGACTAAGCATAAATTGTGATTCTTATTAGTATTGATGTGTTGTTACTTATGTTCGTTTAGTCTTTTCCTAGGTGAAAATCACTCTCCTTGGTTTATCATTTTCGTTGTGCGGGGACGCACAACACTTTAAGTTTGGGCGTGTGATGAGTGACATTTTCACCTAGATTTTAGTGTCTTTTTATGTGAGTTTTCGTATATTTTTATCCGTATTTTATGTGTTATTTGGTTGTGTTTTGTGTTTTCATGGAAATGTGTGTGAATGAGCTTAAACCTATAATTTTCACATTTTATTTGATGCTAGATATGATAAGGAAGACGTAGGAAAAAGCAGATCTTAATTCGGAGTTGAAACGAGGGAGAACGAGCCAAAACAGTGAAGAAATACAGGAGTCAGCACCAACACGGGCTGTGTAGCCAACACGGCCCTGTAAGCGATGGCCATGCAGCGACACCTATTCGTTCAACACGGGCACCTTAAGGCCGTGTCCAGTCGCACGAGTCGTGTTGGCAGCACGAGCCGTGTCATCAACACGGCCCTGTAAGAAAAGGCCGTGCGGGAGCATCAGTTTACACGACACGGCCACCTTATGGCCGTGTGACAGAGCACGACTCGTGCTGTGTAAAATCCTGAAAAAAAATCAGAATCCTTCTAGAAGCCTCCCAAGGGGTATAAATACCCAATACTTCAATATGTGAGAGGAGATCCGAAATTCCACCTTCCACACACACCTCACACACCATTTCCTCCATTTTTCACCTTCATCTTCATCCATTACCATCCTTTGGATCTACCATCATCCAACCATCAAAATCATCATCCAATTGAAGAAAAGAAGCAAGGAAGAGAGGAAGATAACAAGGGAAGGAAGGAAATCACCATTGAAGTGACATCAAGGGAGTTTCCATTCATTTCTTGTATTAAACCTCATAGTTTCATCATGTTTTGTAAGGATATTAATGTCTATGTTCATTTCCTTCTTAATATGGTAGGCTAATCTCCCTTGTGAGATTAGCAACATGATAGTTGTTGGATAATTTTGGGGATTTGTGTATTTGAATTCATATGTTTATTGGATCTATGATTTTCTACCATTGATTATTAATTGCTTGAATTGTATTGATGATTTGTATGTTTAGTTGTTCTAGATATGTGATTAGATTGAGAAATCAATTATATGCTTAGGATAATTAAGTGAATCATTTCATCAAACACTTCATGTGCATTATAGATTGTGAAGAGATTGAGAAGTCCTTCATAGTTTAGAACCCTTTGGTAGGACATGTGATTGGTTTGATCGAGAGATTGATTGATTGTGTGAAGGGACTCTTATTTAAGCTTAGTACCTAGTTGGAATTGTTTAATTGAGAACCAATCCATTGAGCTATTTGATATTCATATCCTATCCATCTCGAGAGGGAGTTTAGGTGATCTTAGTGTTGGCCCTTAGTCTTCAATCCATGACACATATGAATTTGATACATAATTCCTAGAATTTCCACTTCTTAATTGTTGTTAATCTCACTTTTAATCAATTTGGTAAACCAGTTTCCATCCATCCATCTTGTTGATTGATCATTACTTGCTTTGATCACTTGTCATTTAATTGTTTGCAACCAATCCTATTGATGATTCGTCTCTATAAAATTACAACAAACGTGAGATCGCTTAAGCACTAGTGCCTACCTCCGTTGGGTTCGATAATTTTTTGAATTGGTCATTCTCCACTAAACTATGGCTAATCAGTGGCGAGAATTCATCGTCTTCCACATACCCTGGCAAAAGGTAATACGTTTCTTTGGTTTTCTTGCTTCCGCTGAATTAGAAATGTATGGAACCCTAACGGGTCAAGTTAACCAAATGATCGAATGCCAACAATTGAATTCAGAGCTTTGGTTTCGTGGTGATGCGTGAAACGTTAGGCTAGGGTTTATGTCAAAAGGCGAATGGGTTTAAGTATTCATGTTATGCTAGTACACTCTATTCAGATACCATATACCTGTGTCAAACGTGGACTAGAGTTTAGAAATTATTGTTTCTTATTAAATACTCTATACGTTTGATGGGAAAATTTGATAATCTGGATATTTTTGAAAATCTGATAATCTGGATATTTTTTAAAAATTTGATAATCTGGATATTTTCAAAAATTTGATAATCTGGATATTTTTGAAATTTTGATAATCTGGATATTTTTTGAAAATTTGATAATCTGGATATTTTCGAAAATTTGATAATCTGGATATTTTCGAAATTTTGATAATCTGAAAATTTTTGAAAATTTGATAATCTGGAAAATTTTGAAATATTGATAATCTGGATATTTTCTAAAATTTGATAATCTAGAAATTTTTTAAAATTTGATAATCTGGAAATTTTTGAAAATTTGATAATCTGGAAACTTCAAAATTTTGATAATCGGGATATTTTCGAAAATTTGATAATCTGAAAATTTTGAAAATTTGATAATCTTGAAATTTTTGAAAATTTGATAATCTGGATATTTTCGAAAATTTGATAATCTGGATATTTTTGAAAATTTGATAATCTGGAAATTTCAAAATTTTGATAATCTGGATATTTTTGAAAATTTGATAATCTAAAATTTTTTTAAAATTTGATAAATCTGGATATTTTTGAAAATTTGATAATCTAGAAATTTTTAAAATTTGATAATCTAGAAATTTTTAAAATTTGATAATCTGGAAATTTAAAAAATTTGATAATCTGGATATTTTAAAAAATTTGATAATTTAGAAATTTTTTGGAAATTTGATATTCTGGTCGATATCGATGATTTCGATAATCTGGACCCATATCGACGGTCGATATCGATGATTTCGATAATCTGGATGATATCGACGGTAGAAATCGATAGTTTCGAAAATTTAATAATCTGATTTTTTTTTGAAAATTTGATAATCTGGTAGATATCGATGATTTCAAAAGTCTGGACGATATCGATGATCGATGTCGATAGTTTCAAATTTTAGTAATCTGGAAATTTTTGAAAGTTTGATAATCTGGAGGTTTTTGCCGACACTTGTGCTTGGTGGCGAACAATCAAATCCACTGATATATAACTGACATAATTTATTTTATTATCTGATTATTGTTATACATGTATGCATGTTCTCTGTGATTTACTGTCTTATTTGCCGTAAAAGGAGCATGCTAGGTTGCGTATTTTATTTTGAATATTATATGAATGTGAAAACCCTCGGTGTTAAATTACTAAGTGGGAGAGGGGATTGATAATTAATTCTCGTGGCCTTCATTATTAGTTTGTTAGCAATGTGAATAAACTTGCGCGTCGGCATTAGAGCCTTCCTCCCCATCGGATGAGTTTATTCATGGATTGCTGGAACAGACTTCTTTAAATTATTATTTGTAATGTGATGCAAATGAACTTTCGCGTTGGCTATAGTGCCTTCCTTCCCATCGGATGAGTTTATTTGCGGATCACTGTATAAACTTATAATTGATGACTGTAGGAAGTTATCCGAGCACGTGTGTACTTCTTCATCTGTAAGGCACATAAGCTTGCGAAATGGACTTGGGGTCAAATAATGGTGTACACTTAGATGTAAATAAAAAGTATTCTCCTTATCGGAGTCACTGCTTTTATTTGCATGGCTAAAGAGGAACCGACTATTAATTATTTTGTCATGAGGTTAGATTGACAAATGAAATTAATGGGTAAAACCTTCTCTTGTAAATGTTAGGGTTTGTAAACGTCCACACTATCATGGCTTGCAGACTCACGGTGCTTGAGATGTCGGAGAATTTTATTTTATATTGTTTTAAGGGAATCAATTTAAATGGATAAAATTCGAAGATTTGATCGGTGTATTTATTTGTGATTCTCTGTAATTTCAAATGGTTTTATCTCGTTTATTGTATACTAAAACAAATCTATTCACTGGTCCAAAATTAGATGATTAGAAAAGAATCTTGGTTTTGAATTTTACTGCTTAGGAAATATAAATATGTGTTTTCACTAAGGATGCCACATGATGCCTATTAAAGTCTCTATGGAAAGGTGAGAGGTTCATTGAAATATGATGGTCTCATGCGACTTTTCGAATACTTGAGTGAGGTTAAAAGGCAAGAGGTCATGGTTAACTTGATGAATCAATTGGAAATGCTTGGAGTAGAAATTGAAGGGGAAACCTAGGTCAATTTATTCTTCATTGTTTGCCTAGATGTTTTGAGCAAGTTCCACCAGAATTACAAAGAGGTTGTATATGGTGGGGAATTTCTGACAAAACATGTGGCAAAGGAAATCCAATTTCATCAAGATGTGACACAAAGTTAGTATCTCATTCACTAGTTGTTAAAGCATGAACACTGATGGCATCTACTGACACATTGTGTGTAGATAACGAAATCACTAAAAGCGTGTAACTTAGTAATGATGAGATTATTATGGACATGGGTAATACTACGAGAGTAGTGGCTGTTGCAGTGGGAGTTGTTTATTTATCTTACGATAGGAATAAACATTTGGTTATGAAAAATTGTCTTTACGTACTTTTTCATAGAAAGAATTTCATTTCAGTTTCTATGCATTTACGGATGGATACTCCATTTCATTTAAATGACATGGTCATAGTGATGAGGGATGGAGTTATAATCTGTTGTGGTACGTTAGTGACAATTTGTAAACTCTTAAATTATGTTTATCATACGGGTGCAACAAATAGTAATTAATAACGCATCTTCTAATCTTAATAAGAGAAAGACTCTTTTGGAAATGATTAGATAGATGATGAGTTATTTGGAATTATTAAATTCATTTTATGGATAAGCCCTAGAAATAGTAATTCATATGAATGTTTATCTGTTTGTGGGATATCCTAGAAAAGTGAAAAGTGATGATTTATTTAGTCCAAAAGATCGAAGGGTGATTGTTAACACAAACACTAAATTTTTGGAAAAGACCTATGTATTAAATCATAAAGCCATGTATAAATTGTTCTAAAGGAAGTGAGAGGGAAAATACAAGTTATTAGTACCAAGTGTACAAGAGGATCTGGAATTCTGGAGAATCTGAAATTCAAAATAAAAGGGGTGAGTGTAAAAAAATACACCCAGTAGAAGAACCTCATTGATTGCATTTGCTAATATATATAAGTAAGAAAAATGTAAAATAATATAACAAGGCAGCCGATAAAATATGTGTCAATGACAGCTCAAAGTCTGCCAATATGTCAATTAGCGCCAACTCTAGTTGCATTCGATAATATGTCAATTAGTGAGTCAGTGCTGTCTTGAAGTATGGCAATAATTAGTATTGAACTTCATTGTGAAAATATATTCTAATGGTATCTATATATTTATTACGTACACAATTTAACAATAGCAATCATAACATGGAATGTAATAATTACCCTGTGAAGAGTAGAAGTTACCCCTACTTTTTAGTGAAGGAAAATTATGTTTGATAATTGGTATTTTAGATTCCTGAAAGAATACGCTAAAAATTTAAATATTTAATAAAAATAAATTTATGATTTTCTTAAAATGACAGTTTATTAACTTAAATTATTATTATTTAAATTTGAATTAAATAAGAATTGAATGTCAACCTAGAAATCAATTATGAACAAAAACGAGAGTCAGATGCATAAGAGATGCATAAGAATTATGAAAGATATAGCTTTATAGGGTCTACCTCATAAATGAACAAAATTTTCTTTTAAAATAAGCTGTAACTACGTACGTGCAGGTTGTGATAATAACTTCTCTATATTTGTACATTAGTCCTTATTATTCAAATTCCCATTTTATCATCCCTAAACTTTAGACTTATTGCAAATTGTCCCAACTAGGCTTATATAACTCCTATTGAAAATTAAAAAATCCTGACGGAATGAGGGTTACAACTATACTAATTATGTATCAAAATATTGTAGAAGAATGGGACACACTTTTAACACTTTGTGAGCTTATACCCACTTTGTTTTACGTCCAAACTCAAAACTAATTGTATGATTGTGATCCTCGTGTGGAGTACTTCAAAATGGTATATAATGCAAGGTACTATGTTCATCGAGACAAAAGTTGATATAAAAGAATCAAAACTTTAATGGAGAATATCTAACAATTAAGATACCAAAACAACAAACGATTTTAGTATTTAGCACCTATGCTTCGAGACGAGCATTTTACGATATAACACTATAAGGTTTCATCTATGTTGACAGAATGTCAGAAGAATTAGGTTTGTTAATAATGATTTCAAGTTACGTCCAAATCTAAAACAAATTATACTATGATGATCTATGCAATGAGAGCTTCAAAATGGTATGTAATACATGATCTAACTCTTGCCAAAATAAAAGATGACATTGATACATAACTTACTTCGGAATGATATATCTAACTAATGGGGTATCGATTCTATAAACAGTTTTGATATATGTAATCTATGCGACAAGAGGATCATTTTGATATATAATGTGATAAAAATTGGCAACTATATGGCGGACTTACCTTCTATCCAGTAACCTCTCCTTCCTTCTTCTTTAATGGTGTCTGCTCCTCCCTTCTTCTTTAATGATGTATAGTGTGTGTATAGTGTATGCGTAGATTGTGTGGTTCCAAGGAATGGTGCAGGTAGTCCAATTTATAGGTGGATTTTGTAGTATGATTATAGGCTAATCACTACTGCCTATGTATATAGGTTTCTTATGTGTGACTGCACACGTTCTCTAACTGACATGTGCTATCCCTATCCTGTCAATTTTAATTGAAGAGGTAATCTCACGTTTTACTATTTCTGTCCATAAGTTACCATGCGCCTCTTCTATTATAATATGTATGTTTACTATGTTATTATTATAATATGTATAAATGTATATACTATTATTATAATAAATATATAAATTCGTATTATTATTACAAAGGCATAAATATATATTATTATTATGAAAGTAAATATGAAATGCTTAGTATTTAAAGTTTTTTTTAAAATGTAAAATTTACGAGAATATAGACTAAGAAATATTGAGCTTAAATTTGAAATGCTTACAACCATAGCATTGAGCTTAAAAAGCCCATTATCAAGATAACCACGGCCTAAGAACTGGTCAAACTTGCTAAGCACTAGTTTATCAGACTCAAATACAAGCTTGAACTGATGACTAACTAGCAGGGAACCTGAGATCAGGTTCTTACGGATGTCTGGGACATGCAGCACATCTTTCTGCTTCAGTTCTTTGTCGGAGGTGAGCTTTAAAGTCACGTTCTCAACACCAACTACATCAGATGAGGCTTGATTCCCCATGTGCAACTTCCTCCCTTCAACGGGCACATAAGCGGAGAAGACACTTTTCTCCGAGCATACGTGGCAGGTAGTGCCAGTGTCCACAAACCACTTCTTTGGATTTACCACCAAGTTGAAGACCACTGCAGCCAAGTCATCATCAGTTAGAGCCCGTTCAGCCACGTTGGCATTGTGGTTCTTACCTTTGTTCTTCTTAGGCTGACGACAATCTTTGGCTTTGTGGTTGGGTTTGCCACAGTTGTAGCAATCCCCACTGAACTTGGGCTTTTACATTGGCTTCTTGCCTTGTTGTTGGACATCTTCCTCTTTTTGGAGGGTCTCGCACGATGTTCAGTTAAGTTTGCCTTTGCCTCCATTGAGGATTGGCCAAACTTTCCATCCATCTTCCTATTTGCCTCTTCGATTCTCAATTTGACAATTAAGCCATCTAGAGACATCTCCTTTCGCTTGTGTTTGAGATAGCATTTGAAGTCCTTCCACAATGGAAGTAGCTCCTTAATCATAGAGCCGACAATGAATGCTTCTGGAAGCAACATCCCTCGGAGAGGATTTCTTGCATAATCAGTTGGAACTGTTGCACTTGTTCAACCAAAGATTTAGAGTCCACCAACATGAACTTCAAGTACTTGGCTATCACGTACTTCTTCGTACCGGCATCTTCCGCCTGGTATTTCTTTTCCAAAGATTCCCACAACTCTTTGGATGTATACATGTTTAGATACATGTTGTACGGTACATCACTAAGTCCACTGAGGATATAGTTCTTGCACAGGTAATCAGCAGAGTTCCATTGATCAAGAGCTATATGCTTTTGTGTATCAGTCTCATTTTCATCCACCACTGGTGCAGTCTCCTTCAAGAAACTCACTAGATTCAGTGTGGTAAGGTAGAATAACATCTTTTGCTGCCACCTCTTGAAGTCAACACCTGTGAATTTTCGGGCTTCTCAGTTGGAGCCGGAGCCACGAATGGTCTTGGCATCCCCATTGAAGGATACATCCTTTAGGATTCAAACCCAATAAGATTCACAGTTACTCTTTGGGAATCAGTCCCAATAGAGTCCTTATTGACATTGGAGGTTTCACCCACATTTGCGATCGATGCTCCGTCAATATCCATATCATTGGTCATGGTGATTGATGGGTGCAGAGGCTAGGTATTTTTTCTTGCGATTGTTAGTTTATAAGCGCACCAACCAATCATGTTACAAAATATGTCTAGAAATGTAGAAGGGAGATCGTACTAACAATAGTACTAAAAAAATTACAATTGAAATTAAAGGAGAAGAAGAAGAGGATCTTCTTACACCTTTTTACAGAATCTTCAAAAGAAAAGCATGTAGAAGCCGAGTCAAGGTAGAACCTCTTCCTACAAGAAGAAACTGTTGGATTGTATACTAAAAGTCTAGCTTATTTCTCAAGTCCAACCTCGACATCGTGTGGGCGACGATCTTCAAGATCCTTTTAATTTGCTCTCTTCCCTTATTTCTCACCTGTTTAGGTGTTAGATTAGAGTTCTGTGAAGCTGAGATAACCTATTTATGGGCTACGGCAGGGACCAAGAAAAGAAATTAGAGTCGGGCTTCCATTGGGCTTAAGTATCCAAGTTTAGCCCAAAACTTATACTTAAGTCGAACAATAATATAGTCCACTAAAATATTATTACTGCACTGCCGCTCTAATCCCAAATTACCTTTTGGGCTCCTTCTTATTATGAGCCCGACAGTCTCCCCATGTTTAAAATATACAATACCCATTAATTAATTAAGTTACTTACAACTCCATTAATTAATATCTCATCCGAGAGTAGTACGACTAAACCTTGTTATCATGCCAGAATAAATCCACCTGCAGGATTTACATGATAATCCTTATGAGCTCGTCAAGGGGACATCATCAACCTATGTAATAGGACATGAATTCCTTCTATAATCAATAGCACACCATAGAGACAATACTATTTTCCAACTCACCGAGTTTGTTGATTTAATACAAGTAAATCTTACCCATAGATGAATCAAAGAAACACATACTGGCTTACATGTTGAGGTTATTATATAGGGATTAAGAGCACAAGCATCCATAATAACTGAGAACAAGTTCTCCTATATAGTCAGTATAAGTCGAACGATCTCAAGCGGTCCTACTCAATACACACAAAGTGCATTAATGTAATTTTATAGTCAAGACAAACTAATACGAAATTACACTACAACCATCCTGATAGAGAGTCCCCATCTATCTCGATTGTGAACTGATGGGCATTTTCTCAACAAACAATTTTAATCCCCAAGTATGAAGGATGCGATTGTAGCTTAGATAAGCGACTAAGTTATAAGTATCGAAACTAAAGGACACTTGGTTATAAATTTATTGTTACCAAGACTAGAGAAACTATTATTGGAAATTTAAGCTGAAAGCAGTTGTTAAACTAGAGAACAAATAATAAAATAGCAAATAAAATAAAGACAGTAGAGATAAACGAGAGTTGCTCAAGTGAGAAGATAGGTAGCTCTTCGGGCCATTCACTTTCACTAATTAATCTTCCTTCCATATGTCAATGTCTGACTCTGCCTTGTGGATTATGGATTCATCACTAAACTATGCAAACCTACTCTATAGACATAAGCAGATAAGCGTGTAACACGTGCGAATTCCCTCGGAGCAAGATATATTATTACACCCCTCTTTCTAGGTACTATCAGTATCAATTATTTCCCGTGCACTAAGTACTCTAACTCGAAATGATCTCCCTTTAAAGGTACTATATAATTATCCTTTTTATCCTACTTACTAACCCGTATTTAATTCAATTAATAAGTATTCATACAAGATAGTTCTAATGAAGCTTCGGAGTCCCCTCACTTAGAATCATAACATATAACCCTGCTCAACAGTGAACACACTCAATCAATAACCAAGATATGTATTCAGACTCTACATAATAGTTAATGATGCACAAAACAACTCTGAGTTTGAATTAATAAAGCATAGTCTTATATAAAATAAATCCACAAGTAGTGTTGTACGGAGTATACACATAAAAGTTCAATTAACTAGATAAAAGCCTTCATAACCCTAAACTACCAAAGCGATTCTAGCCCATGATGCTTCGCAGAAAGTTCATGGTAGTTGGATAGACTTACCCATAATCTTGAAAATTACAAGATAGATTAAGTTGTGAAGTAAACCCTAGATGCAGACGCCATCGCTACTTGCTCCGTCTTGAATCCTCACTTGGTTCTCACTTGATTCGCATCATGAATCTCTGTCTACCACTCATGCAGATAGAGTTAAGGTTTGGATGTGGTGTAGGATGGATGTGGAATCTAACTCTCTTTTTGGTGTGATCGGGACCCCTTTTTATACTTGTAACTTCTCCTCATGGACCTTTACTGGACTTTTTAGTCCAAAACACGCATATGCATGCACTGGAGGTGGAAATCCCAACTTTTTGGAGCTGATACATCGCTATTCAAGCAAACTTAACATGGTCGAATAGGACCACTTAGTCAAACTGAAGTCGAACAGCATGTCTGTAAACTGGACTTCGTCTCAGCTTCCCGTTCGACTTGACCTCCCTCGTTTGACTTGTCTTCTTCTATTTGAATGGGCTTCACCGGTCGAATGACCTCTCTGTAAGTTGAAATACCTTCCATTTGACTTCATCTCCTTTGTTCGACTTAACTGATGCTGGTCGAACATCCTTTCCAGGTCGAACAACACTATGGAAATCATCTCAAAAATCGTGTTTTCTAATTTTGAGCACTTAAGACCTATTTTCCTATACAAATACATTCAAATAGCCTCAGTAGCATCTTATTCATGGATTTTCCATAAACATCCCGATTTATCTTGATAATAGATCAAATCATACTCAATTTCACGCAAATAAGAGCTCAAAACATGTGAATTATCTCTCTCATCAAACCTCCAAACTTACATGTAGCTCGTCCCGAGGCAACAAAAATCAAAACAAGGCAAGAGAGTGTAATCACGAAATCCTTATAACAAGCACAACCTATTCTGACACATACAATTATATCAATTCAAAACATGCATCCATCATACCTTTCATCCATGAAAAAATATCCATCAACCACAATACTTCTACGAGTGTAAAATAATCTAGCTCACTAGGTAAGTGTTTACTCTCGTGCTCAAGTGCAAAAGATTTAGTATATACGCTCAAAATCAATTCATATATTTATGTAACCATAAGCTTGGCAAAGGTATCAAAAATCAATTCATAATTGTTCCAAGACTAGGATTACAAAGGACTTGTTCTTTGGGTTGTAATATTGGCTCTTTGGTGAAGGTAGGAGAATATAGATAAAAGTGACTAACTTCACTAATAGAGAATTACCTTAGAGATTTGCTTATCATCAAACATCATTAGTACTTCTTCTCCTTTATCATTTTCATAATTCTTTCAATACTTCTTCACTTGCTTCACTTGGAATCAACATCTTACTTCTTCTTCAAAGTAAGAGGGTACCAATTTCGGGCACTACCCTTTCAAGCAATTGGGGTCCCAGTTTCAGGCACTACCACTTCACAAGATTTAACTGCATATTTATTTTCATCACTACGCAACTTTTCCTTCCTTCTTCTTCATATATGATCTAGCAATTTATTCACCTTAACTCTCTACTAGTAAATAAGGTATTTCTAAGCTCAAATATAGGTAAATAAGGCATTTTATCATAGGCTTGCCAAAGAAAAAGCTTTTAAAGGCTCAACGGCACTTCCAATGATATAAACTGCAAGGTAGGATAAAATTTGGCTAAGTGCTCAATTATCAATCATAGCCTAAGATCATATCTCCTAGTATCTATCAATCATAAATTTCAAACAAGACTCCAAGCCAAGCTCTAGAATACGAACATATGAAGGATACTCACAAGAATAAACTATCATGCATTGATGTAGCATGATTTCATAAGGCTCAAATTCTCACGTGTAATAGATTCCTAAGCAATCTTCAAAGCATGCAATCAACATCAACATCTAAATAAACTACAAGCAATAATAGTACATGCCTATCATCAATAAAATCAACATGCATCAAAAACAAGTGCACATGCATAATAAAGAAGTAACATCATACTCTCCAAATCAATCAAACCAGACAAATGTATCCATCATCCATCAATAAACATCAAATTCAAACCACCCACGCATGAATCTCAATCAAATACTCAACAACATTCACAATCGCTCAACCTGTAATGTGAAAAAGAGAATGGAGATGAGAGGAAACAAAAAAGGATAAAAATCCTGGCGCGACTACTCCTCCGGAGCATCATCATCATCATCACTTATCTCCATGTGCCAATAATCAAAATCCCTGGAAAGATTATATGGTTTCTTATCCACCCCTCGCAATCTTTGATCTATATCATCATACTGAAGGTTGAGCGCGGTGTAATTTGTATTTGCCAATGCCAGCTGTCGATTTGTCTCTTGTTGGTGCGCATTCAAAGTGGCGAAATGCTCATTCATCAATCTGATCTGCTCACGATAAAAGTGATCCTGGGCCTGCCAGAAATCATGCTGCTGCTGTGGCAGTGGCTTAAAATACTCATGCTATGGTTATGGCTGCTGCGAAGAAAAATCAATCTCCGCATACACGAATGCTTGCGGCTATGGCTGATTCTAGTAAATTAAATTAGCTGGATCACATACCAAAATCATATCCTCATCAATGTGGACTACTTGTAGTTTCATCTCAGCAAAAAGTCTCCAGTTTCCCTCCTCCAAACAAGTCTTTGAAATTGCCATGTACTCCGAGGTATCCATTAACAGGTTGGTGTTAATCTGAATTGAAGTAAGATCAATAATCGATAATGAAAATAAAAAAAGCGGATTCTTGCCACGAATGAACATCTAAGCATCATCCATCCACTGTATCAACCCCATCCTCACACATGAAGACAGAATCAAGTCAGGATCCCCTCGGATCAGTCTATGCCTGCTCAAATCAATGCGATATTACTCTGTTAATGGAGGAATCAGCCCTCCAATGTTGACTCGCTAGAAATCATGAGTAGAGAGAACTTGTACTGCTGTTGGAAAAAGTAAGCCGCAACGTTGAAGCGGAATCCATTCAACATGCACCAGAGCACGTACCACTCTCCTTTAGGAACACAACTGCCCTTGGATCGAGCAAACAGTATGTTCTCAGGATCCGATCCATATAGGCTATCACGGGGTTGCGGATAAAGGTAACCTTGGTTGCGGATAAAGGTAACCTTAGCAGTGTTCGAATTATAAAGACCTTGCCTCCCAGAGATAGATCTCCAAAACTCATCGGCATGGAAATCAGAATTCTCCACTTCAGATACATTCTCACAACCAATCATCTCGTTAAATTCACTGGCATACATCAGCTGCAATTGTCCACCAATCTGCATCCACAATCCATAGGGAAGATAATAATCTCCACGATCGACTCTCATCAAGCATAAAACTTCTGAAGTAATGTGGAAATACGTCTCCCTCTTTATCTTCATGAACCTTGTGATCCCTACTCGATTGAACATCCAATGAATATCGTTGATAATGTTCATCTCCACCATGGCATGATCATCTTGATAACGAGTTCTCATTATCTTCTCCAAAATAGCTGCCCAAAACTCCTTTTTAACCTCCCAATCCTCAATCTCGATACCAAAATCGGAAGGTCTCCTCTTATCAAGCTTTAATCTATTAGCAACATCACCTTTACTAGGAGACTTAGTCTCCTTCCTCTTAGAAGATGAAGCAATCTCCTTACCTACAAAGGCGATACTTCAATACACAACAAAAGAGATAAAACAAGTACACCAATATTGAGACTAATTTAAGCATGAATTCTACCCAAGACTTCAAATTCGCATGCCATAATCAACTCAAAATTCAATTTCTCCAAATTTCAAGTGTTCATCTAATCATCATCACACAAATATGCTCAACATTTTCATTCATGAGACAATTTCAATCACTAGTCTTAAGATTACTAGACACATTAAACATGCTTCCCAATTTCAATATAAACTCAACAAAAACCATAAACATGCTCATCTTTCACATTCAATTGCACAACATCAACACGTCAAATCAACGAGCCCATACATATAATTCAAAATTAAACTCAAGCCCGCAAGATTTGCATCATCAATTTCACAAAATTCCAACAATCCAACGCAAATTGAATCATGCGAATTCAAGTAAAATTTCAACAAGAACACCAAGTTTAATCACTTCAAATCCAACTAAGCATATATTTTAATCCACTTACCCAACCTTAACTAAGCATAATCACTTCAATTCAAGAGTTGAGAAGTTCGAAAACATACCTTTATCTCTAGCCATAGGTTGTGTGATGTATGGGAATAGGTCGAACAACTCGTGGAAACTAACCTTTATTTGCAATTCCAGACCCAGTTCAACTCGAAAAGTGTGGTCAAACTAGGGCTTCTGGTTGAACTGTGCAAGCCTGCCCGTAAAACGTGATCTCGTTCGACCTCCATTCGATCGAAATCTCTTGGTCGAACAGCAGTGTGAGGTTGAACGACACCTCTGTAAACTGAAAATCACACCCTATTCTACCTTATTTTGTTCGACCATCGTTCGACCTGAGAGTTTTGGTCAAACAAGGCTTGTTGGTCAAACTGAGCTTCTGTAAGTTGGTTTTGCATTCAAGCACGTCATTCGACCACGGTTCGACCTAAGAACTTTGGTCGAACAGTAGCATTTGGTTGAATAAGCTTTTGAACTTCTACAATTTCGATCTTTTCTCATCTTTCCTTGCAAAACTCAAACTCTAGGACAACATTAAGCATAATAATACCCAAAACAAAAGCTAGAGAACCACTCTTAGACTATATAAAAATTATGTATAATACTCCACTCATACTAAAATAAATAAAGAGGTTTTATGGGTTATTGCCCAATATGAATTAGCCATAATAAAAAATGCCCACTCTTACCATTTTTATCAAAACTGCCCACTTTTATAATAAATTTACCAAAACACCCTCGGTAAAAAAGAAAAACTGAGGAACTCCTGCTTAATTCAATTGATAGCACACTTTTAAAATTAATAGTAATAATTATTCTTGTTAATTAATTTTATTATTAAATAATATTTCTAAGGATTATTTTATATTCTTGAAAGAAAAAAAAATTTAATGACTTTTTGGTTTTTTCCATGGTACATAACATAAATTTATTAATTATTCGGATAATTTATTAATTATTGAGTGTCCTTCATTTCGTAGTTATTTTTACCGACACTGTAAATGTGTAATTTAGAAAAGTTATTTTTTGACAAAATTTATTGATTTTTAGGGATATTGTGTTATTTTTAAGTAATAAATATACTACAAAATATTTTTTGTGTTAGGTGAGAATAATATTTTTGAAATTAAGATAACTTTTGAGATTATTAATCACGTAATGTTTTTTTTTGGTGAAGATAAGTACATAAAGGACAGAAATAGATAAAGTGAGGGGTTGTAACTATTAAAATTAAATTAATCTTATCATTAAATAATTATCTTATTTATTTATATTTAATTTTATTTAGGATAATTTATTAAACAATCGGTTCTATTAATTTGTATAATTATGAAGTGGGCATATTTTTTTAAAGTCAACATTACTCATTTAAGTTACATGAGGGTATTAAGAGTATTTTATTATGAAAAGTGGGTATTTTTGGAGTTTTTATATAAAGTGGGCACTTTTGATTATTTACTTATTGTATTGGGCATTAATGATTACTCCCCATAAATAAAATACCACTGAACACTAGGCAAATTGCAAAAAAATTGACACATCAAAACAGATTAAAGTTTTAATATACCGTAAAATATCAACTTCCCTAGCAAACGTTACAAAGAAAAGATTATACTCTTGGTGCTTCAATGAAGTAAGAACATCACACCCCCCAAACTTAGTAGAAACTATAGTTGAAACTATATTTGAAAAGAGATGTAATTGCCGATTGGGTAGCACCTTAAATATAATAATTTCTTAGTCACACGAAATAAATAAAGCAATAAAACAGGAGGGAAAGCCCCCAACAGACGCTCTTACTTAACGTCGGAGAGTCACGACGGTACCAATTCAATGTAAGGTATCTTTAAAGATGACACAAGCATCATCCGGCGGCCTAAAGTGCTTCAATGGATGCCCATTCGCCGCTATGATATCTTCATCTTTGTCCATTATTTCAAAACTCCCCGCTCCGCAAGCTCTATGTATAATGAACAGTCCCATCCACTATGATTTCAATATTCCTGCGAAAAGCTTCAAACAAGAGTTAAAAAGTAATACATCATCTCCTTGATGGAATTCCTAGTATGTGATCTTCGAATCATGCCATTTCTTCCTTCTTTCCTTGTATATCATTGAATTCTTGTAACTTGATTCCTAAACTCGTCTAGTTGATTGATATGAGTCATCCTCAACTCTTTTTGATCCTTAAGACACAAGTTCAAACTTTTCAATGCCCAAAAAGCTCTATGCTGAATCTCTACAGGTAAGTGGCAAGGCTTTCCATAGACAATTTTATAAAGTGACATGTCAAGCACCATCATGTACGCAGTTTGGAACCCCCATAAAACATCATCAAGCCTCATAGCCCAATCCTTCCTATTAGTTCCGACTACTTTCTCCAGGATTTGCTTCACTTGCTGATTAGAAACTTCTGCTTGCCCATTAGCTTGAGGGTGTAGTAACCATATGCTTAACACCATAATCATTGAGCACTCGTTCAAGAAGCTTGTTGACAAAGTGGGAACCTCCATCACTTACAAATGCTCTAGGGACTCCATAACGGGCAAAGATATATTTCTTCAAGAAAGACAACACGGTCTTCGAATCATTCATACAAGTAGGAATAGCCTCCACCCACTTAGAAACATAATCAATAGCAAGAAGGATGTATATGAATCCATTAGATTGGGAAAACGGCCCCATAAAATCAATTCCCCATACATCGAAGATCTCTACAATAATGCTTGGCTGAAGTGCCATCTCATCCCTTTTACTTATATTTCCCATCCTTTGACATCTATCGCATGTCGCTACATAGGATTCACAATCATTGAACAATGAACTCCAATATAAAGTGGATTGTAGTACCTTGGCTGCAGTCTTTTAGGCTCCAAAATGCCCCCCGTTAGGTTGTGCATGGCAGAAATCTAAAACACAATCTCCATCTTCATCTCTGGCACATACCTATAGACGATTGAATCTGTATAAATTTTGTAGAATAACGAATTGTACCATACGAAAGTCTCAACATCTCTCTTAAATTTTTCAAGTTGATACCTATTGAGATCTTTTGGAATTTCACCTACAGCAATATAATTGGCATAATCAGCATACCATGGTTCCATTCCTTGAAAAGCCATTACACAAGCTCTCTCCGCTCCTTCAACAATCACTGCCATAATCTTCTCATCCGGGAACATCTCTTCAATATATTCAAAAGAGTCATTACAATGTTCCCTTGTCTCTAACCTTGATAGATGATCCGCCAAAACATTCTCCGTCCCTTTCTTGTCTTGGATCTTCATATCAAACTCTTGTAGAAGAAGGATCCATCGAATAATCCTGGGCTTCGCTTCCTTCTTTTCCATCAAGTACTGGATCAAAGAATGATCCGTGTACACTATAGTGTTCATGCAATACACAACTGCTAAAAATTCTTTTTTAGTGACAGTGTAGTTCTTTTGTGCTGCATCAAAAGTTTTACTCGCATAGTAAATGGGGCAGAACTTCTTTTCTTTCAGCTGCCCGAGCTCCACTCCAAGTGCTAGATCACTTGCATCACACATAAGTACAAATGGCTGAGTTCAATCTGGTGTGATTAAGATAGGTGCAGTAATAAGCGCATCTTTCAAAACCTGAAAATTTGTTAGACATTCTTTATCAAAAACAAAAGCAACATCATTTTCAAGTAAGTGAGATAAGGGCTTGGAGTATTTTGAGAAGTCTTTGATAAATCTTCTATATAATCTGACGTGTCCAAGGAAGGACCGCACTCCTTTTTCTTTCGTGGGTGGTGGAAGCTACTCAATCACCACCACCTTAGCTCTATCAACCTGCAATCCCTTGGCTGAGATATGATGACCAAGAACAATCCCACCTCTTAACATGAAGTGGCACTTCTCCCAATTCAAGACAAGATTAGTTTCTTGTCATCTCTTCAAAATAGTGGCTAGGTTAGACAAACGAATATCAAAAGATGAACCAAATATAGAAAAATCATCCATGAATACCTCCATGATCTTTTCTATCGGCCCATCAAATATGGACATCATGCAATGCTGAAATATAGCGGGTGCATTACATAATCCAAAAGGCATCTTTCTAAAAGAAAAAATTCCATAAGGGCAAGTAAAAGTAGTCTTTTTTTGTCCTCGGGTGCAATCATGATTTGATTACAACCCGAGTACCCATCCAAGAAGCAATAAAACTCATACCCTGCTAGACGGTCAAGCATTTGATCCATGAAAGGAAGAGGGAAATGGTCCTTGCATGTATTTTTTCAATTTCCTGTAATGCGTACACACACGCCTTCTCATAGGAATCCTAGTTGCGAAGGTCTCGCCATTATCGACTTTCACAATAATTATGCCTCCCTTTTTAGTTAATACATGCAATGGACTCACATGAGGACTATCACTAATAGGATATATAATTCCTGCATCTGACCACATTAGGATTTGCTTCTTAATCTCTTCTTTAATCGCGGGGTTAACCCTCCACTGATTCTGATTGCATCCCTTAGCTTCATCTAGCAACCTAATCTTATGCATGCAATATGATGGACTAGTACCCTTCAAGTCATCTAAAGTCTAACATATAGCGGACTTATACTTCCTAAGTACATCTAACAACTCTTCGAGTTGGTCATCAGTAAGAGAAGAATATACAATTACCGAATAAGTTTCATTATCACCTAGCTAGGCATACTTCAAGTGCTCCGTTAGTAGTTTCAATTCCTCCTTCTTTTCTTCCTTCGATCTGCTTTCTTTGTCCAATGGGAGATATTGCCTACTCCACTAGACTTCTTCAAGCTTGGTTCTTTTAGATTCATACCTGTCATCACCTAAGGCAAGTAAATTTTCTAGAAATTCAATACATACCTCATTAGAGAGCTTATCTAGATCCGTGGTGGGAAAAGTAAGAGATTCTGCCAAGCATGTCTCCAAGGGATCCTTTGATAGGGTCAGGGACATATCTTCCTTCACGATCTCCTCCACCACATCAATGCTGTGACATTGCGTCTCCATTAGCATCTTCATTGCCCTATCAAGGTTGAAAAGAACCTCATCTTTATCCATTCTCAATCTAAGCTCCCCCTTTTGGACATCAATCATAGCTCTAGCTGTGGCAAGGAATGGCCTTCCTAAAATAAGAGGGATATTATCCTTCTCATCTTCCATCTCTAGCATAAGAAATTCCACAAGAAAGACAAGCTTGTCTACTTTTACCAGTACATCCTCAATCAAACCCTTTGGGAAAGTCATAGACCTATCTGCCAATTATAGAGCCACCATTGTGGGAGCGAGCTCCTCCAAACTTAGCTTCTTAAATATAGATAAGGGCATCAAGTTGATGCTTGCACCAAGATCACGCAAAGCTTTTCGTGTCGGCCCCTTTCCAATCTATATAGAATAGTGAAGCTTCCTGATCCTTCAACTTTTGTGACAACTTCCTCTGAATGATCGAGCTACAGTTTTTTATTAGATTCACTGTCTCTACTCTATTCAAACACCTCTTCTTCAATATGATATCTTTAAAAAATTGGGCATAGTATGTCATCTCCATGATTGCTTCTGAGAAAGGAATGTTCGAGCTTATCTTGTTCATTATATCTTAAAATCTCTTGAACTTATCTTCCAATCCCTTCTTCACTGTCCTAAAAGGAAACGGAGGAGGTATCTTAGTCTTTAGAGTTCCCCATTCATCACGTTCAACCTCCTTCGCTTTATCCTTCTCAACTTTCAATCTCTTGGGTCTTTCCCATTTCTTCTCTACTATAAGCTCAGTATTTTGCTCTTGTGATTATTCTGGAGCGTTCTAAAAAATAGGTGTAGCATTTGATATCAAAACGGGAGGTGCATGAAGCTGTTCGACTACTGTTCGACTAGAATGGTCTGGTCGAACAACATAAGTGTAGTCGAATGGGGACTCTGTAAATGGGGTCAATTCATCCAATGTCGGTTTGACCATAGTTCGAACATGATAGTCTGGTCGAACAGAATAAGTCTGGTCAAACGGAAGCTCTGTAAACTGAGCTTGAATTTTCTTCTCCATATGTGCCTGTTCGACCACAGTTTGACCAAAGTGCTCTGGTCGAACGGTAGAGACTTGGTCAAATGGAGGAATTGAAAATAGAGCATCATAATTCTATTTTCTTCAAACTCGTTCGACCTCAGTTTGACCATCAGGTCTAGTCGAACTGGGTAGTGTTGGTCGAACAAGGCTCCTGCCTTCATCGTTTTCGCCCATCGGCTTCATCGGACCTTCGTACTGCATCTCGGACCTCAATGTGATGGTATTACAAGATAGGGTTCGTAATACTTTGAGATGGGAGCTTACCTTTCTCAATAGTTTGCGTCAATTTGTTCATATTCCCTGCCATTTCCCCCATCAACAAGGTAAGGTCTTTCATCTGCTTGGATAACTCTTCATGATTCGAATCTATCTTGATCTCAATACGATCCACCTTTGCATAATTCCTAGCCACATAATGGTTTACTGTATCCTCCAAACTAGGTTTCCTTTCTTCCGTCTTAGCACCAGGATTAACACCAACAAGAGGTTGCATAGCCGCATTCGGATTGCTCTATGAAAACTCCGACCTCCTTGGTTGTTGATAGTTACCTGGGGGACCACGATTGTTGTAGTTTCCTTGGTAATTCTTGTTTCCTTGATTGTTTGGATACCTTGTTCCTTGAATACTTTGTCCCATGGCATAGTTTGCTTCTTCAAACTCCTCTTGGATCGGTCTTTCTTCACCGTCATCCTGCTGCATCATCATTGGTACTCTCTACGACAAATCAGTAATCTATTTCTGCTGAGTTTCAAGTAGCTTGTTGATATTAGCCAAGCTCGAGATGATCTCATCTTCTCTACTTGACTTTACCATCGTATGTTCAACCTATGCTACTTTTTCAAGGATATAGGTGCCTCTCACTCTATCAGTTGGCCAATCTATTAAATTCATTAAAATATCCTCAAAGAGCTTTTCAGCCTCAACAGATGACTTTGAAAGTAGTGGTCCATTTGATGAAGCATCAAGTATGACTCGAGAATCACAGTCCAATCCATTGTACAAAATACTGATGTATTGAGCTTTAGATAGCCCATGTTGTGGACACCTCCTAATCTTGTCCTTGAATCTATCCCATGCTTTATGAAACTTCTCATTACCACCGATAGCAAATTGATTGATTTCCTATTTCATCTTAAACACCTTTGAAGGTGGCATGTATTGCTCCAAGAATTTCAATTTCAATTGCTCCCAGGTAGTGCATTCATTAGCAATAAGAGTATCATATCAACCTCTCGCTCTTTCAGTAAGCGAGAACTTAAATAAGATTATCCTCCTTGCATCTTCATGAGTTCCTGCATCCTTTTGTATGCTTGCATAACCAAGAAACTTATTCAGATGTTGCTGAGGATCTTCAAAGGTTCCCCTAGAGAAGCGACTCCTTTCAATCATATTGATAAGAGCAGAATGAAGATCAAAACCGCTCCAGCCTCTCTTGCACCTAACAGCCCCGCATTGCGTCCTTCGTTGTTTTTAAAAACTTCATGGATGGCAAGATTATCAGGGTTCGTTGCCATATTGATTGCTTCTGCTTTCGATATGTCTTTGGCTACAGCTTCAATGGTTTGCGAGTTCAGCTCATCAACTTCACTCCTAAATTAAGAGCTTTAGTTGGATCTACGTTCTTGTTCTTGTTCTTCTTTTTCTTCCTCGATGATGCACCGATCTCCGAATCAAAAGTGCTAATTATCCTGCCCTTGATCTAGTGTGCATACACCTAAGAAAAATAAGCGTTAAAATCTAAGACAAGAAAAGAATAGTTTCAAATAAAATAGCAACAATAAATTTGATAAAGACAACTGTCCCCAGCAATGGCGCCAGAAACTTGATGGGCATTTTCTCAACACACAATTTTAATCTTCAAGTATGAAGGATGCGATTGTAGCTTAATAAGCGACCAAGTTATATTTATCAAACCCAAAGGACAGTTGGTTGTCAATTTATTATTATCTAGACTAGAGAAACTATTATTCGCAATTTAAGTTGAGAGTAGTTATTAAACTAAAGAACAAATAATAAAATAACAAATAAAATAAAAACAGTAGAGATAAACGAGAGTTGCTCAAGTTAGAAGATAGTTAACTCTTCGGGCCATCCAATTTCACTAATTAATCTCCCTTCCATATATCAATTTCTAAGTCTGCCTTGTGGACTATGGACGCATCACTAAACTATGCATACCTACTCTATAGACATAAGCAGATAAGCGTGTAACACGTGTGAATTCCCTCGGCGCAAGAGATATAATTACACCCCCTATTCTAGGTACTATTAGTATCAATTTTTTCCTGTGCACTAAGTACTCTAACCCGATATGATCTCCCTTTGTAGGTACTATATAATTATCCTCTTGATCCTACTTACTAAACCGAATTCAATTCAATTAATAAGTATTCATAAAAGATAGTTCTAATGAAGCTTCGTAGTCCTCTCACTTAGAACATAACATATAACCCTGCTCAGCAGTGAACACACTCAATTGATAACCAAGATATGTATTCAGACTCTACATAACAGTTAATGATGCACAAAACAACTCTGAGTATGAATTAATAAAGCATAGTCTTACATAAAATAAATCCACAAGTAGTGTTGTATGGAGTATACACACGAAAGTTCAATTAACGAGATAAAAACATTCATAACCCTAGAACTATCAAAGCGGTTCTAGCCCATGACGCTTCGTAGAATGTTCATGGTAGTTGGATAGATCTTACCCATAGTCTTGAAAATTACAAGATAGATCAAGTTGCGAAGTAAACCTTAGATATAGGCGCCGTCACTTCTCGCTCATCTTGAATCCTCACTTGGTTCTCACTTAGTTCGCCCTCACTTATAATCATAACATATATCCCTGCTCAGCAGTGAACACACTCAATTGATAACCAAGATATGTATTCAGACTCTACATAACAGTTAATGATGCACAAAACAACTCTGAGTATGAATTAATAAAGCATAGTCTTATATAAAATAAATCCACAAGTAGTGTTGTACAGAGTATACATACGGAAGTTCAATTAACTAGATAAAAACCTTCATAACCCTAGAACTATCAAAGAGGTTCTAGCCCATGACGCTTCGTAGAATGTTCATGGTAGTTGGATAGATCTTACTCATAGTCTTGAAAATTACAAGATAGATTAAGTTGCGAAGTAAACCTTAGATACGGGCGCCGTCGCATCTCACTTCATCTTGAATCCTCACTTGGTTCTCACTTAATTCGCTGCACGAATCTCTCTCTACCGCTCTTGCGGATAGAGTTAGAGTTTGGATGTGGAATCTAACTCTCTTTTTTGTGTGATTGGCACCCCTTTTTATACTTATAACTTCTCCTCATAGACCTTTACTGGGCTTTTTCGTCAAAAATATGCACATGCATGCACTGGAGATGGAAATACCAACTTTTCAAGCTGATACGTCACTATTCGACAAACTTAACTTGGTTGAATAGAACCTCTTAGTCGAACTGAAGTCGAACGGCATGTCTGTAAATTGGACTTCATCTCTGCTTCCCGTTTGACTTGACCTTCTTCGTTCGACTTGTTTTCTTCTGGTCAAATGGGCTTCACCGGTCGAATGACCTCTCAGTAAGTTTAAATACATCCCATTTGACTTTATCTCCTCTGTTCGACTTAGCTGATGCTGGTCGAGCAGTTTCTCCAGGTCGAACAACACTGCAGAAATAGTCTAGAAAATCGTGTTTTCCAATTCTGACCACTTATGACCTATTTTCTTGTACAAATACGCTCAAATAGCCTCAGTTGCATCTGATTCGTGGATTTTCCATAAACATCCCAATTTTTCTTGATAATAGATCAAATCATACTCAATTTCCTCACAAATCGGAACTCAAAACACATGAATTATCACTCTCATCATGAGCATCTGTCTATATTGTATGAGTAAACCGATAATATGATCTTCCACTTATTATCGCACAACATATTATCTACATTATAAAGTTAGTGGACTATTGCATTGGACATATAAATAAATTATTAGTCACAATCATTTGATCAATAATTCTCATTTCAAATATTGTTAAAACATTGTTCATACTATAGCTAGACTTTTAGTATACAATCTGAATAGTGTTCGGTTAGATAATGAAAATAAGATTATAGGTTATGTTTCAGGAAAGATCCGACGTGGTTTTATACGGATACAGCCAGGAGATAAAGTAAAAATTGAAGTAAGCCGTTATGATTCAACCAGAGGACGTATAATTTATTGACCTCAAAACAAGGATTCGAAAGTGATGGGCTGTCAAGAACGTAGAGGAGATAGGATGGGCAGTTGGTCAGATCTAGTATGGATCATACATAGATGGTCGTCGAACTCGATGGCTCCCCCAAGGTTTCTCATCTGAGATCCCTGGGGAAGAAGATCAAGTTGGCCCTTGCGAACAGCTTGATGCACTATCTACCTTCAACCCTTTGAGCGAAATGAGGGAAAAGAAAAGGAAGGAAAATCCATGGACCGACCATAAACATCTCCACCCGGTAGGAACTACAAGATTACCCCAAGGGCGCCTTCGGCATCCAGGGGTCATGGACCAACCATAGAACCCTGTTCAAATAGTGGAATGCATTACCTGTCCATTCTCAGGTTGAGCAGTAAGGGTCAGAGAAGGGAAATCACTCATTCTTAAAACCAGCGTTCTTAAGACCAAAGAGTCAAGCGGAAAAATGAGGGCTCTCTGTTCCTGGTTCTCCTATAGCTGGGACCTCCGGAACCACAAGAATCCCGAGTTAGAATGGGATTCCAACGCAGCACCTTTTGCTTTAAGTGAGATTTTGAGAAGAGTTGCTCTATGGAGAGCACAGTACGATGAAAGTTGTAACTGTGTTCAGATGGGGTTATTGTCTATTGTTAGCCTCTATGGTAGAATCAATCATGGGCATGAGAGGAGGTGGCTTACCCTGTGGCGAATGTCTGCTGTTCGAGTCCGCTTATCTTCAACTCAAGAACTTAGTCGATACAAAGCTTTTTGATAGTACCCATTTTTTCTGATTTGGCAGTTCGATATATGATTTCTCATTCATGGACGTTGATGTTGGCATTTAGATCTTTAGATTAACATGAACTGTTAGGGTTCCATGCAATTCTACTGCAGCGAAAGCATAAGAGTAAAATCGTATTACCTTTCACCAGGATTGATGAAGAGGTTGATCATCAGTAGCAGGAACAAACGACCTTCGGATCTTCTGTTGTATTCCTAAGTCACGTCTTAACGTTGTGTGGGCAATCATCTACAAGACGAGCTCATTCGGCAGTCAATCTGCTTTTCACGGTTATTATGCGTGTGAATCGGTTTACTGAACTGTTGAAATTAGCTATTTATAAGTTACAACAGGGACCAGGAGGAGAAATTATGGTTTGGGCCTCCCATTGGGCTTAAGAATCCAAGTTTAGCCCAAAACTTATACTTAAGTCCAATAATAATAAATCAGTCCACTAAAAAATATTATTGCACTAAAACCCTAATCCCAAATTACGTTATGGGCTCCTTCTTATTATGAACCCGTTAGTCTCCCCATGTTTAATATTCAATGCCCATTAATTAATTAAGTTACTTACAACTCCATTAATTAATATATTTACCGAGAGTAGTACCACTCAACCTTATTATCATGCCAAAATAAATCCACCTGCAGGGTTTAGATGATAATCATTATGAGCTCCTCAAGGGGACATCATCAACCAGTTCCGTTAAGACACAGATTCCTTTTGCAATCAACAGCACACCATAGAGATAGCATCATCTCCTAACTCACCGAGAATATTGATTTAACAATTAAATCTCACCCATTGATGAATCAAGGAAATAAATACTGGCTTGCTTGTCGAGGTTATTGTATAGGGATTAAGAGAACGAACATCTATAATAACAGAGATAAAGTTCTATTATATAGTCTATATAAACTGAATGATCTCAACGTGATCCTGTTCAATATACAAAGTGCACTAGTGGAATTTTATAGTCAAGATAGACTAATACCAAATCACAATACAACCATGCCGATAGATAGTCCCCGTTATCTCAGTTGTGAACATCTGTTTATACTTTATAAGGAGCCGATAATATGATCTTCCATGTGATGTCGCACACCATATTATCTACAGTACAAAATAAATGGAATTTTGCAACAACATTATTGTAAACATTTGATCACATCATTCACATTTCAACTAATTTAAATTGTTAAAACATTGTTAATACGAAAAGCTAGACTTTCAGTATACAATCCAACAATTATTGTATAGGGCTTAAAAGTACAAACATCCATAATAACAGAGATGAAGTTCTATTATATAGTCAGTATAAACCGAACGATCTCAACACGGTCCTGTTCAATACACAAAGTGCACTAGTGCAATTTTATAGTCAAGATAGAGTAATGCCAAATCATACTAAAACCATACTGATAGATAGTCCCCATCTATCTCGATTGTTAACATCTGTTTATACTTTTAAGGAGCTGATAATATGATCTTCCGTGTGATGCCGCACACCATATTATCTACACTATAAAGTAAATGGACTTTTGCAACAACATTATTGCAAACATTTGATCACATGATTCTCTTTTCAAATATTGTTAAAATATTGTTCATACAAAAAATTATACTTTTAGTGTACAATCCAACAGTTGATAAGATCCATCCATTTAGCAGCACCTTAGGATGGCATAGCCTTATTTAGTTTAGAATTTCTAAGATTTTGATAAGGGCAATAAGGGCGAGGTTCAAACGAGGAAATGCTTACGGTGGATACCTAGGCACCAAGAGACGAGGAAGGGCATAGTAATTGACGAAATTCTTCAGGGAATTGGATTTTATTTAGTCAGAAATATCTATGAAGCTATCATGAAGTCTATGAACTTAGAAATGGAAAGCAATTTGAAGAAATGACTTTAAATCTTTGTGTACTAACCTCTAATTGAATTGTTTGGGATTCAGAAGTGAGAGAAATCATTTTATCTACAAATAGTGGTCAAATTGGTGTATTACCAAATCATGCTCCTATTGCTACAGCTCTAGATAAACATCTGATTCATGGATTTTCCGTAAACACCCCAATTTGAAATGGTAATAGACCAAATCCTACTCAAACTACGTGAATTATCACTCTCATCAATAGTACTATTTATCAGTTTGTTAAAATTTATTTTGTTTTCTTGTATAAATTGTCCATAGTTGGCAGCCTTTTTCTTTTCTACATATAAACGACATTTATAATCATGCAAAAAATATCAATGAAAAAGCTTTTCAGCATTGCTCTCGTGTTCTCTTCACATTGTCATTCTTATTATCATTTTCATAGATACTATTGCTCTTGTGTTCTTTTGAGGATTATGTGATAACCATTGAGTGTCAAATTCATGTGTTTTAATGTCCAATTTAACACCCTTTTGTGAGGATTGTTGTCATATACTAGCACAAGTCTCTAATGTTCCATATATTTGAGTTAAAGGTGCATTCGAGGTATTTTATTGTATTTTAGGTGGAAGAACTTGAGCAAGAATGCTGGAAAATGCACGCTCTCATTGCAAAAAAATTTTTGTGTTCGTGTGGATATCAAAACTGGTACAAGATACATGGTTGGAAAGGAAAGAAAGATATGATTATTTTGTGCTAGAATAATTCGAATTGGAGCTTGGATGTGGAAGTTATGCTCGAAATGGTAAGGTCGTGTATGCCAATTCGACCCCGACACCGCCACTTCGACCAGCCATTCGACCCGAACTGTGGCAAAAAGTGTTCCAGAATGCTGGGTTAACCTCTTGGGAGCTAGTTCGACCAGGTCGATCCAGGGGAGTTATGGCCGAACCGCGCGATATTTTTTGCCCAGAATCCTTTATACACCCCAAGAGCATGTAAGTGCATATTTTGAAGTGAAATGGCCCAGAAACATCAATCTGGAGGGCAAAGAGTGTAAAAGGGCATCATTAGAAGAGTTAGAGAGAGATTCAATCGCTACCCAACACAAGAGATCCACCACTACATCATTCCTCACCACACACCATCCAGCATCTACCCTTATCTATAGCTGTCCCATCATTCCATACCACCATGACTGTGGAGTATTATCTATCGAATCAAGAAGAAGAAACAAGAGAAAGATTCAAGAAAGAAGAGAATACGATGATCACCGCTACACTTAGGGTTTTCTTCAATCCTTATTCTTTTCTTGTGATTTTCAAGACTATGGGTAAGATCCAAACCAAACCTCATGTGTTTTTTTGTGACGCTATGGGCTAGAATTATTTTTGTAGTTTTAGGGTTTTGAACATTTGAACTGGTTTGATTTGACTCTCTAAGAGAAGAGTTCTTATGACAGCAGATTGATAATTTCATATATAATGAATTTGTTTTGAACCCTTAATCATCATCGTTTTGTGCATCTTCAATTATTACATGAATGTCTAAACATGTTTTTGATTATTGATTTGGTGCATTCGTGATTGTTTAGGTTAATTGTTATGATTCCAAGGAAGGGGCCAATACTTCCAAGGCTTCATTAGAACTGTTGAATATGAATATAAATTATTTGCTACATGATATGTGGATTATTAAGCAAGAATAAGAGAGTAATTTTACAGTATCTAAAAAGGGAGAGCATAATAGATTCGATATGTGGGAAATAATTAATATCGTTAGTACCTAGAAAGGGGGTGGAATTAGTTCTCTTACTCTGAGGTGATTGACCGGATTTACTTATTTCTTTACTTATGTATATAGAGTTGATTAACATATTTAAGTGATGCTTTCATATTTTTCTGTTAGAATTTAACCCAGATACTCAGAGAGTTGAATAATAGGTTTAAACGGAAATTCTTTAGAGCTACCTCTTCTCCATTCTTGAAACACTCCAAATTTTCATCTAGTGAATTTAATTTATTGTTTATTTATAATTTTGTTGTTAGTTGATAGCTTTAAACTTTAAAAATCATTGAAAACTTGCCTTAATTAATTTGATTAACAACTTTAATAGTAGTTTGTAGATAGATATATTCCACCCTCAAAAGTGTTCAAGATGAAGTAAGACATCATTTAGTTTGCTCAAAAATCTGATGAGAAGTTTCATGAGGCGTGGGATAGATTCAGGGATATGTTAAGGAGGTGCCCACATCATGGAAGTCTGATGTCTCAATACATAAGCACTATCTACAGTAGTTTGGATTCATAATCAAGTATTTTAGTTGATCCATCATCAAGTGGAGTATTGCTTGGTAAGACTGCAGTAGACGCGGAAAGACTGTTTGAGGAGATTTCTATGAATTCTTATGACTGGCCCTCATATAGAATTAGAGGCAATTATATTTTAGGCAAGATAGCTCAAGTGGAGCATCAAGATGTAAACCCAGACAAGATTGATTATAAAGCAATAATTTTAGAGACAGTGAGCAAACAACTAGCAGCCCATCAAAATTAGATAACTAAGAGGGCTCAAAGGAGATCTGGTAGTCAAGATCAAGACTGCGGAGGTGAGTACATGAACCCCACAATGAGAAAGGAAGGAAATTATACAATGTAGCAAAGTATTTAAGGAACTAGATTCCAAAACTCGCAGGGTGGAAGGATTTCAAATGAATTTCAATGGTAAAAATTTTAAAGGGGGGAACTTAAAAAATATTGAAGGAAAGGCTAGCCTTGAAGATATTGTGAACCGTTACTTGAACGCTAATAATGCAACAATTAATAAACTAGGGAGTTGTATTATCGGTTTGGATACTAACATTAAAGTGCAAAACTTGGCCATGAAAGAGAAGACTTTAGCTATAAGCAAACTGATGCAGAGTTTTCAGCATACGGTGGGACAATGAGCAGCCACATTCGGACAGCGACAACAGATTCAGAAGGGTAAATTTCCATTTTAAGGGGAAAATCCTAAAGAAAAGTGCAAATCTATCACTTTGAGCTCAGGAACTAAGTATCGCACTCAACTGTTAGAATCTGATTGAGAGGATGAAAATAGGCAAGTTTGACCAACGTTCAGTAGATCTAACCAACAGTTCTAGTTAAACTAGGATAAAAATTTTGCCTCGGAGGTCAAGTTGGACTCTAACTGGAATGTGGCGATCACATAACCTCAATTTGACCACTTGGGAGTTGGTTTGACCACTCAGTTTGACCCAAACAAGACTTCCTGAACTTTAGGGCTTCTTATTTCATCTCAGAATCAGAATAGAGTGATCGTTTCAAAGAAAAAGTGGGAAAGAGCTCAAAGACTCTAGCTGAAAAAGAAAAAGAAGAAGAGGTTGAGAGGATGTTTGGGGAGTTCCTAAAACCAAGATAACTCCTCCTTTGCTGTAGAGATTCATTAAAAAAAGCTCAGAGGAGAAGTTTAAAAAGTTTGTAGAGATCTTCAAGAAAATCGGCATCAACATTCCCCTTGCAGAAATGCTAAAACAAATGCGCCACTATGCTCGGTTTATGAAGGATCTCATGTCTGAGAAGAGAAGCTTGATAGGATCAGGGACAGTGAATCTTACTGAGAACTGCAGTTCTATTATTCAGAAGAAATTGTAAGAGAAGCTAAAAGAATGGAGCAGTTTCACCATACCTTGTGAGATAGGAAAGGGTTCAGCACCTAGAGCGTTGTATGACTTGGGGGAAAGCATCAATCTAATGTCATGTTTTTCCTTTAAAAAGCTTGGTTTGGGGGCAGTGATGCCTACATTCATTTCTCTTCAGTTGGCTGATAGATCTATGAGATACCAGAAGGGGGTAATTGAGGATGTTCTGGTGAAAGTAGAGGAATTCATCTTTCCCTCTAATGGAGAAAGACAATAATAATATCCATTTGATTTCAGGGAGGCCGTTCCTTGCCACAGTTGGAGCCAACATTAATGTAAAGAAAGGGGAGCTGAATCTGAAAGACAATGATGAGGAAATATTTGTTTTCTCACTTGATAATGCTATGAATTGGCCTGCTGAAAAGAAAGAGTGCAAAAGCATTGAAGTAGTAGATGAGATTGCTGAAAGAACTCTTCCTTAAACCTGTCTAATGATTCACTAGAAAATAGCATAAGCGACTCTCTTACTTTTTCTATGACTATTACTAATGACTTTTCCTTATTATTTATTCATGGATTCCAGAAGTGGTTACATGAATTTGATGATTACAGGGATTTAATAAGAGAAAAGGCAAGAGTTGAGAATGTAAAGTGGAAACAGAAATACTTAATTCTCTTTTGACAAGAAGGAGTCCACCAAGTTTTATGAGAAAGGAAAATATAAAGATCGTGTACGTAAGGAAAAGAAAGTTAAAGGTGTGAACTTGGTCAAGAAGAGGGTAGTGAAGTATTGAAAAGTGAGAATGAAGGTGATCGTCATTATTTTCACCTAGATTTTTTAGTTATTTTATATGTTATTTTCATATTATTTGTCAATATATTGTAGAATTTGGTGGTGTTTATTATTCCTTTGGGGATTATGTATGTTGAGATGAAAATATGTGGAAATGATCACAAATATTTGTGAGACATGTAAAAATTAAAATAAAATGGTGTCGAGAGCTAAAACGGGTGAAAATAGGCACGGAATGTCAAAACTTGATGCGATCACCAAACTCGCCTCGAGTTCATGCATCAGGCCCTAGTTGAGTACCGTAAGTCAAACCCTGAATATCTAATGCCCATGTTAGAAACAAGAATTGGACTTCCTTTATTGAGTTTTGGAGCTCGTGTCGAGTTCTGTCAAGTTGTCGAGTTGTGTTGAAGCTCGCATCGAGTTCGCTTGATTTTCTTGCTCACTTATTCAGCGCTGATTCTAGAAGGTTCTAGGCCTACAAATATCTCATTTGCGTGATTATTACGAGAGGAATCACATTCTGGAGCAGTTATACACATTTTACACTTAAATTCTCATACACATCCTCTCCATTAAACTCTACCTCATTTCCATCCATTCTATCATCAATTTCCATTGAATTTCCACATTTCTATCCATAATCATTCCATCATTCACAAATCTAAAGAAGAGAACTCAAATGGTGGAGGAATTAGAATGATAGAAAAGGAGGAGATCAACCTTTAAATGGAGGCAAATCATCTTCTATTTTGTTATTTTTCTCTTAATTTGGCTCAAATGAAGCAATGTAAGGATTGCAATGGTTTTTGTTGGTTCATAGATATACCAATCAATCACTATTACAATAATCAGGTAGAAATGTAAAAGGGAGACTTTAAATTAAGAAATACAAAAACAAAGAGAGTAGAAGAAGAGGATCTTCTATCTCTACTTACAGATCTAAGATCTTGATCTTGGATCTTGAATGTTTTGAGGGATGGACGAAGTCGAGTCGAGCAAAACTCTTCTCGCAAGAAGAAACATGCCCCGATAGTGCTCTGGTCTCAGCGGATCTTCCCCAAAGGTGAAACGACTTCTCGTTTCTGGCGAAGCATCACCGCTATTGCAGGAACTCCAGCGAACTAAGGAGAATGGAAAACTAGATCGCTACTAGATGCAAATGCCTTTTGATGTATGCAAATGCTTTGTTTTGGTGTGATTAGAATGAATACAAATGACCCTATTTATAGGTGCCAAGGACCACTCCACATATGGTAGGATTTGTACAGATCTGTGTTCACACACCCAGATCTGCATTCACAAACACAGATTTGTGTTCACACACAAAACTGTTGACCAGATACAATGTATCATATCTGTTGGAGAGAATCCCAGAATACCTCTCAAAATGTGAGACTGATTTCAAAATATCTGTCCACATGTGAGACTGATTTCACAATATCTCTCCAAAAGTGAGACTGATTTCACTCACTTTAATTATTATTTAATTGGTGACAAATTTATTAATTAATACTTACTAACCAATTAAATTCCCCAACAATCCCCCACATGAGTGGAATCCGATGCCTATATAATGCAGACACACAATCCAATCCTCGTGAAACATTGATGTATCCGGATAGGTAGCTTAGGACTTTGAACCTTCCATAGTCCAACACTATCGATTATATCAGTGGCTTAGTAGACATGATGTCTTTGAACTACTCCTCCTTAGTGTATACTTAGACAATAGTGCGAACGTATCAATATCTCACATTCTCCTTATTCTCACGTATTGGTCCATTTCGGCCATGGACCCCCTTTAGATTCATAAGTGTTTTACTTTGAAGCGGCCACTCACTTCACACTTACATAGGTGATCTCCTATCTTGAGTAACCCGTTATACTCAACCTGCCATTACTCGGCTTTAAGGAAACATTTAACGTTAAAAGACGTAACCTCACCACAATACGAGTTCTATACTTGGTAGAATTGTTCTACTAAGGAATGATAGGTACCAAGTTTAACTTGAACCTCTATAGTTGTATTGTCCCTTTGAACCAAGTTCTTGGGATCTCTAGTCATCATGGCTGGGTTTCCACTATTTGGCCCATTACTTTGTGAATTTTAGCCCCATTCCTTTTAGCAATTTATTCATTTGATCTAGATTAACTGCTTTTGTAAGTGGATCCGCTATGTTGTCTTTCAACTTCACGTAGTCAATTGACATTACACCACTCGAGATCAATTGTCTCACCATGTTGTGTCACCTACGGATATGTCTAGACTTTCCATTGTACATATCACTAAGAGCTCTTCCAATTGTGGCTTGACTGTCACAATGTACCATCACCGTAGGGACTGGATTGTTCCAACATGGAATGTCCTCAAGGAAATTACGAAACTATTTTGCTTCTTCCCCGGCTTTATCTAGAGCTATGAACTCAGATTCTATTGTGGAACGGGCTATACAGGTCTGTTTTGTAAACCTCCAAGACACTGTTCCACCTCCGATAGTGAATACGTATCCACTCGTGGAGAACGAATCTTTTGTGTCAGATATCCAGTTAGCATCATTGTACCCTTCAAGTACTGCTGGATACTTAGAGTAATGTAGCCCCATATCAAGAGTGTATTTCAGGTATCCCAATACTCTCCTTAATGCCTTCCAATGCTTATTGCTTGGAATACTCGTGTATCTACTCAGTTTATTAACTGAACACGCTATGTCAGGACGTGTACAATTGCTTATGTACATTATGCTCCCTATAACCCTAGCATACTCAGATTGAGCCACTGGTTCACCATTATTCTTACTAAAATGTACACTTAGATCCATGGGTGTCTTAACTAGTGAATCATCGAATGCATTGAATTTTTTCAACACTTTCTCAATGTAATGAGATTATGACAATGCAATTCCATCGGATGTTCTTTGATTTTTGATTCCAAGTATCACATCCGCTATACCCATGTCCTTCATGTCAAAGTTTTGATTCAACATCCGTTTAGTGTCCACAATTATGTCATTACTAATTCCCATGATAAGCATATCATCTACATAGAGGCAGATAATGACAAATCCCTTGGGTGTATTTTTCACGTACACGAATTTGTCACACTCATTGATTAGGAAATTATTCGACATCATTGTGTTGTCAAATTTCACATGCCATTGTTTTGGAGCTTGTTTAAGTCCATACAATGATCGCACGAGTTTACACACCTTTTTCTCATTACCAAGTGCTATAAAGCCTTCTGGTTGATCCATGTATATTTCTTTCTATAACACACCATTTAGAAAGGCTGTTTTTACATCCATCTGATGTATTCTAGATTGTGCAATGCAGCAATTGCTACAAACGCACGAATAGACGTAATTCATGTTACTAGTGAGTAGGTATCAAAGAAATCATACCCTTCCTTTTATCTAAGGCCTTTTAGCCACCAACTGAGCTTTATATTTATCTATTGACCCATCAGCTTTGTATTTTATTTTAAGGATTTATTTGCATCCTAAGTTCTTACAACCCTTTGGTAAATCTATCAGTTCCCATGTATGATTTTGCATAATGGAATCAATCTCGCTATCTATAGCTTCTTTCCAGAATGGTACATCTGGATGAGATAGAGCTTCTGATACGGATTTGGGCTCATCTTCAACATCGTAGGTGAAAAAACTTGACCAAAGTCCTTTTCTACTCTAGCTCTCTTACTACATTTTGGTTCTACACTTTCTTGTGTAGATTGAACCCAGTAGCATCTACAAGTGGTCTATTATAAGATGTCACTTGTTTATTTCCTTTGCTAGGAAATATGTCTTCAAAGTATTGCATTCCTTGATTCTATCATAGTGCCTTCTATCATGTCAGGTACTTTCGATTTATGAATCAGAAATTTGTAAGCACTACTGTTTAGTGCGTACCCTACAAATATACATTCAACCGTTTTAGGTCTGTTTCTTACTTTTTTAGGTAGAGGCACTTCAACCTTAGCCAAAAATCCCCACACTTTGAGGTATTTGTATGACAGTTTACGCCCCCTTCCACATTTCATAAGGAGTTTGATCCTCAGATTTGTGTGGAATCTTGTTCAGAATAGCTTCCCCCAACATGTTCTGAGGCAACCCTGAACTAATTAACATTGCGTTCATCATTTCCTTCAGAGTTCTATTCTTGTGCTCAACAATCCCATTTGATTGAGGTGAATAAGGAACAGTTGTTTGATGTATGATGCCAGATTCGGCACATATTTGTTCAAACGATGATACGTATTAGCCACCTCTATCACTCTGAACTGCTTTAATTCGAGAGTTAAGTAGATTTTCAACTTCATTCTTGTAGCATTTGAACGCTTCTAAAGCTTCATCTTTGCTTCTCAAGAGATACACATAACAGAATCTTGTGCAATCGTCAATAAAAGTAATGAAATACTTTTCCCACCTCTAGTTTGCACAAGTTTTAAATCACACGTATCAGTGTGGATCAACTCTAAAGGTTTAGTATGCCTTTTTGTTGTTGGAAATAGTTGCTTTATCATTTTTGCTTCTACACACACTTCACATTTATTTGAAGTCTCAACATTTGCTACTTTAAGCAAATCAAGATTATTTAATCTTTTGATTGATTTAAGATTTACATGTCCCAATCTAAATATCATATAGAGGAGCACTCAATGATATAAGCAGAAGTAGAAGCAGTTTTATTGATAACTTTCTTCCTTCATGGCTTACAACCATTGCATTGAGCTTAAAGAGCCCATTATCTAGATAGCCACGGCCCAAAAATTGGCCAAATTTGCTAAGCACTAGTTTATCAGACTCAAATACAAGTTGGAAATGATGAATAACTAGTACAGAGCCTGAGATCAGGTTCTTACGGATGTCTGGAACATGCAGCACATCCTTCAACTTCAATTCTTTTCCAGAGGTGAGCTTTAGAGTTACGCTCCCAACACCGGCTACTTTAGATGAAGCATGGTTTCCCATGTGTAGTTTCCTCCCTTCAACGGGTGCATAAGTGGAGAAAGCATTTTTCACCGAGCAAATGTGGCAGGTGGCGCCAGTGTCCACGAACCACTCCTTTGGATTTGCCACCAAGTTGGATTCAAAAACCACAGCAGTCATGTCTCCATCAGTTAGGTCCCGTTCAACCACATTAGCATTTTAGTACTTGCCTTTGTTCTTCTTTGGTAGGTGACAGTCTTTTACCTTGTGGTTAGGCTTGCCACAGTTGTAGCAATCTCCACTGAACTTGGGCTTTTGTACAGGCTTCTTGCCCTTGTCGGCGGACATCTTCCTCTTTTTGGAGGGTCTCGCACGATGTTCAGTTAAGTTTGCCTTTGCCTCAATTGAGGATTGGTCAAACATCCCATTCATCTTCCTATTATCCTCTTCGATTCTCAATTTGACAATTAAGTCTTCTAGAGACATCTCCTTTCGCTTGTGTTTGAGATAACATTTGAAGTCCTTCAACAATGGAGGTAGTTTCTCAATCACAGAGCCGACAACGAATGCTTCAGGAAGCAACATCCCCTCCGAGAGGATTTCATGCACAATCAGTTGGAACTGCTGCACTTGTTCAACCACTAATTTAGAGTACACCATTATGAACTCCAAGTAATTGGCTATCATTTACTTCTTCGTACCAGCATCTTCCACCTTGTACTTCTTTTCCAAAGAATCCCACAGTTCTTTGAATGTCTTCGTGTTTAGATACACGTTGTACAGTGCATCACTAAGTCCACTTAGGATATAGTTCCTGCACAAGTAATCAGCGGAGGTCCACTGATCAAAAGTTATACGCTTTTTCGTATTAGTCTCATTATCATCCACCACTAGTGCAGACTCCTTTAAGAAGTTCACCAGATTCAGCGTGGTGAGGTAGAACATCATCTTTTGCTACCATCTCTTAAAGTTTGCACCCCCAAACTTCTCGGGCTTCTCCGCTGGAGCCGGAACCATGATTGGTCTTGGCATCCCCACTGGAGGATACATCCTTTGAGATTTATACCCAACAGGATTCTCAGCATTAACTCTCTAGGAGTTATTAGCATTGGATGTTTCAATCCAGTCAATATCCATTGGATTAGTCATAGTGATTATAGGGTGTGGAGGCTAGATGTTTCTAATTGCAATTGTTGGTTTATAGATACACCAATCAATCACTATTACAATAATCGGGTAGAAATGTAGAAGGGAGATTCTAAATTGAGAAATACAAAAACAAAGAGAGTAGAAGCAGAGGATCTTCTATCTCTACTTACAGATCTAAGGTCTTGATCTTAGATCTTGAACGTCTTGAGGGATGGACGAAGTCGAGTCGAGCAGAACTCTTCCTGCAAGAAGAAACACGCCCAGATAGTGCTCCGGTCTTGGCGGATCTTCCCCAAAGGTGAAATGACTTCTCATTTCCGGCGAAGCAGCACCGCTATTGTAGGAACTCCAGCCAACTAAGGAGAATGGAGAACTAGATCTCTACTAAATACAAATGCTTTTTGATGTATTCAAATGCTATGTTTTGGTGTGATTAGAATGAATGCAAATGACCCTATTTATAGGTGCCAAGGACCACTCCACATATGGTAGGATTTGCACAGATATGTGTTCACACACCCAGATCTGCATTTACACACACAGATCTATGTTCACACACATAATTGTTGACCAGATACAATGTATCATATCTGTTGGAGAGAATCCCAGAATATCTCTCAAAATGTGAGACTGATTTCACAATATCTCTCCACATGTGAGACTGATTTCACAATATCTCTCCACAAGTGAACTGATTTCACTCACTTTAATTATTATTTAATTGGTGACTAATTTATTAATTAATCCTTACTAACCAATTAAACTCCCCAATAGTTTTAATATGCAGTAAACCCGCCTAGAAAAATCCAATTTGTTGATCAAGAGGGAAACCATGTTGAGGGCATTTCCTCAATATTTTTCTCTTATTTTGTTATTTTTCTCTTAATTTGGCTCAAATGAAGCAATGTAAGGGGCATTTCCTCAATATTTTCCTAAACCGGTCCCAAGCTTCACTAAATGTCTCAAACGGTTGTTGCTTAAATTGCATAATCATACTCTTCAAATGAAGCATTTTTTACAGTGGAAAGTACTTACTCAAAAATCTTTGTGCAAGTTCACGCCATGTCCTGCACTCTCCCGTAGGAATTGTACCATACCAAGCTCTTGCTCTATCCCGTAGTGAGAAGTAGAATAACTTCATTTTCACCACATCATCACTAACTCCATTGATCTTTATCGTATTGGCCACTTCAACAAATTGTGATAAGTGAGCATTGGGGTCTTCCATTGCACCTCCACTGAATTAGTTAGCTTGCACCATGTGAATCAAACCCATCTTGATTTCATAATTATTCACATTAACTCCCGGTCCCATCATATAATTCCCAACACGAGTTTGAAATTGATCTCTAATGTTCATTACATGACCGTTCAATCCATGCCCTTGAGCTTGATGATTCACATTAACCGGAGCATGTCCTTGATTCCCAACACCTTTTTGAGCTAATAATTGTTGTATAATGGCTTACAAGTGTTTTGTTTTGCATTGCAACCACATCCTGATTCAAGCTACCACAAATCGGAATATCTTTCAAATTTCCCCCATTCCTCATCACATTTTCTTCATCTCTAACAAGAACATCGTCATTTAAGATATTCATCCTTTCACGTATTTCAACTCTTCTCCTTGATTTCAATGCCTTTTCTAACTCCAAATCAAGTGGTATAACTCATTGGGCTTTTGAGCGAATGCGCATGAACCAACAAAACCACACAATTAGCGTTCCATAAAAATCACAATTGAAAAAAAGTAAAATAAAAGAAAAATATCCTTAGTAAAGATAACAATTTCAAACACGTTACACCAATTGCCTATGTCCCTGGCAATGGTGACAAAAATATGATCAGTATTTTCTTTATGAAGAGCAGGTGTACTCTATCGTCTAATAATGCCGGTGACCAAGTAATAAAGTATCGAACCCAAAGGACAAGGGATTGGTATCCGTGTTCAAAAAGTGCTCACTCTAGAAGGATAAAATCTATAAGATTGGTTTGAATTATGCTATCAATTATCAACTAGTAAAAACAAGTAAAGAAACTAACAAACAAAAGTAAAGTAACAAGAGATATGGAATGGATGTAGGTAGAACAATAAGAAAAGCATGAAAGGCTAACAACCTCATGGTAAGGTTTTATAGGTCACACACTCAAGTAATGATGAATATCATGAATCGATTATTATAGGCTCTCACTATAAACACTACATACTCTATCTTTCAAGCAACATATAAATGTAGGCACTTAGCACCTAAGATACCCCAAAATAGCATCTAGGAGAGTCTTTCTATATTCCCATTCCCATAGAAGGTACTAAAGTCCATAGAAGGTCCTATCACAAGAATAAAGTCTCATGTCCTACTATGAGGTTCTAAGCATTCATTGAATGAATATAAATCTCAGCACAAACTATGCCAAAATTGTGAAAAGACAACGGGGAATTCCCGTTGTCGTAGCTCCTCCAACTCCGTTATTAACACGGGTGGAAAACCTATTGTCGTAGGTTATTTTTAACAACGGGGAATCCCCATTGTTGTAGCTATTAAATATCCATTGTTAATTCTTGTAATGGTAACAAAATATATTTTCACAAAGGGGAATCCCCGTTGTTGTAGATATCTTTAACAACGGATTATCCCCGTTATTGTTGCTAATAATACTCGTTGTCAATCCGAGAGTTGTTAAAGGTACCAACCCTTTAACAACGGTTTTTGACCCGTTGTCGTATCCTAGCTTTAACAACGGGGAATTCCCATTATTGTTAACGAAATTCCCGCTGTTGTATCCGACTATGACAACGGGGATTACCCGTTGTTGTACTTCAAAATCTCTGTTGTTAATCCGGGAGTTGTCAAAGGTACCAGACTTTTAACGACAGCATTTCCCCTGTTGTCGTAAGTTCTTTTTAACAACAGTGATTCACCGTTGTTGTTAGTGTTATCCCCGTTGTTGTAGATGAATTTAACAACGGAGATAAACCATTGTTGTAGCTCGAAATCTCCATTGTTAGTCCGGGAGTTGTTAAAGGTTTCTTACTTTTAACAATGGAATTTCGCCCGTTGTAGTAAGTTCTTTTTAACAACGGTGAATCTCCGTTGTTGTAGGTAATATACCGTTGTCTTTTAACTATTATTAAAAATATTGTTCTTTTTAACAACGGGCAATCCCCATTGTCATAGCTCTCTTTGACAACAGTTTATGCCCGTCGTCGTATGCTATATCCCCGTTGTTATTATCAAAATTTTAACCTGTTTCATAATTAAATCTAAAAATAATAAAATACCCATAATCCTTGATCTTCAATAAAACACAAACTAATTTTTACATCAATTCATTCAAATTTAATTGATCTCCAAATACAAAACCAACATCAATACTTTCGAATATAACATCCCAACATCTCCCTCACCAATACAATTCACCAACAACAATTAAAATACACCATAATGTATCGACAAATATCGTCTTCCCATAAACATAAACAACAAACCGTTCATCTTGTTCTCCTAGAATGAGGATAGCTTTTGTACAAGTACCTAAGAATACAAAATTAAGATTAGAATGAGGTAACTATTAAATATAATATCAAAATAATATTGAACAATAGAAATTCATGAACTATACCATATGAAAACAACAATGCTTTCATTATTTCAGCAATGAAAACATCAACTGCCCATAGAAGTCAAACCTACATAAATACAACACATATTTCAGTTTTTAAACTCTTGAAAAAGAAATAGAAGAACAAGGTAACAAAGATACTAACTAAATTGTTTGTTCTATTAGGCTTTGATATATACAAAACTTGGCTTAAAAAAACACATGGCACTATAATTGATATCTTCAATTGTTTTCAGTATACCTTGACTTTCAGTCATATATATGGTGCTATATAATCTCAAAATAGGATTATCTTCCCTAATAAGTAATGGCTAGATGAGGAGGAGAGTGTCGCATCACAAATGGACAAATTGTACAGCAAATGCAAAAAATCAGTTGCTAAAAGCCAAGTACATATAGATCATAAAAAATAAAAACCATTAGAACAATTAATTGCATCAAATACTAAGTACAAAATCTACGGCAGATCATAGAAATTTACTAATAGAAAATCCACAAAATGTAGAAACTTAACTTCAAATTTCATTCATTATAGACAGGCTATTTTGTATGTACAGACAACCTAAGTTTCTTGAAAGGCATATCTTGCCTTGAAGAATATCGAAATTGCTTCTTAGTCAATGGAATCACTTATAACAAAATAAACTTTTAAGCTTTATTTTCATAGATAAGTTAGATGCTCATCACTCAAGCACACCTTCATTTACAAATAATTCATTCACTCACTTCAAAATTTCATTAAACTAGCTAATTCTTGGCCATCTAAAAAATATGTACTAAAAGATATACTTTTAACATATGGAATAGTCTGCCCTTCTTGGACATTTTACATTTAAAAACATACCATTTTTCTGCTGTTTCAGGGATATCGTACTCTACCAGAGCATGGAGCTTCAACAAAACAAAAGGGAAAATCAAATACGCAGCAACATACAAGTTTCTTTAAAGTTAAATGTACATGGCGACTTCGCCTAACCTTATTATATAATAATCGTGCTGCAGAAAATAAAATTCTATTAGATATGCTGAATAAAAGTTCAAGTATGCTCCAGAAATAAAATTTTATCAGATACACACACATATACATGTTTGTATGTATATTACATTATTATAAAGTCAAATTCTCACCAATCCATATCTTATAATTTCAAAGACTTGTTCAGAAATAAATTGCTCATTACATGACATACATTCCACTGAACCTGTTAGCAAAGAACAGTTCAAGAAATGTGATTCACTCAATTTTGTTTCGAAATAAACTTCATAATACTTATCATAACAATAAGTAAACCTTAACATTTCCTATTATCACACAAGAAATAAATGCCTGTACCATCTGTCCCAGACAAAATGTTTTAAAGTGTTGAGTATGCAGTTCATTTGTACTACTAATTCAAATATAAACACATACCATCCTTCAATAAAGCCTCTCTCTCCTTTGGGTTTAGTTCTTGGCCAACACTTCTTCTTTTTATTCTCAAATGGAGGATTGTTCTCACTCGAACTGGAAGATGTTGATTGGCTTGGTTTTCCAACTCGAACTCAAATTCCAACTATGATAACGGACCAGGTACTAATGTAAAATATTAGTAAAATGTGATGTAAAAAATAAGAAATAAATATTGGAATAATTGGAAAGAAAAGAAGAAATAAATTAACAAGTGAGGTGCAAATGCAATAGTGGGGTGAAACAGTGCATGCACACCACTTGGGTTGTTTTGAAGTTGGATTTCTTGAATCCATGGATGGAAAGCTAGCTAGCTACAAATCATGAGGCTGTTGGAGTATAAAGAATCAACATTAATTAAAGTTAGAGAAGCTAACTTTAATCACATTGGACGTAAAATATTGGAACCAAATAAATTGAAGAATAATACATTTCACTACCTCTAATGATATTTAGAAAAATACATACTTAAATATAGTCTAGCTAATTATAATGATGTACTAATTCATGGCCATTTTACATTTCAAAAAAATTGTTCCTCTAGAGACATTTCAGGAACCTCAACCATCTTTTCAACCATTAACTAAAAAAGACACATTAATTATTATTAATCTTCACTTTATATATTAAATACTGACCTACATACCATGTAAACATATCGGACAGCGAGGAACAAGAAGTCTCCTTGATAAAATGAGAAGCACAGAAGGCTGACAACAAAGGCCAAAGCAAATGTAAGGATAAAAAATAATGTATTCTACAGCTAGAAATCTCGTTGGCTGAATTCTTGTATAATAAAAAATAATGTATTCTACAGTAAAATATTTTGTCCTTCTATTGATATGGGGAAGCTTGTGCATAATGATCCCCTTGCTTGCAGCTCTAAAACTGTGACTACGATGAGAAACGACATGGTGGCACTTAGAAAAAATGCATTTTCCAGAGGACGCATAGTTAGGCAGACATGGCAAGCAATATAAAAGGTAATATATAAGCGTATATACACCCATACAAAAAATAGAACTATGAATGATGGAAGCATCAGACACACCTTATAATTTAATAACTGCATAGAAGTCACAACCAGATTTCACTGAGATTCAAGTTAGACTACAAATTAGTAATAACTTCATAATAGCTCAATCACATACTTGATATTCTCCGCTCCTTCGCTCATCACACCAATCCGCTTAATGGAACCCCGTTTTTACACAATTTCAGAGTCCACAAATCAAAATCATAAATCTTAGTCAAATATGTATAATTCATCACAACAATTCACTTCATGGAACCCCATTTCTATACAAAATCAGAATACACAAATCAGAATCACAAATTTAAGTCAAATTTATGTCATAATGCGGGGGGATTAGTCAAATAAGAAAAGCACAACCCTGAACTAAACTCCCTCACACAGTATTGTTTTATAAATTCACAGCAGAAAGAAGCTACTTTCTAATGCTAAAATTAGCCAACACACACCTACAAAAATAAAAAACCTAACAAGTTTTAAAAAAAGATGGAAACCCTACCTCATAAGTTTAAATAGATTCCCGAGTAGACTGCCAATTTCATATTTCCGATCAATTTCAGATTCTGTCTCAATCATCAATTACCGCAAGTAATCATTTAAGGTACAAATCGACGAGCATTAATACCAGACTAATGCCCAGAATCAGATACACACCAATACCATGTAAACAGAAACTAATCTGATAATTTTTTACTCTTAAATGATAGTGTGCAGATTTCTATGTAAGTTTTCACATCAAAAATTAAATAACAAGAAAAGTTTACTTTTGGCCTGTGATAACTGCTCTTTTTTCTCGTACAATGCCTTATTTTGTACATGCATATCTGCTCCTTTTACTTGAATCACTATTTGATCTTTGAGAAATAGTTAATGCACTGGATTTATTGCCCAAAAGCTGGAGCAAGACTGAAGCACACTAGTACACTGATCAACTAGCATATATATTATAATTTTAAACCTTTTCAAATTCTACATCATCAGGGGAAAATGCATAATGGACAACAAGAGAAAGGGCATATAATGAAGTCAATAGTGAAAAATATACTAATAGATGGAGACAAGTGTAAACTTTGTTAAAGGAAATGGAACATGTATAATATTTCTAGTTTATATCTTATTTTACCATTAACTACAATTATATGGGCTTTTATTATAGAAATCTGCAAAATAATAGTTCAGTTTTGCTACAAGACAATGGATGAACATTAATTTTTTTCAAAAAAATGGTTTCTGAATTTTTTTTATCTTTAGTTACAAAATATAACATTAACACACCAAAATTTGGGGGAAAAAGCATTTTCTTCAACAAATAAAAAATAGGGTAAGAGGGAAATAATTACAGTGGTGTAACATACGCTGTGTCCGCAACAATGGAAAGGCCTAAGATGCTGCTCCAACAAGAGACTAGAGCACCAAAGGTGAATTAACGACGGATGATACAGCGTCGACAAAACCACTGCTGCAAGAAGGAGCCCACCGTGGTGGTCAAATTTAGGGCAATACGGGTTCTCTGGATTAGCTGCACGGTGTGAGAGGTTCGCTGGATGAATTGCACATGAAGGAGATGCTCGCCGGATGAATTTTTTCACGACAGGAGAGAATTGTGGGCTGGTCGATTTTCCTTCTCGTAGGATGTATTTCGCTACAGCAGATGCTCGTCGGATTAATTTTATGACAGGAGATAATTGTGGCTGGTCGATTGAGAACGGAGAGAAAGGAGAAGTCTTAAATTATTCTAACAGTTTTGGAAGCCCTAGAGAAGCATCGACGGTGGTCATCGGTAATCACTTCATAACCGTCGGTCATCACTGGCTAGGGAGTGAAGAATCTCGTCGTCGTTCTCTCGTAGGAAGGGGAGCGCGTCTGCTGTTGTTAATGAGCGTATTTTTCAGGATATAACAACGGAAATACATTTTCAGCCCTTTTTGATCCTTATAACAATGGGTTTTCAATTCTCCGTTGTTATTCCAACGTTGTCATTCCACAGTTTTGGCATAGTGACATGCTATATAGTCATCTCATGCCATCAATGATTCAATCATATAATCATAACATACAATTAAGGTCTTACCACTATTTCACATGCAATGATCATACAACCACACGAATAATAACGTAAGATGAAACTATACATTCATAATAGAAAGTAATTCAACTCATTCATTTCATCAAACACTTAGAGTACATAAACCTAGAATTCATATCCAATCATATTGCTAGCCTCACATGTGGTCTAGCCTATTACAACATTGTCAAATTCTTACAATACAAGGCTTGCTTCATATGAGCTTATAATAGAAGAAAATAAAAGAATAAAAAAAGGTTGAAATGCTTCCCTTTGAAAGTATGCTTCTTCTCCCTTGATCTTGCCAATTTCTCCACCAAATGTAGAACTTCTTCTCAAATTGGAGTAAGGTAATGGAAATGTGATGGATTTGTGGAACTCAAGTGGAATAGATGGATGTATGGAGTAGAAATTGAATGTGGATCTAAAAATGAAATGGAGAGGATGTGTGTGTGTTCTAAGGTGAAAGTAGGTATAACTGCTATTCCAAATGAATTCCCCATGAAATCAACATTAAACATGTATTTATAGCCCAAGAATCTTCTAGAATCTTACTGATTTAATTTCACAAAAATGCTGAATTCAACTCGAGCTCTGCTACCCGACTCGAGTCGGTCACATTTCCTTAACAAATTTACAGCATGTGCGGAGCTCAACTCGACCTCCGGGGTTCAGGCACAGGGTACGCAAAGTGCATGCCTCTGATTTGTACAGTCGACCATCGGAGGTCGACCTGCTCAACTCGACTCAGGCATGGAGCGCGGATTCGACTCGAGTTCTGAAGTCGAGTCAAGTCGGGTCAACTTTTAGCATTTTTTCTCGTTTTAGCTCCTGACTCCATTTCACTCCTTTTTTCACCTGTTTTAAATATATTTAAGCTTATTTCACACATTCTACATTTTCAATCACAAATCTCAATATGAACAAAAAACACCACCAATTGTCACCGAATGCTATCCCAAACCGCATAAAATCATACGAAAATACACATAATAAGGCACTAAAATCTAGGTGAAAATAGCTCCGATCATCCATTCATATCATATGTTATTTATTGATTTCTTTTATTGCACTCGTTTGCGTCTATTAATTGATACTTGTAGTTAAACAACCAATCCATTATTCGATCGTCCTTTCAGAGCGAACTTGTTTGGGGAATGGATACACTAGCCCTGTACTTTGAGATTCAATAATTTATTACTTGGTCATCGGCACTACACAACGATAAAGTACACTTGCTCTATTCATAAGAAAAGCACTGATCAGAAAGAAGACCAGCCTCTATCCCAATAGTCTACGAAATCTGCATTACGTCGTTTTATCCAATGTTAAACGTGAGGTTCTATTGGGGCCTTACCCTCCTATTTTATTATTGTTAATATTTTATTTTTATATTTGTTTTGATGTAGGAGTGATTTCTATTTTCTTTTTAAAGAGCAAGTGTACTCTATCGTCTAGTAATGCCGGAGACGAAGTAATAAAATATCGAACCCAAAGGACAAAGGTATGGATATCCGTGCTCAAGAAATTCTCTCTCTATAAGGACAAAATCTATAAAGTTGGTTGGATTATACTATCAATTATCAACTAATAAAAACAATCAAAGAAACTAATAAACAAGAGTAAAACAACAAGAGATAGAGAATGGATGTAGGTAAAATAATAAGAGAAGCATGCAAGGCCAACAATATCATGGTAAGGTTTTCTAGGTCATATGCTCAAGTAATGATGAAGGTCATGAATTGATTACTATAGGCTCCCACTATTAACACTACATTCTCCTACATGCTCTATCATTCAAGCAACATATAGACATAGGCACTTAGCATATAAGATACCCAAAATATCTCCTAGTAGAGTCTTACTATATTTCCATTCTCTTAGAAGATACTAGAGTCCATCGAAAGGTCATATCACAAGATTTAATTCTCACGTCCCACTATGAGGTTCTAAGCATGTATTGAATGTATTTCAATCTCAACCCATACTAATTGCCATCTCATGCTATCATTGATTCAATCATATAATCATAACATACAATCAAGGTCTTACCTCTTTTTCACATGCAATGATCATAAAACCACACAAGTAATAACATAAGATGAGAATGTGCATTCATAGTAGAAAGTAATTCAACTCATTCATTTATCAAACACTAGAGTATACAAACCTAGAATTCTTATCCAATCATATTGCTAGCCTCACAAGAGGTCTAGCCAATTAAAATCATTTTTAAATCATTACAATACAAGTCTTGCTCCTTGTGAGCCATGATTATAAGAGAATTAACAAAATAAGGTTGAATGACTACCCTTTTAAGGTAGGCTCCTTCTCCCTTGATCATGCAAACTTCTTCACCAAATGTAGAATTTCTTCTCAAATTGGAGTAAGTTGATGGAAATTCAATAAATTTGTGGATTTCAAGAGGAATGGATGGATGAATGTGGAGGAGATGGATTATGGATCAACATATGGAATGGAGAGAATGTCTGTATGTTCTAAGGTATAGAATAGGTGTAACTGCTGCACCAAATGAATTTCCCTATAAAATTAGCATTAAACATGTATTTATAGCCCATGAATCTTCTAAAATATCACTGATTAATTTTCCCAAAATTATCGCACTTGACTCGAGTGCGGCAGTAGACGCTAGTAGCTGCATTTTATTCTCAAGTTCACGGCAAAAGATATGACTCGAGTTGAGCTCTGAGCTCGAGTAATAGAGGAGGCCGAGTTCATGTTGCAGGTATATACAATCAACCTTCTGCACCAACTTAACATCGAGCTATGCACCAGGACTTGACTCGAGTCTTGGGCTCGACACAAGTACACGCTCTGACTTCCTGTTTCCTTCCGTTTCGTCTCCTGACTCTATTTTTGCTCTATTTTTCATCTGTTTTAAGCATATTTAAGCTCATTTTCACACATTCAATATTTCCAAACATAAATCTCAATATGAACTTAAAACACCTCCAAATGCTACAAAATGAAATCCAAACTCGATAAAATCATACGAAAATATACAAAAAGGCACTAAAGTCTAGGTGAAAATAGCTCTGATTAAGGAGATCAATATCTTTGGGTTCATAAATACGCCTAAGGTAATAACATCATTTTCAACTTAGTTTCACTCTTTGTTTGAACTAAGTTTGGCTAATAGGTAATTTTTATTAAGAGAGAAATGAAAATAAGAATGTGGGAAGGAACATGAGTACAATAAGAAAAAATTGACATAGTCAATATGATAAGCAAAACAAGCGGCTTAAGCAACGCAAAACAAGCGGCCTCGAAGGACAATTCAGCCTATCTAATCCAATCAAAGCTCATACGACTGAATTATACAAAAATCAAAACTAATCTAAGAAAGTGTAAATAGGAGCAAGCGCAAGGCCTGTTATAACTATCCAAACAAAGTGAATAAAATAATTCGCAAAGAACGGTATGAGTAATAAAGAGCATCATCTTTAACCTGCCGAAGAAGAAACCCAAAAGCATCATAAGTCAAAGAGAATACAACAGCAATGTGCTTTCTGTGAACTAGCTTTCGGCAAGAAGTAAAGATATCCAGCAAAGATGAACAACATAAGGATTCTTTCACTTATAATTCTACCAAGTAATCCATAAGAGCCACTTTCATCAAGAAGAGATGGGGCACCAATTATTAAAGCTAATTATGTCCTGGCCCTTCCGAGATTGAGATAATCGATCCCATAAGATACTCCTACAATCTGAAGACCATTGAGGAGTCTAGTATGAACTTCATAAAAAGTGAAGTTGTAGCTGTCCCCAGCGATCGTCAACTAGCGTTGTTGGGGCCAAATCAATCATCCAACAAAAAATAAGTCGTTAGTGGCGTACACGCTTCAAGATAGATAATGAAAAGAGGACTACCCCTGATAGCGGTGGGCTCTATCACAGAGCCCGCCAAACATCCCTTGTCAAAACAGGACAGCCATTGGGCGACCGCTGGAGGAGTAGACGCAAGGCTGATAACAGAATTAGGAAAACACCAATATGCGAGGGGAGATAGATGAGACAGAGCAGCTCTAGAAGAGGGACTCTCGTCTAGCAATGGCGATGACAGGGAAGCGCATCGAAAGTGTTGGATTGTAACTAAAAGCCTAGCTATAGTATGAACAATGTTATAACAATATTTGAAATGAGAATCATTGATCAAATGATTGCATATCAATGCAATAGTCCATTGACTTTATATTGTCGATAATATGGTGTGTGGCGTCGCACAGAAGATTATATTATTGGCTCCTTATAAAGTGTAAACAGTTGATCACAATAAAGAGTGATGGGGACAATCTCTCGGGATGGTTTTATTATGATTTGGTATTAGTTTATCTTGACTATAAAATTACACAAGTGCACTTTGCGTGTATTGAGCAGGACCACTTGAGGTTGTTCGATTTATACTGACTATATAAAAGAACAAGACCTCTATTATTATGGAAGTTTGTGCTCTTGATGCCCATAAAATAACTTTGACACGTAATTCAATATTTATTTCTTTGATTTATCAATGGGGAAGATTTATTTATTAAATCAATATGATCGGTGAGTTGGGAGATGGTACTGTCTCTATGGTGTGTTGTTGATTGTAGAAGAAATTTGTGTCCTAATAAATTAGGCTGATGATGTCCCCTTAAGGAGGTCATAAGGATTTTCATGTAAACCCCGCATGTGGATTTATTCTTGCATGATAATAAGGTTGAGTGGCACTACTCTTGAATAAGAGATTAATTAATTGAGTTGTGAGTTACTCATTTAATTAATGGGAATTTTATATCTTAATCACGGGTAGTTGAAAGGGTTCATAATAAGAAGGAGCCCATAACTTAATTTAGGATTAGGGTGGCAGTGTAATAATAATCCTTTAGTGGACTGTATTATTGTAATTGGGCTCAAGTATAAGTTTTGAGTTAAACTTAGATACTTAAGCCCAATGGGAGACCCAACCCTTATTTCTCCTCCTAGTCCCTATTGTAGCCTATAAATAAGTTTTCCCAGCAGTCTCTGGACAAGAATTCACGCCTAAATCATCACTTTAGATGAGAAATTAGATTTCTCATCAAATAAGAGAGAACGTGAGAAATATGAGGGAGACTGCGGATTGGGATCGCGTAGAGGATTGTCGCCCACATGACATCTAAATGAGGTATAGAAATACAGCAGGAGATCGAGAGTTCATTTCTGTAGCTGTTCAGACTTCTTCACCTGTCTTCGGTGAAAGGTAAACTTTATGTTATTCTGCTGCGTAAGATGTGTATAAAACTCGAACAAATTACGTAGACCATAAGATCTGATCACCATTAGAAAGAAGTCGCGTCGGATGTAAGTTCAACGAAAGATGCTTCTGACATTAAACCAAGCGGCGGTGGTGAATTGGAGATTGCCTTTGGCAACAAAAAAAATCTGAAACAAGGGATGATGAAATCCCTTGGCAGTACGAACCCGACTATCGGTAGATGGAGGAGTAGATCTGAAGAAAGGAGAAGCCCTAAGAGGGGTCTCCAATTGGGAGAGACCATTCTCGCGGAGTGGTATGGTCAGCGAAAGTTGTGCAAGGCAAGGACGACGAGTGCACGTCGAGTTCAGGGCCGTCGCTAAATAAAAAGATTTTTTCAACATGTAGCTTGAAGAGGTTAAGAGGTGAAAAAGTCAACATAGAAGGAATTCAGCAAAAGAAGGCGGGCAACTAGGTAAAATTGAGGCAAAAGTCTAGAGATAGGAGGAAAAAAAAGTTAGATAGAGAAAAACACTCCCCTCTCTCTTTAAACATCCTTTTGAACTATGTTTGGGGGGTGTGATGTTCTTTCCTTATTTAATCAGCACCGAGGTAAGATTTTCCTTAGTTTGTCAATTTTCATCTTTTTGATATTTTCGAATATTTAATAATTTTGATTTTTTTATTTTTTTAGTGTCTCCTATTTTATTATTGATAAATCCTGTGATGATAAGGTGTGTTTAAGTTTTGATGACTTAAAAAGATAAAAAGAGTGGCAAGATGAGTTCTACATGAGTCTTTATCCTGACGGAGTTGAATAACTCGAGGAGCTCATGAATACTTTGAAGGAGAAAAAAATAAGTGCCCTCGTTTCCTTATTTTAATTTTATGTATGCTTTTAATTCATAGGAGTGAAATGATGGAGTTTCTAATTTAGTGATCTATGTGAGCTTGTCGTGTTTAATGTCGCCAAAAATGCATATGCTCTTTAAAATTAATGAAGGATTGTACTTGAGTTATATTGTGGTATGAAGTTCTAGAGTCCTTAAGGGATATTTCCTATCATGAAAAATTCTTTTTTACTTGTTAAAAACCTATGTGAGATTTTGAATCTCGTTGATCATGATACATAATCACAAGATATGTTCTTTTCTAGTAAGCATCATCCTTGTGTGTGTATTCTAGATCTTGCCTCTTGTCTTGCTTGAAATTACATGTGTGTTAGATAAAGAGAAATGATTTAAGACCATACATGATTATTATGAGTCACTTAGACAAATAATTCCCTACCAAATATAGTTTTTCACGTTGAGCCTAAAAACCTCAATTTTGGCAGCCTACGAGAAATAACCACTTTGAACATCTGAACTTTTTTAGCCTTGATTATCCTATATCTACTAAAGAATTAAAGGTTTTTCAAAGTATATTGATGGAGTTTGATAACAACTTGGGGAGGAATGAAATTGGTGTTGAAAGAGTGATTGAGCTTGAAGATGCATCTGAGGAGAATAATGGAGTATTACTTAATCTAATACACTCTATAGAATCAAACTCCCTAGGGTAGTGCTTAAATCTAATACCTTACAGAAGATCATTTGGGTAGTGCCTAAAACTGATATCCCACTAAAAACAATTATAAAACTAAAAAAATTAGAAAAAAAGATTGTTGTGCTTGAAGGAGAAGAAGAAAAGAGAAAAAAAAAATAGAAGTGTTTAAGGAGGTTGTGTGCTTGAATTGAAGTGATTAAGAAGAATAAAAGATCATGATGAAAAGCATGCTTGATTGATCAGAGTTTTGAGTCACTTATCCATATTTTTCCTACCTTAACCAGAGAGTCAACATTAAAACCCAAAGAAAAGTAATTTTTTATCCCATTGTAGAATCATACTTTTAATGGTGGAGAGTTTAAGACATTTGGCAAGCTTATGATCATACATACATTTGAATTGAATCTGAGCGTATATACTTCTACCATTTCAGTGTACATCTTATACACTTGAGCACAAGTGATTTAAACATTTCTGTGACAATAGGTCAATGAAGCATTTAATTGGTGGTGATCGTCTTATTTTGTATGCTATAAATTGAATATTACATGTAATGATAGTTGCATTTTGAATGACCTAGTTGTCTTGGTCCTTGTTTTCCCACTAATTTTCTCACTCACTATCACTCCATCTCTCTCTATGTGTCTTTATTTCGTTCCTCGGGGACGAACACCAATTTAAGTTTAAGGGTTTGTTAAGTGTGAAAATTTGTGTGTTTAATTTTTCAATTCAACACCCTTTTGTGAGTATATTGTCATATATTAGCACAAGTCTCTTACATTCCATATATATGAGGAAAAAGTGCATTTGAGATTTTTTATTGTGCTTTAGGGAGAAAAATGATCAAAATTGCTAAATTAGATAAAATGACAACTTGTGCAAGAATGCTGAAAACACATGTTCACTTTGCATAATTTTTCTGTATTCTTGTGAAAGTCAAAACTTGTGATGTTATACATGGTTGGAAATCCACAGAAAAGATGATCGTTTTGGCATAAAAATCACTCAAATCGTAGCTCAGATATGGAAGTTACAATCGAAATGGTGAGGTTGCGAATGCCAATTTGACCCCGAGCACAATCCGAAGTGTTCCAAAATGCAAGTTTGACCTCTTAAGAGCTTGTTTGACTAGGTCTAGCCCAGGGAGTCATGGTCGAACTGCTTAGTATTTTTCGCCTAGAATCTGTATTTTACACCCCAAGTAAGTGCAAGTAAGTATTTTTTATGTGAAACTAGAAACATCAATTTAGAGGACAAGAGTGTAAAAGGGCATTATTAGAAGAGTTAAATAGAGAAATTCAATCGCTCCCCAACACAAGAGATCCACTACTACGTCATTCCTCACCACACACCATCCATCATCTACATTCATCCAAAGCCTATTAGATTGTATACTAAAAGTCTAGCTTTTGTATGAACATTGTTTTAACGATTTATTTGAAATAAGAATCATATGATCAAATGTTTTGCATATTATAATATGTTTGTGCAAAAGTCCTTTTACTTTATACTGTAGATAATATATTGTGCAACAATATATGGAAGATCATATTATCGGTTTCCTTATAAAGTATAAACAAATGCTCACAACCGAGATAGACGGGGACTCTCTATTGGTATGGTTGTAGTATGATTTGGTATTAGTTTGTCTTGACTATAGAATCACATTAGTGCACTTTCTGTATTGAGCAGGATCGCTTGAGATCGTTTGTATTATACTGACTATATGGAAGAACTTGATCTCTGTTATTATGGATTTTCGTGCTCTTAATCCCTATACAATAACCTTGACATGTAAGGCAGTATGTATTTCTTTGATTAATCAATGGGTGAGATTTACATGTAATTAAATCAATAAACTCGGTGAGTTGGGAAATAGTGCAGTCTCTATGGTGTGCTGTTTATTGTAGAAGGAATCCGTGTCCAACATAGGTTGATGATGTCTCCTTAAAGAGCTCATAAGGATTATCATGTAAATCTTGCAAGTGGATTAATTCCGGCATGATAATGAGGTTGAGTGGTACTAATCTCGGATTAATAAAGTTGTCATTAACTTAATTAATTAATGGGCATTGTATATCTTAAACATGGGGAGACTATTGGCCTCCTAATAAGAAGGGGCCCATAACGTAATTATGGAATTGGAGCGGCAGTGCAATAATAATATTTTTGTGGACTATATTATTATTATTGGACTTAAGTATATATTTTGGGCTAAACTTGGAAACTTAAGCCCAATGGAGGCCCGACTCTAATTTCTCCTCATGTTCCCTACTGTAGCCTATATAAGTCATCACAGCTTCCTGGAACCCTAATTCAGTTGCCTCTTTTGACGTGAGAAGTAGGAAAGGAGCAGATTGAGAAGATCCTAAAGATCGTCACCCACACGACGTCAGATTGGACTTGGGAATATAGCAGAAGATCAAGAGGTTGTTCTTTGCAGCTGCTCTTCAATAACATACCCTGGTGAAAGGTAATGCGAACTTTGAATACTTATTGCTTCCGCTGATTAAGTTTGCATGGAATCCTAATGGTTCACGCAAACCAAATGATAGAACAACAACAAAGCCATCCCATCATTAAATACCACCAACACTGTAGAGATTCATCTATTGAGTCAAGAAGGAAAACTTGTTAGACTGTATACTTAAAGTCTAGCTTTTTGTATGAACAATGTTTTAACAATTAATTTGAAATGAGAATCATATGATCAAATGTTTGCATATTATAATTTACTTATATGTTATTGCAAAAGTTCACTTACTTTATAGTGTAGATAATATGGTGTGAGGTGTCGCATGGAAGATCATATTGTCAGCTCCTTATGAAGTATAAACAGATGTTCACAACCGAGATAGACGGGGATAATCTATTGGGATGGTTGTAGTGTGATTTGGTATTAGTTTGTCTTGACTATAAAATCACATTTGTGCACTTTGTGTGTATTAAGCAGGACCGCTTGAGATCATTCGACTTATACTGAGTATATAGGAGAACTTGATCTCAGTTATAATGGTTTTTCATGCTCTTAATCCCTATACAATAACCTCGGCACGTAAGTCAGTACTTATTTCTTTGATTCATCTAAGGGTTAGATTTATTCATTAAATCAATAATAAGCTCGGTGAGTTGGAAAATATTGCTGTCTCTATGGTGTGCTATTGATTGTAGAGGGAATCCGTGTCCTATTAAATAGGCTGATGATGCCCCCTTGAGGAGCTCATAAAGATTATCATGTAAACCATGCAAGTGGATTAATTCAGGCATGATAATGAGGTTGAGTAGTACTACTCTCGGATAAGATATTAATTAATAAAATTATCATTAACTTAATTAATTAATGGCCATTGTATATATTAAACATGGGGAGACTATCGGGCTCATAATAAGAAGGAGCCCACAACGTAATTATGGAATTGGAGCGCCAGTGTAGTAATAACAATTTAGTGGACTATATTATTATTATTGGACTTAAGTATAAGTTTTGGGGCTAAACTTGAATACTTAAGCCCAATGGAGGCCCGACTCTAATTTCTCCTCCTGGTCCCTGTTGTAGCCTATATATAAGTCATCTTAGCTTCCTGGAACCCTAATTCAGTCGCCTCTTTTGACGTTAGAAGTAGAAAATTAGCAGATTGAGAAGATCCTGAAGATCGTCGCCCACACGACGTCAGGATTGGACTTGGGAATACAGCAGAATATCAAGAGGTTGTTCTTTGCAGCTGTTCTTCAATAACATACCCTGGTGAAAGGTAATGGGAACTTTGAATACTTATTCTTCCGCTGATTACGTTTGCATGGAATCCTAACGGTTCATGCTAACCAAATAATTGAACGCCAACAAAGCCATCCAATCATTAAATACCACCTTCACTGTAGATATTTATCTATTGAGTCAAGAAGGAGAACTTGTTAGACTGTATACTTAAAGTCTAGCTTTTTGTATGAACAATGTTTTAACAATTAATTTGAAAAAAGAATCATATGAGCAAATGTTTTGCATATTATAATTTAGTTATGTGTTATTGCAAAAGTCCACTTACTTTATATTGTAGATAATATGGTGTGAGGTGTCGCATGGAAGATCATATTGTCGGCTCCTTATAAAGTATAAACAGATGTTCACAATCGAGATAGACGAGGATAATCTATTGGGATGGTTGCAGTGTGATTTTGTATTAGTTTGTCTTGACTATAAAATCACATTAGTGCACTTTGTGTGTATTGAATAGGACCGCTTGAGATTGTTCGACTTATACTGAATATATAGGAGAACTTGACCTCAGTTATAATCGTTTTTTGTGCTCTTAATCCCTATACAATAACCTCGGCACGTAAGTCACTACTTATTTCTTAGATTCATCTAAGGGTGAGATTTATTCATTAAATCAATAATAAGCTCGGTGAGTTGGAAAGTATTGCTGTCTCTATGGTGTGTTGTTGATTGTAGAAGGAATATGTGTCCTATTAAATAGGCTGATGATGTCCTCTTGAGGAGCTCATAAGAGTTATCATGTAAACCTTGCAAGTGGATTAATTTCGGCATGATAATGAGGTTGAGTGGTACTACTCTCGGATAAGATATTAATTAATAAAGTTGTCAGTAACTTAATTAATTAATGGGCATTATATATCTTAAACATGGGGAGACTATTGGGCTAATAATAAGAAGGGGCCCATAATGTAATTATGGAATTGGAGCGGCAGTGCAGTAATAATATTTTAGTGGACTATATTATTATTATTGGACTTAAGTATAAGTTTTGGGCTAAACTTGGATACTTAAGCCCAATGGAGGCCCCACTCTAATTTTTCCTCCTTGTCCCTGCTGTAGCCCATATATAAGTCATCTCAGCTTCCTGGAACCCTAATTCAGTCGCCTCTTTTGACGTGAGAAGTAGGAAAATAGCAGATTGAGAGGATCCTGAAGATCGTCGCCCACACGAACTCAGGATTGGACTTGGGGAATACAACATAAGATCAAGAGGTTGTTCTTTGTAGCTGTTCTTCAACAACATACCCTGGTGAACTGTAATGAAAACTTTAAATACTTATTGCTTTCGCTGATTAATTTAGCATGGAACCCTAACGGTTCACGCTAACCAAATGATCGAACGCCAACAAAGCCAGCCCATCATTAAATACCACCATCACTGTAGAGAGTCATCTATTGAGTCAAGAAGGAGAACTTGTTGGACTGTATACTTAAAGTCTAGCTTTTTATATGAACGATGTTTTAACAAATAATTTGAAATGAGAATCAATAGATTAAATGTTTTGCATATTGTAATTTACTTATATGTTATTGCAAAAGTCCACTTACTTTATATTGTAGATAATACGGTGTGAGGTGTCGCATGGAAGATCAAATTATTGGCTCCTTATAAAGTATAAACAGATGTTCACAACCGAGATAGATGGGGACAATCTATTGGGAGGTTGTATATTTTGTCTTGACTATAAAATCACATTAGTGCACTTTGTGTGTATTGAGCAGCACCGCTTGAGATCGTTCGACTTATACTGAGTATATAGGAGAACTTGATCTCAATTATAATAGTTTTTGGTGCTCTTAATTCCTATACAATAACCTCGGCACGTAGGTCAGTACATATTTCTTTGATTCATCTAAGGGTGAGATTTATTTATTAAATCAAAAAGCTCGGTGAGTTAGGAAGTATTGCTGTTTCTATGGTGTGATGTTGATTGTAGAAGGAAAATGTGTCCTATTAAATAGGCTGATGATGACCCCTTGAAGAGCTCATAAGGATTATTATGTAAACCTTGCCAGTTGATTAATTCCGGCATGATAAGGAGGTTAAGTGGTACTACTCTCGGATAAAATATTAATTAATAAAGTTCGCATTAACTTAATTAATTAATGGACATTGTATTTCTTAAACATGGGGAGACTATCGGCTCATAATAAGAAGGAGCCCATAACGTAATTATGGGATTGGAGCGACAGTTCAGTAATAATATTTTAGTGTACTATATTATTATTATTGGACTTAAGTATATGTTTTGGGCTAAACTTGGATACTTAAGCCCAATGGAGGCCCGACTCTAATTTCTCCTCATGGTCCCTGCTGTAGCCCATATATAAGTCATCTCAGCTTCCTGGAACCCTAATTCAGTTGCCTCTTTTGACGTGAGAAGTTGGAAAGGAGTAGATTGAGAAGATCCTGAAGATCGTCGCCCACACAACGTCAGGATTGGACTTGGGGAATACAGCAGAAGATCAAAAAGTTGTTCTTTGAAGCTGTTCTTCAACAACATACCCTGGTGAAAGGTAATGCGAACTTTGAATACTTATTGCTTCTGCTGATTAAGTTTGCATGGAACCCTAACGGTTCATACTAACCAAACGATCGAATGCCAACAAAGCAATCCCATCATTAAATACCACCACCACTGTAGAGATTCATCTATTGAGTCAAGAAGGAGAACTTGTTAGACTGTATACTTAAAGTCTAGCTTTTTGTATGAACATTGTTTTAACAATTAATTTGAAATGAGAATCATATGATCAAATGTTTTGCATATTATGATTTACTTATGTGTTATTGCAAAAGTCCACTTACTTTATATTGTAGATAATATGGTGTGAGGTGTCGCATAGAAGATCATATTGTCGGCTCCTTATAAAGTATAAAAAGATGTTTACAACCGAGATAGACGGGGACAATCTATTGGGATGGTTGTAGTGTGATTTGGTATTAGTTTGTCTTGACTATAAAATCACATTAGTGCACTTTGTGTGTATTGAGAAGGACCGCTTAAGATCGTTTGACTTATACTGAGTATATAGGAGAACTTGATCTAAGTTATAATGGTTTTTCGTGCTCTTAATCCCTATATAATAACCTCGGCACGTAAGCCTGTACTTATTTCTTTGATTCATCTAAGGGTGAGATTTATTAATAAATCAATAAGCTCGGTGAGTTGAGAAGTATTGTTGTCTCTATGGAGTGCTGTTGATTGTAGAAGGAATCCGTGTCCTATTAAATATGCTAATGAAGTCCTCTTGAAGAGCTCATAAGGATTATCATGTAAACCCTGCAAGTGGATTTATTCCGGCATAATAACAAGGTTGAGTGGTACTACTCTTTGATTAGAGATTAATTAATGGAGTTGTCTGTAATTTAATTAATTAATTGGCATTGTATATCTTAAACACGGGGAGATTAAAAGGCTCATAATAATAAGGAGCCCATAATGTAATTTGGAATTAGAGTGGCAGTGCAGTAATAATATTTTAGTGAACAATAATATTATTATTAGAATTAAGTATAAGTTTTGGGCTAAACTTGAATACTTAACTCTAATGGGAGGCACAACTCTAATTTCTCCTTCTGGTCCCTGTTGTAGCCCATAAATAAGCCACTTCGTTAATCCTAAAACCTCAATCTACGCGCCTACAACGTGAGATAGAGATGGAGGATTACAGATTGAGAGGGTCTTGAAGATTGTCGCCCACACGACATCAAGACTAGGCTTGGGAATATAGTAGAAGATCCAAGAGGTCATTTTATCTAGCTGGCCAAGTTCTTCTTCAACAAAACCTAGTGAAAGGTAATTCAATTTTATATTCTGCTTCCACTGCTATAGAATTGCATATAACCCTAACGGTTCACGTTAACCAAAAGATCCGAATGCCAACAAAACTAATATAAAGATTTAAGTCGAAAGAGGAAACGACGATCACTGCAACATTTTCTCAAATCCTTATTCTTTTCTTATGATTTTTCAGACTATGGGTAAGCATACTAAACCCCATGTATATTGTCAGTCACGCCATGGGCTAGAACTATTTTGGTAATTTATGGTTTTAAACGTTTGAACTTATTTGATTTGACTCTCTAGGAGAATGGTTCTTATGACTACAGATTGACAAAATTTTATTTAATGGATTTGTTTTAAATCTTTAGTCATCATCGTTTTGTGTGACTTCAATTATTACATGAATGTTCAAACATGTTTCTGATTGTTAATTTGGTGCGTTCATGACTGATTAGGCTAATTTTTATAATTCTAAGAAAAGGATCAAACTTCTAAGACATCATTAGAACTGTTGAATATGAATGTTTATTATTTCTTAAATTATATGTGGATTAATATGAAGGATTAAAAGAGCATTCTTACAATACCTTAAAAGGGAGAGCATATTAGATTTATTACCAAACATGGGAAAGAATATTATTAGTATCTAGATAGGGGGATAGAATTAGTTCTTTTACTCTGAGGTGATGAACTAGATTTACTTGCTTCTTGACTTGTGTGAATAGAGTAGTTGATTAGCATATATAAGTGATAAACTAGATTTCTTAACTTCTTTTTGTTAGAATTTAACCCAGATACTTAGAGAGTTTAATTAATAGGTTTAAACGGGAATTCCTTAGAGCTACATTTTCTCCATTCTTGAAGGAGTATGTATTTTCATCTACTGATTATTTTATTGTCTATTTATAATTTTATTGATTATTTTATTGAATATTTTTAATAATTAATTGATAATAATATGTTCTTTAGGTTAGATATTTTACTCGGTTGCTTGCCTAAACTACAGTTGATATCCTTAGTATTTTAGTGTGCAATGGAAACACATAATAATAACTTCCTATTCAAAAGACGTGAATAATAATGGTAAACTTGTGTCTTTTGGAAGTTAATATTAAATTTTTACTACATATATAATTTTGTATAAATTCTTTAAATAATGTATTGTATACAATGATAGATATTGTGAGGAATTATTGCTGACTTATTCCACTGATGAAGACCTTGAGGGTAGGTATTTTGAGAATGTATATATGTATACTTATACATATTTGGATGAGAAAATACAAATTATGGTCTTATTACTTCAGTTAAATACAATTTTGGTTCTGTAATTTTTTACTTTACCAACTTTAGTTATGTAACATTTCAAATTTTTTATGTTAATCCTTTTTTACAAATTTTTTAAATTTATATATATATATTGTTCTAGTGTCGGTTAAAAATTACTATATTTATATTTTTACAAGAGAGGCTGCAGGATTAAAGAGTGTAATTATTTTTATAAATATATTTATTTTAAGTTAATATATGTCTGTTAAGATGCTATGGGGAAGAGGATTTAGTTAATAGAATATATTAACTGTCGGAGATGCCAGTCGGGGGGAAAGGGAATTAGTAAAGGATATTCGTCTGTATGTATTTCTTTAATTCATCAATGGGTGAGATTTACATGTAATTAAATCAACAAACTCAGTGAGTTGGGAAGTAGTTCTGTCTCTATGGTGTGCTGTTGATTGTAGAAGGAATCCGTGTCCGACATAGGTTGATGATGTCCCCTTGAGGAGCTCATAAGGATTATCATGTAAACCCTGCAGGTGGATTTATTCCGGTATGATAATGAGGTTGAGTGGTACTACTCTCGGATGAGATATTAATTAATGGAGTTGTCAGTAACTTAGTTAATTAATGGACATATTATATCTTAAACATGGGGAGACTAATGGGCTCATAATAAAAAGAAGCTCATAACATTACTATGGGATTAGAACGGTAGTGCAGTAATAATATTGAGGGAACAACAGAATGAAAATATCTCGAAGATCGTCGCCCACACGACGTCGAGATTGGACTTGGGAATACAGCATAAGACTGGAAGGTTGTTTGATGCTGCTATCCGCCACTTTCTACGAATTTTATAAAATCATACAAACTTCTGAATAGGACATGTGATATACTGAAGTAAATCCACGGAAGAGAGGATCGTTTTGGCTTATAGATTACTCAATTCCGACATCGGATGAGAGAGTTATGCAAAAAAGGGTAAGGCTACGCCGGCTGCCGGCGAGAATCCATCTTCTCAACATACCCTGGTAAAAGGTAATGCATTTCTTGTTTTCATGCTTCTGCTCACTGTTAGAAATGTTTGGAACCCTAATAGTTCATTTTAACCAAACGATCGAATGCCAACAATTGGTATCAGAGCTTCAATTTCGTGGTGAAGCGTGACACGTTAGGCTTGGGTTTAAGTGATTATTAATTTTCTTTCGGAATAGAATCGCATGAGGATTAGGGTTTTTTCGGTGTAATTTGATTGTGCCTGTATATTCCTTATATTATTGTCTTTGGCTGTGTGGGAGAATCGACAGATCTTGTTCATCGAATTCACGCCTAAAAGGGACGATATGGTTCACACGGCGGCATATGGTGATGCTCAGAAGTGTACACAGAGGCGTGCCTATCACCTATTTAATCACCCATTGCAAAACAGATTACGCACGATGGCGTGCTCATCTTCCTGGCAAAGGAGATCTTTGGCGAGGCGATGTTTGGATGGTAACGTGCAATCAGCGCAAAGTGGCGTGCTGTCTACTAGGCAAAGCACACACTAGGGCGCGCACGGTACCTGGCGGGTAGGGATGCTTGCCCTTGGTTGTTGCCTGGCGAGCAGAATGCAGGGCCCGTTGGCTGCCATGCGAGCACGATGGTGGCATTCGGTTGGCCAGCATGGGCGCATGGTGTGTCGCACGATAGAGTCGGCTACTGGGAAGAGAGCACATGGAGACAGACAAGTTAGTCATCTTTCCAAGTGAGTCTACAAATAGTTCTGGGCGGGTCACCAAGGGTTTCAGAAGAGTTCATCTTGATTCTAGGCGAGTGTGCCTGGATTTTTGAGCGGGTCTGCATGGGCATTGGCTGCATGGCTGGCACACGATGGCCACATGGTGAGCATGCAGTGCGCGCGATGAGCGCCGGGAATGACTGATGGCGCATGGAAAGCAGCAGATTGTGTGCCGAACAATAGGCACTCAGATGCTGCCGTGTGATAACCGTTGACAAGGACGCTGCCGGGTGGATGTGCAAGGAACACACAAACTGCCGTGTGGAACTCTGAGTCGTGCTCGTGGACCCTTGCACGGAGGCTGCCGAGTGAAGATGGGCTGGCGCACTGATTAGTCGTATGTAGTCGGGATGACTAATTAAAGAATTTATCGAACCACTGGGAGGAAGGTACTAGAGTTTAAGCGATCTAGTTTATCGTGATTTTATAAGGACGATGGAATGGGATGGAGGATAAGCGTGCAAATGAACGCACTTAAACTAATGCAAGAAATAAGATAAAAGCAAAGATAAATAATGGGTTCCAAATGATGCAAGGATGAGATTAGCAACAATCATGGCATAGATAATAAAGTAATCTTGCAATTAATTATAATCTATCATGGACATAGCATAGGAGCGATCACTAATTCCACCTAAACTCTCTCTCGAGATGGATAGGATGTAAACCCTCAACAAAGCTCCCAAAAGCATATAGGATCGAGATCAAAATGAACACCTCCCAATAGGTACTAATTACTCTACGAGTTCCCTAATTAGGTACTAAATCATAGGCAATATTTCCTTTTAAGGTACTATAAATTCACTAATGGTTTGGGTCCTCTCATCTAATCAACCAATCTCTCGATCAAGCTAATCAAATGTTCTATCAAAGGGTTATAAATCTAGAAGGATATCTCTATCTCATTCTAAATTAATGCACATGAAGTGTATGATGAAATGATTCAATGAACTATCCTAAACACATAATTGATTTTTCAATCTAATCACATGTCCATGACAATTAATCACACATATCATCATATACATCAAGCAATCAACATTCAATGATAGAAATACACAAAGCCCATTCAAGATTAAAATCAAATTGCATAAAAACTAAATTATCAAACACCAATCATATAGCTAATCTCACAAAGGAGATTAGCCTCTCATTGTCACAAGAAATTCAATATGGATATTAAAATCTTTACAAACCATGATCAATCTATAAAGAAATGCACAAAAATTAGAATTAGATTCCCCCTTTAAAGTGCTTCAATGGAGATCTCCTTCTTCTTCTTGTGATCTCACTCTCCCTTACTTCCTTGATCACTTGGATGGTGGATTTGATGGAGGAGATCAAGTGTGATGGATAGATGAAGAATGGATGAAGATGATGGTGTAAAATGGAGAGAATGGTGTGTGATCTAGGTGTAGAGGTGAAACCTTTGGTGGAATATCCAATCTCCTTTGAAATGTTGAACTTGAGGCAATTTATACCCTCTCCAAGTTGGGCCACGAATTTAACATTAGTTGGGCTTTTTACACGCACTTACACATATTGGCAGGTGAAAATCTAGATTTCTGGCCCAAAAACATGCAATTCGAGTTGGCCATACTCAACTCGAGTTGCAACACGAGTTGAGTTGGATGTGTGTAACTCGAGCTGAAGTAGCTCGACTCGTGTTGGCTACTCGTGCACCCGTCTGTTTGGTCGTGTTGCGAGGCTCTAAAACTGAAAATCCCATGAAAGATAGCTCGACTCGAGCTAGCAACTCAAGTTGTAGCTTGTAATTCAAGTTGGCTCACTGTATAAATTTTGGTCGCTGCCCTGCTCTTTACTCGACTCGAGTTGCAAGTCGAGTTGGACCTTGTAACTCGAGTAAGCTCTCTGGACGAATTCTGGACCCTAACTCGACCTTCTCTCAACTCGAGTTGACAACTCGAGTTGCACCTTACAACTCAAGTTGGGTCTCTGGATGATTTTTGGACCCTAACCCGACCTTCTCTCAACTCGAGTTGCAAGTTGAGTTGGACCTTGCAACTCGAGTTGGGTCCCGGCAACCTGTTTCTTGCTCGTTTCAGCTTCCATCTCCATTTTTGCTCTATTTTTACATTTTTTACATACGTTTAAGCTCATTCACATGCATTTCCATGAAAACACATAACACAATCAAATAACACATGTAATATAGATAAAATACTACGAAAATGGATATAAAAAGACACTAAAATCTAGGTTAAAATATCACTCATCACACATGTTTTCCAGAAGTTGGGTGCACGGCATCGGACGTCCTGGAGATTTGTCGCACGGTTCATGGCGTATTGGCACATGCTTGGTTGTTACCGACCTAGTGGCCATGTGAAGTGTTGGGCGTAAGTTGGAGTTGCACGATGGCGAGCTGCCGGATGATCACATGGCTTGCACGTGCATGCTCGGCTGTTTCCGAGTGTAGACCATGTGATGGGCTACTGGTGGGCGTTTGGAACACAGATGCCGGCACAGTGCCGAGCAAGTGGTCGTGTGAAGCGCTGGGCATCTCACATGCAGTAGGGCTTTACTGCTGAGCTTTGAGGATGTTGGCGGGTTTTCCACACACGGGAAGCTTGCTATGCAAAGGTAACTTGATGAGCAAGTAACTTGCTGGGTAAGGGAGCATGTTTGCATGTGGATCAGTGGGTGTGGTGCCCATTGGCACGGACGAAGGCTATCCATTTGGCTCACGGTTTTAGTTTGATGAGCGGGCGCAACACACGGTTGCAGATGTCAGGCGCTCATGAGCAGCTTGGGGTATGGATGTCGAGCAGGGTGCCGGAATGGTGAAACAGGCCACGGGCAAGAAATTTAGAGGGAAATTTATGAAGACTAGCTTCTAATTTTCAGATTAGGTTTCGGGGCGCTGCCCCGAACCTCGCATTCGTACTTGGTGGCGAACAATCAAATTCGCCAATATATATAACTGTTTATAATCGATTTAATTATTTGATTATTGTTATATATGCTATGCATGATTCTCTGTGATTTACTGCCTATGTGCCATAATAGGAGTATGCTAGGTTGCGTATTTTATTTTGAATATTATATGCATGTAAAAACCCCTCGGTGTTAAATTACTAAGTGGGAGAGGGGATTGGTATTTAATTCCCGCGTCCTCCATTATTGGTTTGTAAGTGATGTGAGTAAACTTGCGTGTTGGCATAGACCTTCCTCCCCATCGGATGAGTTTATTCATGGATCACTGGTACAGACTACATTAAATAATTATTATTTGTAATGTGATGAACATGAACTTGCTTGTTGGCATAGACCTTCCTCCCCATCGGATGAGTTTATTTGCGGATCATTGTACAAACTTATAATTGATGACTGTAGGAAGTTATCCAAGTCGTGTGTACTTCTCCATCTGTAAGGCACATAAGCTTGGGCCGCGGACTTGGGATCAAATAATGGTGTACACTTAGATGTAAATAATAAGTATCTTCCCCATCGGAGTCACTGCTTTTATTTGCATAGCAAAAGAGTAACCAATATTAATTATTTTGTCATGAGGTTAGGTTGACAAATGAAATTAATTGGTAAAACCTTCTCTTGTAAATGTTTAAGTTTGTAAATGTCCACACTATCGTGGCTTACAGACTCACGGTGCTTGAGATGTCGGTGAATTTTATTTTTATATTATTTTGAGGGAATCAATATAAATGGATAAAATTTAAAGATTTGATCGGTGTATTTAATTTGTGATTCTCTGTAATTTTAAATAATTTTATCTCGCTTATTGTTTACTAAAAGAAACATATTTACTTATCCCAAATTAGATGATTAGAAAAGAAACTTGGTTTTGAATTTTACTGCTTAGGAAAATATAAGTGTGTTCTCACTAAGGATATCCCATGATGTCTTTTAAAGTCTCTAGTGAAGAGGTGAGAGGTTCATAGAAATATGATGGTTTTATGCGACTCTTCAGATACTTGAGTAAGTTAGATAGTCGGGAGGTCATGGTTGAATTGATGAATGAATTGGAAATGCTCGGAGTATATATTGAAGGGAAACCTAGATCAATTTAATTCTCCCTAGTTTGCCTAGGTGTTTTGAGTAAGTTCTACCTGAAATACAAGAGGTTGTATATGGTGGGGAACTTCTGACTAAACATGTGGCAAAGGAAATCCAATTTCATCAAGATGTGAACAGGGTTAGTATCTCATTCACTAGTCGTTGAAGGATAATTAGTGATGGCATTTACTGACACGTTGTGTGTAAATACTGGAGTCACTAAAAGCCTACAACTAAGTGATGATGAAATTGTAATATACATGGGTAATATTAGGAGAGTAGTGGTTATTGCAGTGGGAGTTCTTTATTTATCTTATGATATGAATAAACGTTTGATTTTGAGAAATTGTCTTTATGTACGTTTTTCATAGAAAGAATTTGATTTTAGTTTCTGTGCATTTACGGATGGATACTCCATTTCATTTAAATGGCATGGTCATAATGATTAGGGATGGAGCTATAATCTGTTGTTGTATGTTGGTGGATAATTCGTACTCTTAAATCATGTTTATCCCACGGATGCAACAAATAGTAATTAATAACGCATCTTCTAATCCTTATAAGAGAAAGACACTTATGGAAATGATTAGATGAATGATGAATTATTTAGAATTACTAAATTTATTTTATGGGTATGCCCTTGAAACAGCATGTCGTATAACGTTTGTCTGTTTATGGGATATTCTAAAAAATTGGAGGGTGTTGATTTATTTAGTCCAAAATATTGAAGGGTGATTTTTAACACAAACACTGGATTTTGGAAAAGGACTATGTAATAAATCACAAACCTATGTATAAATTGTTCTAAAGGAAGTGAGAGGGAAAATACTAAGTATTAATACCAAGTGTACAAGAGGATACACCACAAGGTAAACTGCAACGCGTGTCACGTCTGAGACACAATTGCGTGTAGTGCCTTATCATAGTGGGAGGGTTGTTCGACAACCTGTAAGATATATATTTTGGGAGAGTCGTGTGACTTGGTCCCTAGTAAACATGGAATGGACCCACGAATACGACGAAGCACTACAAGATAGAAATACAGAATATTAGCAAAGTGCAATGAATGTTGAAATAGAATAGATGGATTCTAAATCAAGTCTGGGAGTTGTAGGACCACTAAATGGTGTAAAAGCCATTGGAAGTAGTCATACAAAATAAAAGAGGATCATACGGTAAGGTGAAAACCTTGGAAGCAAAGCATGTTGCGAAAAGGTATAATCAGAAAGAAAAGGTTTGATTATGAGGAAACCTGTTCGCCGATAGCTATGCCTATTTTGATCCGGACTCTTTTATCTATTGCTACTCATATGAGATATGAGGGATAGTAAATAGATGTCAAGACAACTTTCCTGATTGGAAGTCTTGAGGAAAACATCTATGTGAAGCAACCAGAGTGATTCATTGCAAAGGGCTAAGAGCATTGTGATAGCAAGCTTAAAAGTGTCCGTCGATGGATTAGAGCAAGCTTCAAGATCATGAAACATCCGTTTTGATGAGGAAATACAAAGATATGGATTCATTCAATGCGCGGATGTGTCTTGTGTATTGTAAAGAGTGACAGAAAAGTGGTGGTATTTTTGTACTATCCGTAGATAATATCTTGCTCATTGGAGACAATAAAAGAGTATTGTCAGGCATATGGGTATGGTTGATATAGCGGTATGAGATGACGGACTTAAGAGGAGCAAAAATATCCTTTTGATCACGGTAATACGGATCACAAGAAAGGATGCTATGCTTGTCTCTAGCTTCATGACATGATACGATCCTTATTTGTTTTAGCATGTGACTTTATCTAAGGAAATGTGTCTTGAGACACAAAAGAAGATAAAAGTGATTAAAGCGGTTCCTTATGCTTCGGCGAATAAGAAAGCTTAATATAAGGAATGATATGCACAAGAATGGATATCTGTTTTGCGAATGCATGGACAGTGGGTATCAAAGGTAACCCGAAATAAGAATGTTGAACTGTGGTAAGACATATACTTATGTACCTGAAAAGGACCAGACACTATATGTGGACTTACCGAACATATTCACTGCTTCTCATGGGTTACATAGATTCAGATTTTTCAAATCAGATAGGGATGCCAGTAAATCCACCTTGAAGGTTATGTGTTTAATTTTTGGAAATTGAGTCATAATATGGAGGAGTGTTATATAGAAATATATTTCAGACTCTGAACTTCATCATGGAAAGATGACAAAGTGGAGCCTGTGAGGCGGCCAAAGTATTTGTATGACTCTAGAAACTTCATGATGTACTTTGAAGTATTTCTAAGTTTGCCCAAGATTATCACAATTTATTCTGATGATAATGGTGCAGTTGCATACTTGAAGGAATCACGAGCCCATAAAACAATTAAACACATGGAGCACGAGTATCACCTGTTACGAGAAATCGTATGATGAGGGGAAGGTTGTTGTCACTTAGATTACATCAGATGATAACCTAGTAAATCCATTTACAAGGACCTTAAGGCGAGAGCTTTTTATGGTCGTGTAGTGGCAGTGGAAATCAGATATATGGCAGAAGACATGACAGCATAGTCTTTTAGTATAAGTGGGAGATTGTTGAATTGTATACTAAAAATCTAGCTTTAGTATGAATAATATTTTAACAATTTATTTGAAATCAGAATCATATGATCAAATGATTGCGTCTTATAAATTATTTATATGCACGATGCAATAGTCCACTTACTTTATACTTTAGATAATATGTAGTGCGACAACACGCGGAAGATCATATTATCGGTTTCCTTATAAGTATAAATAGATGCTCACAACTGAGATAGAAGGGGACTCTCTATCGGGATGGTTGTAGTGTGATTTGGTATTAGGTTGTCTTGACTATAGAATCACATTAGTGCACTTCGTGTGTATGGAGCGGGATCGCTTGATATCGTTCGACTTATACTGACTTATAGAAGAACTTGATCTCAGTTATTATGGATGTTTGTGCTCTTAATCCCTATACAATAACCTCGACATGTAAGGCAGTATGTATTTCTTTAATTCATCAATGGGTGAGATTTACATGTAATTAAATCAACAAACTCGATGAGTTGGAAGTAGTGCTGTCTCTACGGTGTGCTGTTGATTGTAGAAGGAATCCGTGTCCAACATAGGTTAATGATGTCCCCTTGAGGAGCTCATAAGGATTATCATGTAAACCCTACAGGTAGATTTATTCCGGAATGATAATAAAGTTGAGTGGTACTACTCTCGGATGAGATATTAATTAATAGAGTTGTCAGAAACTTAATTAAATAATGGACATTGTATATCTTAAACATGGGGAGACTAACGGGCTCATAATAAGAAGGAGACCATAATGTAATTATGGGATTAGAACGGTAGTGCAGTAATAATATTTTAGTGGTATATATTATTATTATTGGACTTAAGTATAAGATTTGAGCTAAGCTTGGATACTTAAGCCCAATGGAGGCCCAACTCTAATTTCTCCTCCTGGTCCCTGCTGTAGCCCATATATAAGTCATCTCAACTATTAGAAAACCTTAATCTATGAGATTAATCACACCTAACACTATGAGGAGGGTGAGGGAACAGCAGAATGAGAAGATCTCGAAGATCGTCGCCGACACGATGTCGAGATTGGACTTGGGAATACAGTAGAAAATTGGAAGGTTATTTGCTACTGCTGTCCGTCACTTTCTACGATTTTTATAACATGTACAAAATTTATAACAGGCTGTGTGATATATTGACGGAAATTCACGGAAGAGAGGATCGTTTTGGCGCATAGATCACTTAATTCCGACATCGGATGAGAGAGTTATGCCCACAACGGTGAGGCTACGCAGGCTGCCAGCGTGAATCCATCTTCTCAATATGCCCTGGTGAAAGGTAATACGTTTCTTATTTTCATGCTTCCGCTGACTGTTAGAAACGTATGGAACCCTAACAGTTAACGTTAACCAAATAATCAAAAGCCAACAGTTTCCGTCACTTTTTTCAATACCCAATCGAGCATTGATTAAATCCATATGACTGGATTTCCTTATCAAAATGGATGTTCCATGACCTTGAAGCTTGCTTTAGTCCATCGATGGACATTTTTAGGCTTATACTCAAAATGCTATTAGCCATTTGCAATGAATCACTCTGGTTGCTACACATAGATGTTTTCCTCAAGACTTCTAATCAGGAAAGTTGTTATGACATCTATTTGATATACCTCATAATTAATATGAGCAGCAACAGATAAAAGAATCCGGATCGACTTAGACATAGCTACCGGCGAACAGGTTTCCTCATAGTCGAACCCTTTCTTTTTTAGTATACCTTTTTGCAACAAGCTTTGCTTCCAAGGTTTTCAATCAGGAAAGTTGTTATGATATCTATTTGCTATACCTCATAATTAATATGATCAGCAATAGATAAAAGAATCCGTATCGACTTAGGCATAGCTACCGGCGAACAGGTTTCCTCATAGTCGAACCCTTTCTTTTTTAGTATACCTTTTCGCAACAAGCTTTGTTTCCAAGGTTTTCACCTTACCGTATGATCCTTTTTTATTTTGTATGACCACTTCCAATGGCTATTACACAATTTAGTGGTCCTACGAGCTCCCAGAATTGATTTAGAATCTATAGATTCTATTTCAAAATTCACTGCAACTTACTAAGATCCTACATTTCGATCTTGTAGTGCTTCGTCGTAATACCATGGGATGATTTCATGTTTACTAGGGACCCAGTCTCACGACTCTCCCAAAACATATATCTCTCAGGTTGTAAAACAACTCTCCCACTATGACAAGGCACTACATGCAATTATGTATCAGATGCAGTTTACTTGTGGTATATCCTTTTGTACAATTGGTACTAAAATTTGTGTTTCTCTTCTCACACATCGTAGAACATTTTATTCATAGGATTGTGATTTTTGACATAGTCTTTCTCCAAAAATCTAGTGTTCGTGTTAACAATCACTTTCTGATCTATTGGACTCTTAAATAAACCACCCTTCATTTTTCTAGGATATCCCACAAACATCAATATGGCATGTTGTTTCTAGTGCTTACCCATAAAATGAATTTATTTATTCCAAATAATTCATCATTTATCTAACCATTACCATATGAGTCTTATTCCTTCTTCCCGCCACACCATTCAGCTGGGGTTTGCCCGGTGTAGTCAACTTGGGATTCAATCCCAACCTCTGATAATTAGCTCCGAACTATCCTAAGAGGTACTCGCCACCACGGTTAAATCGTAATGACTTGATATATTTTCCATGATGCTTCACCGCACCAGTCATGCACTTCTTGATTTAATCATAGTACTTAGACTTGCAGTGCATCAAATAAATATATCTTGTTTCTTGAATAATTGTCAAACAAAGTGACGAATATTCATAAACACCTCTCGCCGGGATAATCTTAGGACCGCTCAAATTTGTATGAACCATTTCCAACATATCTTTGCATGGCTCTATACCACTTTTCCTTGAAAAAGCAATTAATCATATTCACTATCCAAGTAAGGCTCACAAGTTCGATAGTTTCCACTTCCAATGAACCTAACGGTCCACTGGCTATAAACTTTCAAATCGTACTTAAGTAAAATGATCTAGTCTTAGATGCCAAAGGTATGTTTAGCTCATCTCTGAAGGTTCTTTTCTCTTACAAAGATTAGAAGATGCATTATTAATTACTATTTATTGCATCATGAGAGAAATATGATTTAAGAGTGTACAAATTGTCACCAACGTACCACAACAGATTATAACTTCATCCTTCATTACAATAAGCATGTCATTTAAATGAAACAGAGTTCCTATCCGTAAATGCATAGAAACCGAAATGAAATTCTTTCTATGAAAACGTACATAAAGATAATTTCTCATAATCAAACATTTATTCCAATCATAAGATAATTAAACAACTCTCACTGCAACAACCACTATTTTCGTAGCTTTACCCATGTATGCAGTAATCTCATCGTCACGTAGTCATAAACATTTAGTGATTCCGGTATCTACATACAACGTGTCAGTAAACACCATCACTAATCATGCTTCAACAACTAGTGAATAAGATACTAACCTTGTTCACATCTTGATGAAATTGGTTTTTTTTTCGCCACACGTTTTGTCAGAAGTTTCCACTGCATACAATCTCTTGTAATTCAGTTGGAACTTGCTCAGAACAACTAGGCAAATTATAAAGAGTAAATTGACCTAGGTTTCCCCTTCAATTTATATTCCAAGTATTTCCAATTCATTCATGAAGTTTAACCACGACCCCTTGTCTTTCTTTATTTCTCAAGTATCCAAAGAGTCGTATGAGACCATCATATTTCTATGAACCTCTCAACTCTTCACTACAGACTTTAATAGGCACTAGAGGGTATCATTAGTGAGAACACACATGTATTTTCCTAAGCAGTAATAATTAAAACCAAGATTCTTATCAATTGTTTATTTTGGACCAGTAAGTATGTTTTCTTTCAGTAAACAATAAGTGAAATAAATCATTCAAAAATTCAGTGAATCAAGAAAATAAATACAATGATCAAACTCTTCGAATTTAAAATTTATATTTATTCCCTCAATAAACAATATAAAATAAATTCACAGACATCTCAAGCACCGTGAATTTTCATGCCACATTAGTGTGGACGTATACAAACTCGAACATTCTCAAAAGAAGGTTTTACCCATTAATTCCATACATCATAATTAACTTCATGACTCAATGATTAATAGTCGGTTGTACTTTAGCCATGCAATTTAATAGTAGTGACTCCGTTGGGGAGGATACATATTAATTGCACCTAAGTGTATACTATTATTTGATACTAGGTACGTTACCCAAGTTTGTGTGTCTTACAGTTGGAGAAGTCCACACGCCCTCAAATAATTTCCTATAATCATCAATTATTAATTTGTACCAATGATCCGCAATTAAAACTCATCCGTTGGGAAGAAAGGCACTATAGCCGACTCATAAGTTCATGTGCATCACATTACAAATAATAATTATTTAATGAAATTTATTCCATTGATCCACAAATAAAACTCATCCGTTGGGGAGGAAAGCACTATAGCCGACTCATAAGCTTACTTGCATCACACTATAAATCAATAATGGAGGCCACGGGATTTATTAACCAATCCCTCTCCGACTTAGTTATTTAACAAGAGGGATTTTACATGCATACAATATTCTAGATATAATAAGCAATTCAGCATGATTCTAACATAGAAATTTAAAGCAGTAAATCACATAGAACATGCCTCCAAATATATAACAATAATAGATAATTAAATAAATTATGGCAGTTATATATCACGAACTAAATCGCCACTTAAATTAGGAAATCTTGTCTGACACTCCAACTGTTAAACAGATGCCTTACGCAATAAGCAGGATTACTTGCGCCCTAAGTTGTTCATCATCCGTGATCCGCAGCGTAATATCGCCGTCATACGTTTAGGGTGTTGGATTGTATACTAAAAGTCTAGCTTTAGTATGAACAATGATATAACAATATTTGAAATGAGAATAATTGATCAAATGAGAATCATTGATCAAATGATTGCATCTTATAATCATTTACTTTATACTGTAGATAATATGTTCTGCGACAACATGCGGAAGATCATATTATTGGTTTCCTTATAAAGTATAAACAGATGCTCACAACCGAGATAGACGGGGACTATCTATCGGGATGGTTGTAGTGTGGTTTGGTATTAGCTTGTCTTGGCTATATAATCACATTAGTTCATTTGTGTGTATTGAGCAGGACCACTTGAGATCGTTCGACTTATACTGACTTATAGGAAAACTTGATCTCAGTTATTATGGATGTTCATGCTCTTAATCCCTACACAATTACCTTGACACGTAGGGCAGTATGTATTTCTTTGATTTATCAATGGGTGAGATTTACATGTATTAAATCAACAAACTCGGTGAGTTGGGAAGTAGTGCTGTCTCTATGGTGTGCTGTTGATTGTAGAAGGAATCCATGTCCGACATAAGTTGATGATGTCCCCTTGAGGAGCTCATAAGGTTTATCTTGTAAATCTTGCAAGTGGATTAATTCCAGCATGATAATAAGGTTGAGTGGTACTACTCTCAGATGAGATATTAATTAATTTAAGTTGTCAGTAACTAAATTAATTAATGGGCGTTGTATATCTTAAACATGGGGAGATTTTCGGGTTCATAATAAGAAAGAGCCCAAAATATAATTTTGGGATTAGATGGGTAGTGTAGTAATAATATTTTAGTGGACTATATTATTATTATTGGATTTAATTATAAGCTTTGGGCTAAGCTCGGTTAATTAAATCCAATTGAGGCCCAATCTAATTTCTCCTCTTGGTCCCTGTTGTAGCCCAATATATAAGTCTTCTCAGCTTCCTGGAACCCTAACAGAGCGCGACTTTTGACGAGTTGAGAGGGTAGGAGCAGATTGAGTGGATTCTAGAGATTGTTGCCCACACAACACCAAAATTGACTTTAGGACATATAGCAGAAGATCAGAGGTGTTTCACTACTGTTCATCCTCTACATCAACCTAGAAGAAAGGTAAACTTTTATTTTGCTTCCGCTGTAATTGTTTACTTGATTTCCTAACGGATCACGCTGAACCAAACGATACAATAGCCAACAATTGGTATTAGAGCGTTGGTTTCATGGTGAAACGTGAGATGTTAGGTAGGGTTTGAGCCATACGTGTGTTGATTGTCGTATTGATAGCACATATTATAGGGCTTAAGTGATTATATGTTTAATCTGGTTATAATCGCATGACAAAGCTAGGGTTTAGTATCCTTTTGTCCATGAATCCCTATCTGCCATGTATTATTGCTGTTGATCGAACAATGAAAGAATCAATACACACACTTGCACCATGAACGACGGGAAAAGGAAGTGGATCACGATCATGGGCTGAAGACTGAACAATACACACGCGAGATAGAGTTTGTCGCGCCTGTTCCGAAAGAGAAATAGCGAGCAGATCATATCAAGGAGATGGAACTCCTCATCGTGAATTTGTTGGCGGCTGACCAAAGACTTCTCGAAGGGATGATGGTCAGCAAGTCCATGGAGGTTGGGAGACGACAAGGTTGGCGTGGACTACTGATGAGCGTTTTCTCAACACACAATTAATCCCCAAGTATGAAGAATATCAATTGTAGTTTCGAAAGGTGACCAAGTGAATATCGAACCCAAGGGACGGCGTATTATCAATTAAATTATTATCTAAATTAATTAAGACAAAGCAATAAGAGTTTGATGTTTGATTATAACTAAAATACTAAATTAAATAATAAATAAAATAAACTATCACTCGAAGAATACGTAGGTGGATCAAGTAGGAGAATAGGTAGCTCTAGGATAATCCAGTTTCACTAATTAACTTCCCTTCCATGTGTCAATGTCCGACTCTGCCTTGTGGAATATGGACGCATCACTAAACTATGCATATCTACTCTATAGACACAAGTAAACATGCGTGTAACACGTGTGAATAACCTCGGAGCAAGAGATATAATTTCACCCCCCTTTCTAGGTACTATCAGTATCAATTATTTCCTCCTAGGATTGGTACTCTAACCCGATATGATCTCCCTTTATAGGTACTATGAAATTATCCTCTTTATCCTACTTATTAACCCGAATTCAATTCAATTCAATTAATAAGTATTCATATATGATAGTTCTAATGAAGCTTCGGAGTCCCCTCACTTAGAATCAAAACATGGAATCCTGTTCAGCAGTGAACGCACTCAATCTACAACCAAGATATATATTCAGACTCTATATACCAATTGAAGATGCACAAAACGACCGTGAATATGGATTAAGAAAGTACAATCATATATAAAATAAATCCACAAGTAGTGTTGTACGGAGTGTATACATGGAAGTACAATTAATTCATAAAACCATCAAAACTCCTAGATCTACCAAAAAGGCTCTAGCCCATGATGTTTCGAAGAACAATCATGGGTGTTGGATAGATCTTACCCGGATGTTCGAAAAATACAAGATAAATTAGGAAACGAATAAACCCTTGATATGGCGTCTTCATGCCCTTCTCCATCTTGAATCCTCCTCTTGGTTCTCCTCTTGATTCCAAAAACAAATCTTCAAAGTGATGGATGGATGGAGGAAAGGAAGTGGATGATGGATGGGGGGTGATCCCCCCTTGTGGGGTGTTGTATGGTTGTGGCCTCTCCTCGGTGATTGGTGACGTTTTTCTTGACTGCATGAGCCTCCTTTTATACTTGTAATCACGTCTCTAGGGCTTGGAATGGGCTTTTCAAGTTATCCCACGCGTTTTTGCCTCAAAAATACGTAAGTTCCCGCACGTAGGTTCGACCTCGTCAAACAGGTCGAACCACTTGCCACAGGTCGAACCACAGGTCGAAACCTGCTACTGGATTTGCGCAGTCTCTCCGTTTTGCGTATAACTTTCACATCCGACCTCCGAATTGAGTGATTTTTGCGCTCACGCGATCCTCTCTTCCTTGGATTTCTATCCATATAAAGAAATCATAAAACTCTAAGAATTGAATATGTAACAGGCCATGGAAAGTAGCACTGCAATTCTGTTCGGCACAGCTCGCGCGGCATCACCACTTTGCTCATAACTTCCTCGTTCGGACTCCGAATGAGATGTTCTTTACACCAAAACGACCCTCTCTTCAGTGGCTTTCCAACCATATATCACACTTCCCGTTCAGAGCTCCACATCAATACAGAATAATTACACAAGTTGGATGTGCGTTTATCAGCATTCTTGCACAAATTGCACCTTTTCTCAAACTTGGCTCTTTTGATCCTTTTTCCACCTAAAACACAATAAAACACCTCAAGTTCACCTTATTCTCATATATATCGAATATAAGACATTTGTGCTCATATAAGACTACAATATCAATCAAAAAGGTGTTAAATTGGATATTAAAACACGCTTATTTTCACTCTCATCAACTACTGAAACCAAATGTCAACAGTGAAGGGATGACAATGCATCCTGGCATGTCGCGATCGAGGATAGAAATAGGCGAGTTGAGGACAGCGCTGGAGCGTGCAGTGTCTGACCTGGATGATGGGTTCCATGCGAGTCCGGCTTGGCTTCCGAGCAAGTCACCAGACAGCTTCATGCAGGTCTGATGGAGTTTCTGGGCGGATTCCAAAAGAATCAACTGGATGATCCGGGTGTCTATTGCTGATTCCGGGCGAATTGAAGCAGCAGCCATACCAGAAGGGACAACAGCTTCACGGCGAGGCAGATGTTTTCTAGGTGCGGTGCTCATTTCTGTCAGTGGCTTTCCAGCATGTGTCCACGTCGTTGATGCCAGGCGTGGGTGGTCGCTGTCGAGCGTGCTGATTGGAAATTCGACAAATAGCTAGCGGTCATTGTCGGGCACGCTCGATCGACGCATGGTGATGGGCTGACGGCACTACTGCCGAGAGCAGCGGCACCAAGTCTTGGAGGTAGAAGGTGGCGCTGAGGAATGTACTGGGGGCGGTTGATGGCATATGGCGCGGTGGTTTCGAGGAGCCTGGGATTTCTTCCCAGCGTGTCAACTCAGGATTTCCCAGCATGCTGGATGGCGGCTCGATTCCGGTGGACTATGGGCACAGTCGCAGGCAACAGCGGCGCCAAGTTGCGCTGGTGATAACTTACGTGTGGTGGCAGCAGGCGGCTGTTATAAGGGCAAGGTTCTTGGGCTTGGTGGGCTCATTTTTTGGATATGGGCTGCTGGGCTTGATTTATTAGTTATAGGCTTTATTTATTTAATAATGTGCTGCTCATTTTGTGCTTGGTGGGCTCATTTTTTTCTCCATTTTTTTGGGCCGCCTTTATAGGCCCATTTGCTTGACTTATTCTTATTGAGCCTTAATCCCTGTTATATATAATTAATTTAATTGTTTTAATTTGACGATTAATTATTATATATGTGGCATGTTCTATGTGATTTAATTTTTAAATTAATTGAAATAGAAGCATGCTAAGATGTATATTTTATTTCTAAATATTATATGCATGTTAAAAACCCTCAGTGTTAAATAACTAAGTGGGAGAGGGGATTGGTAATTAATTACCGCGGCCTCCAATATTTGTTTGTAAGTGATGTGAGTAAACTTGCGTGTTAGCAATAGGTCTTCCTCCCTATTGGATGAGTTTATTCACAGATCACTGGTACATACTTCATTAAATAATTATTGTTTGTAATGTGGCACATAAACTTGCGTGTTGGCATAGACCTTTCTCCCTAACGAATGAGTTTGTATGCGGTTCACTGGTACAAACTTATAATTGATGATTGTATAAAGTTATCCGAGCGCGTGTGTACTTCTCCAACTGTAAGGCACATAACCATGCGCAATGGACTTGGGATCAAATATTGGGGTACTCTTAGGTGTGAATAATTAGTATCCTCCCCATCGGAGTCACTGCTATTATTTACATGGCTAAAGAGGAACCGACTATTAATTATTTTGTCATGAGGTTAGGTTGACAAATGAAATTAATGGATAAAACCTTCTCTTGTAAATGTTCGGGTTTGTAAACATCCACACTAACGTGGTTTGCAGACTCACGGTACTTGAGATGTCGGTAAATTTTATTTTTATATTGTTTTGCGAGAATCAATATAAAAGGATAAAATTCGAAGATTTGATCAGTATATTTATATGTGATTCTCTGAATTTCGAATGGTTTTATTTCACTAATTGTTAACTAAAAGAAATTATATTTACTTGTTCAAATTAGATGATTAGAAAAGAATCTTGGTTTTGAATTTTACTGCTTAAGAAAACACATGTGTGTTCTCACAAAGGACGTCTCATGATGCCTATTAAAGTCTCTAGTGAAGAGATGAGAGGTTCATAGAAATATGATGGTCTCATATAACTCTTCGGATACTTGAGTAATTTAAAAGGCGGTATGTCATGATAGAATTTGATGAATGAATTGGAAATACATGGAATAGAAGTTGAAGAGGAAACCTAAGTTAATTTTATTCTCCATAATTGCCTAGATGTTTTGAGTAAGTTCCACATGAATTACGAGAGAATGTATATGGTGGGAAACTTCTGATAAAACATGTGGCAAAGGAAAGCCATTTTCATCATAATATGAACAAGTTTAATATCTTATTCACTAGTTGTTTAAACATGATTAGTGATGGCATCTACTGACATTAAGTGTGTAGATACTGGAATCACTAAATGTTTATCACTAAGTAAGGATAAGATTGTTATGACATGGGTAAAACTACGAAGGTAGTGGCTATTGCAGTGGGAGTTATTTATTTATCTTATGATAGGAATAAACGAATTGATTATGAGAAATTATCTTTACGTACGTTTTCATAGAAAGAATTTGATTTCAGTTTCTATGCATTAACGGATGGATACTTCAATTCATTTAAATGACATGGTCATAGTTATGAGGAATGGAGCTATAGTCTGTTATAGTACGTTGGTAGATAATATGTATACTCTTAAATCATGTACATCCTACAGATGCAACAAATAGTAATTAATAATGCATCTTCTAATATTAGTAAGAGAAAGGAACCATCGGAGATGAACTAAACATACATTTGGCATCTAAGACTAGTTCATTTTACTTGAGTATGATTCAAAAGTTGATAGCCGATGGACCATTAGGTTTATCTGAAGTGAAAACTATCAGAGTTGCGAGTCTTACTTGGAAGTAAAAATGATTAACTGTCTTTTCAAGGCTAAGGGGTATAGAGCCAAAGATATATATGTTGGAATTGGTTCATTCTAATTCAATCAGACCTAATATTATCCAGGCGAGAGGTGGTTATGAATATTCGTCAATCGATGATTATTCTTGACATGGATATATTTGTTTGATACACTGCATGTCTATGTTCTTTGATTAATTCAAGAATTCCAAGGCTCGTACAGTGAAGCGTCATGGAAAATATATCAAATCATTACAATTTAATCGTGATGGTAAATACCTCTTAGGATAGTTAGGAGCTATTAATCAGAAGTTGAGATTAAATCTCAAGTTGTCTTCACCGAGCATGCCCCAGTTGAATGGTGTGGTGGATAGAATGTGTAAGACTCTTATGGTAATGATTAGATAGATGAAGAATTATTTGGAATAATTAAATTCATTTTATGGATATGCCCTAGATACAGTAATTCGTAAAACGTTTGTCTATTTGTAGGACATCCCAGAAAAATAGAGGGTAATTTATTTAATCCAAAAGATCAAAGGGTGATTGCTAACACAAATACTAGATTTTTAGAAAAGGACTATGTAATAAATCTCAAACCCATGTCTAAGTGGTTCTAAAGGAAGTGAGAAGGAAAACATTAAGTATTAGTACCAATTGTATAAGATGATATACCACAAGGTAAACTACATCGCGTGTCACGTATGATACACAATTGCATGTAGTGCCTTGTCGTAGTGGGAGGGTTGTTCGACAACATGTAAGATATATGTTTTGGGAGAGTCATGAGACTTGGTCCCTAATAAACATGGTATTAACCCATAGATACGACGAATCACTACAAGATCGAAATGCTGAATCTTAGTAAGTTGCAATGAATGTTGAATTAGAATCTACGGATTCTAAATTAAGTCTGGGAGCTTGTAGGACTACTAAATGGTGTAAAATCCATTGCAAGTGGTCATAGGAAATAAAAGAGGATTATACGGTAAGATGAAAACCTTGGAAGCAAAGCTTGTTGCGAAAAGGTGTACTCAGAAAGAAATGGTTCGATTATGAGGAAACATGTTCGCTGGTAGCTATGCTTATGTTGATCCGGATTCTTTTATTTATTGCTGCTCATATTGAATTATGAGGAACATCAAATAGATCTCAAGATAACTTTCTTGATTGGAAGTCTTGCGGAAAACATCTATGTCAAGCAATCAAAGAAATTCATTGTAAAAGGGCTAAGAGCATTTTAATAGTAAGCTTAAAGGTGTCCATCGATGGACTAAACCAAGCTTCAAGATCATATAACATCTGTTTTGATGAGAAAATCCGAAGATATGGATTTATTCAATGAGCGGATGTGTCTTGTGTATTGTAAAGAGTGACGGAAATGTGGTGGTATTTCTTGTACTATACGTAGATAGTATCTTGCTCATTGGAGAAAATGAAAAGGTATTGTCGGGCGTATGGGGTATGGTTAATAAAGCGGTATGTAATGAAGGATTTAAGAGAAGCAATATATATCCCTTTTGATCACGGTAATACGAATCACAAAAAAAGGGATGTTATGATTATCTCAAGCTTCATGAAATGATACAATTCTTAATCGTATAGTATGTAACTCTATCTAAGGAATTATGTCTAAAGACACAAAAGGAAGATGAAGATAATAAAAGCAGTTCCTTATGTTTCGGCGAATAAGGAAGCTTAATCTAAGGAATGATATGCATGACAATAGATATCTGTTTTGCCAAAGGCATGAACAGTGGGTATCAAGGTAACCCGAAATGAGAATGTTGAACTGTGGTAAGACATATAATTATGTACCTGAAAGGCACTAGAAATTATATGTGGACTTACCGAATAGATTCACTGCTTCTTGTGGGTTACATAGATTCGAACTTTTCAAATCAGATATGGACGACAGTAAATCCACCTCAAAGGTTATGTGTTTAATCTTAGCAAGTAGAGTCATAATGTGGAGGAGTGTTATATAGAAATATATTTCAAACTCCGGACTCCATTATGAAAAGATGATAAATTGGAGCCTCTGAGGTAGCCAAAGTATATGTATGTCTCTAGAAACTTTATGATGGACTTTGAAGTGTTTCTAAGTTTGCCCAAGGTTATCACAATTTACATTGATGATATTGGTGCAGTTGCAAACTTGAAGGAATCACGAGTCCATAAGGCAATTAAACACATGGAGCGCGAGTACCACCTGTTACGAGAAATCGTATGATGAGGGAAAGGTTGTTGTCACCTATATTGCATCGGATGATGACCTAGTAAATTTATTTACAAGGATCTTAAGGCAAGAGCTTTTAATGGTCGTGTAGTGGGAGTGAGAATCAGATGTATGGCAGAAGACATGACAGCATAGTCTTTTAGTATAAGTGGGGGATTGTTGGATTGTATACTAAAAGTCCAGCTTTAGTATAAACAATGTTATAACAATATTTGAAATGATAATCATTGATCAAATGATTGCATCTTATAATTTATTTATATGTTTGATGTAATAGTCCATTTACTTTATACTGTAGATAATATGTTGTGTGACAACACGCGGAAGATTATATTATCGGTTTCCTTATAAAGTATAAACAGATGCTCACAATCGAGATAGACGGGGACTCTGTATCGGGATGGTTGTAGTGTGGTTTGGTATTAGCTTGTCTTGGCTGTAGAATCACATTAGTGCACTTGTTAGTATTGAGCATGACCACTTGAGATCGTTCGACTTATACTGACTTATAGGAGAACTTGATCTAACTTATTATAGATGTTCGTGCTCTTAATCCCTATACAATTACCTTGACACGTAGGGCAGTATGTATTTCTTTGATTCATCAATGTGTGAGATTTACATGTATTAAATCAACAAACTCGGTGAGTTGGGAAGTAGTGTTGTCTCTATGGTGTGCTGTTGATTGTAGAAGGAATCCATGTCCGACATAGGTTGATGATATCCCCTTGAGGAGCTCATAAGGTTTATCATGTAAATCTTGCAAGAGGATTAATTTTGGCATGATAATAAGGTTGAGTTGTACAACTCTCGGATGAGATATTAATTAATTTGAGTTGTCAGTAACTTAATTAATTAATAGGCGTTGTATATCTTAAACATAGGGTGATTTTCGGGCTCATAATAAGAAGGAGCCCAAAACATAATTTTGGGATTGGATGGGTAGTGGAGTAATAATATTTTGGTGGACTATATTATTATTATTGGATTTAATTATAAGCTTTGGGCTAAGCTCGGTTAATTAAATACAATTGAGGCCCAATCCAAAATCTTCTCCTGGTCCCTGTTGTAGCCCAATATATAAGTCTTTCAGCTTCCTGGAACCCTAACACAATACAACTTTTGACGAGTTGAGAGGTGATGAGTGATATTTTCACCTAGATTTTAGTATCTTTTTATGTGAATTTTCGTATATTTTTATCCGTATTTGTATGTTATTTGGTTGTGTTTTGTGTTTTTATTGAAATGTGTGTGAATGAGCTTAAACCTAGATATGATAAGGAAGACGTAGGAAAAAGCGGATCTCAATTCGGAGTTGAAACGAGGAAGAACGAGCCAAAACAGTGAAAGAGGAAGCAGGGCAGCAAGAACACGGGCCGTGTACAGCGCACGGCCCTGTAAGAAGTGGCCGTGTGCCGACATCAGAAGATCCAACACGACCACCCTGCACCCGTGTTACAGCACACGAGCCGTGTTGCAGCATTATTATCTTTATTACTTTATTTAATGCTTTCAATAAGGATTGTGGATTTGTTATTTCTTGCATTTTTGGCATGTAGGTTGATTGTGCTTGTGAGGAATACGCGTATTGAAGACACGAAGAGTGCTTGATTTGAAGTGTGATAGTAAGTCACACCACTTTTTGCAAACTTACCTCGAAACTCTTGTTTTAATTTAAGTTTGGGGGGATATGGTGTGGTGTGACGTACTTTGTTTTGAAAGCATATACTTTTCATAGTTTTGGGCTAATTTTAAAAATTTTCTCATGAGTTTGGTTGGATTTTGGTATGATTGGTTGTGTTGAAGTGCATGTGAGTCCATATTTTTAATGAAATTGTTAAGCTAATGGTGTTTGTTGAGTTTTTGAGTATAAATGAAGGGTATTGGAAGCACGAATGGAGCTTGGAGCTAACGCTTTCCTTACCAAATGCCTATTGAGGGAGTACTCTACACCTTAGCACTTCTAATTGATGTTGATTTGGATTGATGGATTATCATGCTACTTTATGTGTTATGTTTTTGGGATTTCCTTTTCAATTAAGGTTGGGATTCTTGTGAGCTTAATTGATCATGGATGATATAGAATGTGTGCTTTATTGTTAATGATGGTGATTGTTGTTTTTGCATGTTATGTGTTTTTGTTTTGTTTCTTGTTTGTTGAGTCTTTATTTTATGTTTTGTGTGTTTTCTTATTTTTGTCTTGGTATGTTTGGTGGTTTGTTTTGGGATGTTGTGAGACTTTTTTGAACATGAGTGGTGATATTTTGTGGTAGTAAGTGATGACAAGTTATGATTATGAATCTCTACACTTTCAAATTGTGACATGTTTTACTTAACTTGTTCAATTTTGAGATGAATGTGGTATAATAAGTTTCTTAAGGTCCAATGCATAAGCTTGTGAGAATTTGAGCCTCAACCGTGCATACACGGTTTTTCTTCATGAGTGGATTGGTTGTGTTTGATAAGCTAGAACTTGCTCAAGGACTATAGGAACGAGCCCGATTTGTGGAGATTAGTGAAATGATCTTAGGCCATCCTTGTTATTCATAGTCATTGCCATATATGTTCCCTACCATGAACATCATCCTTAGTTAACCATTTTGAGCCTTTAAGCCTATTTTTTGTGAATTTAGCACATTACAAGACTTAATTATCCATTCAAGCTTATATATACCTTTGTTTGGGTGATTGAGGAGATGGTAACTAGAAAGGTTTGATTGAAGAACAAAAGAAAGAAAGGAAATGGTAACAAGCAAGAAAAAGGATGAAAAGAGCAACAACAAGAAGGCACATGCAACCTCAAAGTTAGAAAGGAGCAAATCAACATCAAAATGCTTAAGTAAACAAAATTCAAAGATAGGAAGCATGCATCAAAAGAAGCTCAATCCAAGGAAAGTTAATGAATAGTGCTTGAGATTGTAAAGATAAGAAAGGAAGAAAGAAAAGTGGAGAAGTTGAGGAAATTGGCCATCTCTTTGATTACTTACACTTGTTGAGTCACTATTATCCATATCTTCCCTACCATACCAAAGAGCCTATCATTACATCCTAATTAAAGACCTTTTTGATCATTAATTGAAACTTTGGTGGTTTGTGAATGTAGTCCACAAGCAAGCTTATAGCGAGTCGAGTCAATCGATTAATGAGTGTTGATTTACCTTACTTTAAAGAGTGTTGAGAGACATTGATATCCTATGTGAGGCTTGGACTAAAAAGGGACTATATTATACTTTTATTCTCTTTAGATTGAACTTGTTAATTTTTCATGTTATGAGTTTAATGTTGTATGATGCCTTAGCATAGTTTGTAATTCTTATTATTATCGATGTGTTATTACGTATGTTCGTTTAGTCTTTTTCTAGGTGAAAATCTCACCCCTTGGTTTATCATTTTCGTTGTTCGGGGACGCACAACACTTTAAGTTTGGGGGTGTGATGAGTGATATTTTCACCTAGATTTTAGTATCTTTTTATGTGAATTTTCGTATATTTTTATCCGTATTTATATGTTATTTGGTTGTGTTTTATGTTTTTATTGAAATGTGTGTGAATGAGCTTAAACCTATGATAAGGAAGACGTAGAAAAAAGTGAATCTCAATTCGGAGTTGAAACGAGGAAGAACGAGCCAAAACAGTGAAAGATGAAGCAGGGCAGCAACACGGGCCGTGTACAGCGCACGGCCCTGTAAGAAGTGGCCGTGTGCCGACATCAGAAGATCCAACACAACCACCCTGTGCCCGTGTTACAGCACACGAGCCGTGTTACAGCACACGAGGCGTGTTGCGTAACACGGCCCTGTCCAGAATGGCCGTGTGAGAGCAACAGAAGACACAACACGGCCACCTTATGGCCGTGTTGCTTCGCACGACTCGTGTCGTGTCTGGGATCAGAAAAAATCAGAATCCTTCTAGATGCTTCCCAAGGGGTATAAATACCCCTTTATTCAACAATTGATAGAAGATCCGAATTCCAACCCTTCTACACACACCTCACACACCATTTCCTCCATTTTTCACCTTTATCTTCATCCATTCTTCATCCACCCATCTACACTTGATCCCCTCCATCAAATCCACCATCCAACTGATCAAGGAAGTAAGGGAGAGTGAGATCACAAGAAGAAGAAGGAGATATCCATTGAAGCACTTCAAAGGGGGAATCTAATTCTAATTTTTGTGCATTTCTTTATAGATTGATCATGTTTTGTAAGGATCTCAATGTCTATGTTAATTTTCTTATGGATATGAGAGGCTAATCTCCTTTGTGAGATTAGCTCCATGATTGGTGTTGGATAATTTAGTTTTTATGCAAATTGATTTTAATCTTGAATGGGCTTTGTGTTATTTCTATCATTGATTGTTGATTGCTTGATATATATGATGATTTGTGTGATTAATTGTCATGGGCATGTGATTAGATTGAGAAATCAATTATGTGTTTAGGATAGTTCATTGAATCATTTCATCATACACTTCATGTGCATTAATTTAGAATGAGATAGAGATATCCTTCTAGATTTAGAACCCTTTGATAGAACATTTGATTAGCTTAATCGAGAGATTGGTTGATTAGGTGAGGAGAACCAAGCCATTAGTAAATTCATAGTACCTTAAAAGGGAATATTGCCTATGATTTAGTACCTAATTAGGGAACTCATAGAGTAATTAGTACCTAGTGGGAGGTGTTTGCTATGGTCTCGATCCTATGTGCTTTTGGGAGTCTTGTTGAGGGCCTACATCCTATCCATCTCGAGAGAGAGTTTAGGTGGAATTAGGATCGCTTCTATACCTTGTCCATGAGAGATTAGAATTAATTGCATGATTACTTAATTATCTATGCCATGATTGTTGTTAATCTCATCCTTGCATCATTTGGAACCCATCTTATCTTTGCATTCATTTTATCTTTATTTCTTGCTTTAGCATAATTGCATTTATTTGCATCATATCCTCTCTTCCGTCGTCCTTATAAAATCACGATAAACTTGAGATCGCTTAAACTCTAGTACCTTCCTCCCTGTGGTTCGATAATTTCTTTAATTGGTCATGCCCACTATATTATGGCTAATCAAGAGGGTAGGAGCAGATTGAGTGGATTCTGGAGATTGTTGCCCACACAACATCAGAATTGACTTTGGGTCATACAACAGAAGATCAGAGGTGTTTCACTACTGTTCATCCTCTACATCTACCCAGAAGAAAGGTAAACTTTTATTTTGCTTCCGCTGTAATTATTTACTTGATTTTCTAACGGATCACGCTGAACCAAACGATCCAATAGCCAACATAGAGTAGCCAAGTATAACAATTAATATTCTAAACCCTAATCCACGTATATGGTATCCTAATAGGGTATACAAGCATAACATGAAACATACTTAAACCCTATCACCTTTGGCACATAAATCCTAGCCTAACGTTTCATGCTTCACCATGAAATCAAAGCTCTGATATCAATTGTTGGCATTAGGATCTTTTGGTTAGCGTGAACCGTTAGGATTCCATGCAAATCTACAGCAGTGGAAGCATAAGTGTAGAATTGTATTATCTTTCACCGGGTTTGATGTAGAGGTTGAACACCAAGAACAAACGACCTTCCAATCTTCTGTTGTATTCCTAAGCCACGTCAAGTGGGCAATGATCTACAAGACGAACTCAATCTGCAGCTTTCTTTCTTTTCTCACAATTTTGGGTGTGAATTAATTTACGGGACTGCTAAGATTGGTTATTTATAGGCTACAACAAGGACCAGGAGGAGAAATTAGGGTTTGGGCCTCCCATTCGGCTTAAGCATCCAAGTTTAGCTCAAAATTTATACTTAAGTCCAATAATAATAATTCAGTCCAATAAAGAAATATTATTGCACTGCCACCCTAATACCAAATTACGTTATGGGATCCTTCTTATTATGAGCCCGTTAATCTCTCCGTGTTTTAGATTCAATGCCCATTAATTAATTAATATATTTACCGAGAGTAGTACCATTCAATCTTATTATCATGTCGGAATAAATCCACCTGCAGAGTTTACATGATAATCATTATGAGCTCCTCAAGGGGACATCATCAACCGTTTCGTTAGGACACAGATTCCTTTTACAATCAAAGGCACACCATAGAGATAGCACCATCTCCTAACTCACCGAGCATATTGATTTAATAATTAAATCTCACCCATTGATGAATCAAGGAAATAAATACTGGCTTACGTGTCGAGGTTATTGTATGGGGATTAAGAGTACGTACATCCATAATAACAGAGATTAAGTTCTATTATATAGTCAGTATAAACCTAATGATCTCAACGACGGTCCTATTCAATACGCACAAAGTGCACTAGTACAATTTTATAGTTAAGACAGACTAATGCCAAATCACACTACAACCATACTGATAGACAATCCCCTTCTATCTCGGTTGTGAATATCTATTTATACTTTATAAGGAGCCGATAATATGATCTTCAGTGTGACGCCGCACACCACATTATCTACAGTATAAAGTAAATGGACTTTTGCAACATCATTATTGCAAACGTTTGATCACATGATTCTCACTTCAAATATTGTCTAAACATTGTTCATACAAAAAGCTAGACTTTTAGTATACAATCCAACAATGTAGATGTAAACAAGTGTTTTGAACAGAGAATAGATTTTCAAATAAGATGTTACAATTATTTTGTTCAATACCTTGGTACTCAGACTTCCTAAGTTTTATATAATTATAACACTTACACTTTCTTCCTATCACTCAGAATATTTCCTTGATACTCAAACTTATCAAGATTTTATCACTCTTAGAACAATTGCTTGATTCTCAGACTTCTCAAGTAATATAAGACTCAATACTCAAGACACTCAGAACTCTTGAAAAACTCTCAGAATTGTGTAAGCTCTTAGAACTCTATGCCAACTTCTGCCCTTCTTTCTTCGTAACAGGTTCTTTATATAGGCAGTTGCAGGGGCTGTCTTTCAATTTTGGAAGAGTCTTTAATTATCAGCTACAGGGGTCTCTTTGCAAAAAGTGGAGTGGCAATTTTATAATTATCACGAAGTATCTTTGTATAGTATTTCTCCATGTAGTGCCATACTAGTGTGCTTCTGCTTTGGGGGACAATGCTCCCGTGTTATGCGGGATCATGGCTGACATGTTCATCATTTATTTTTTAAATCTGGGATGAGCTTCTAATCTATTCCTAGTTTACAATATGATACGGATATTTCTGCCATCTACTACTGTATTTTACATGTAAAATTTTTATTTTTTTAAGTCTTGGTTGAGCTTCTAATCTATTCCTAGTTTACAACATGATACAGATATTTCTACCATCTGTTACTGTATTTGACATGTAAATTTTTTATTTTTTTATTTTTTATTTTTTAGTATCCACTATTTCCAAACAATGATTTATGGTTTGACAATAGTGTCTCACTACTATTTGATAAATTAACAGCATCCTCAGAGTGCGATTGTAGGTATTCTTGCATAATGCGGTAGGCTTCGGCTGGGGTTTTGACCGTTGCAATTCTGGTTGCAATACTATTTTTCTGTTCTTTGAATTTTAGTTGCTCCAGTGTTTGAGCAGGGGGAATTTGCTTTAGTTGAATCCTGTTATATGCAGGCCTCTACTTGGTTGAGCAGTATGCTTTTGACAATGTCCCACCATTTTGACCACCAGATGGGAAAGAATTTATATCAGCTTTCTATCGAAGTAAAAAAGCCAAGTGTGAGTTCCAGATTTGTTTGTGATATAAAAGGTGTTGTACCAGGCTTGTTGGTATTCAAAGTAGTTGAAATGCATGTTTGCAAAAGGCTCATTGAATTAGTCCTTACCAAAGGATATTGGTTCATGTAGTTATCCATACCAATTTGAGGGAGATATGATTTTGAAAATCTTGCTTTGGGAATATGAGGCATCATATTGGTTTATTTTATTGAACTTGTGTTTAATTTGAGCTTATTCAGTGTATTCAAGAATTGCTTGGTAATAAGCATAAGTTTTTGTGTGATCAAATTGTTTTGAAAAGGTATTTTTGCCAAAAATAGCTTGGGCTATTTCAAATGGGTCTTCTTTGTCAAATCCATGTTCGATGGTAATGATGTTTTGGGAGTATGATTTAGAGAACCATGCTGGGGATGAGGATTAGGATGGTTGAACAGTAGAGTTTGAATTTGATTTAGAAATATTTGAATGAAAATTTGAAAGAGAAATGGGATTTGAAGGAGTTTTTGTGAGGTCATAGATTTTGGATTATTGAGGGTATGTTTGAGGGATGTATCTTGTTTTTGGGATGAAGGGTTTTCACAAAATGGTTCTTAAAATAGAGAAATTGACTTAGGGACTGGTTCTGGCCCAAAAGTTACATAGTAATCATAATTACCTTTGTAAGAGCTGATAGGTAACGCTTGATGAGTTGTTTTTTATGTTGCCTTGCCTTCGAGCTCCTCTTTATTTGTGGTATCTATTTTTGAAGTATGTATTTCCATGCTGGAGACACTCAGGTAGTTTCTAACTGGTTTCGGCGGCATCTATCCTGTTTTGTAAGAATTCATGGGTTAAGAAATCAGAGATGTAGTTAGTATCACCTCTTATGTATTCAATATCAAAATAAAAAATACTAAGTAATGCCTGCTATCGTGTAAAAATTTATCTTGAAGCTAAATTTTGGACCTCCTTTTGGAGAATTTCTTTAGCACTTTTGCAGTCAACCCTTAAAAGGAATTTTTTATTGATTAAGTCACTCTAGAATTTTAGTATGCATAAGACTATGCTTAAAATTTCTTTTTTAACACCGGAATAGTTTTTCTGTGTTTCATTCCAGTGTGCTGATGTAAATTGAATAATAACTTCTTTCCCTTCTTTGATTTGTTTAAGGATACCACCATAACTAGTTTCTGAATCATCAGTCTCAACAATTTTCCGTAGAGTTGGATCAGCTAGATGGAGACATGGGATTTCTATAATTTGTAATTTAATTTCTTGTATTAGTGATGTATGTACATATGTCCATGGTGCTAGATTCTTTTTAAGTCTATCCTGGAAAGGTTTAAGCTTCGTTTTTATGTTTGGGTAGTAATCTAATAAATAGTTGGTGCTACCTAGGAATCTTCGGAGTTGGTTCTTATCAAGAATTTTGTCTGGGAACTTTTCGGCAAACATTAGTGATCTTTCAATCGGTGTAATAGTGCCCTGTGTAATGTAATGTCCTAAGAATTTTATTTTTGTTTGAAAAAGACTAATCTTAGACTCAAAAATGACGAGACCATTGTTTTTAGTAATTGAAAGAAATATTCTTAGGTGTTTAAAATGTTCATCTATGGTTTTTGAGAAAATTAGAACATCATCAATATAAATAATGCAAAATTTACGGTAATCGTTGTAAATGCCATTCACGATCTTCTGAAATGTAGAAGGTGCATTTTTTAATTCAAAAGGCATTACATTCCATTCATATTGACCAAACGGAAATGTGAAGGCAGTTTTATACTTGTCTTTTGGAGCAATTTGTATATCCCAAGAACCTGATTTCATATCAAAATTTGAAAATATATAGGCATCATAAAGTCGTTGTATTAAATTTTTTTAGTTTGGAATAGGGAATATAATCCATTTAAGTGCTTTATTCAATGGTGTGTAATTAATTACTAGTCTAGGTGTTCCTCTCTCTATTTCGGAGGCTTTATTGACATAGAAAGCTACACAGCTCCAAGGGAATTTGGATTCAGAAAATAAATTTTTTATTGATGAGATCTTGGATTTCTTTTCTGTAGAATTCTCGAAGATCACTATTCATTGCAATGGCGGTTACTTTGGTAGTAATGTTGGTTTCATCGAAGGAGGGATCATATGGAAGATTAATAACATGTTTCTTTCTTTTTCAGAAAGCATTTGGAAGATTAGAACACGCTTGTTTTTTTATGAGATTATGGAGTTCAGATATTTGTTGGAGTTTGTGGGTCCTGTAATTGGGTCTCGATGCGTGCAGTATGAATATTTCTTTTAATCTCATTTAATGTAAAGGTTTTTGTTTGAACAATATTATTAATAGCGTTTTCATATATAGAGCAAGCTTTAAGAAGGTTAATCTTTCTAATATGTTTTTTTTCTATGAAATTAAAGGGTAAATTCTTATGATGAATTTTTGAAAGTAATAGCATTAGTGCATGCAGTATAGGGTGTTATGAGATTATGAAAAGGAGATCCTAGAATAACCATATAGTGTATGTCTCGAATGACTAAGAAAGAAGTTCTTAAAGCGATACCACCATTTATAATAGAGGCTTCAACTGTTGAGGAAACTGTTAGTTTAGAATCATTAGCAGCTTGTGATTTTTCTTGGGTTTTTTGAAGGAATTTGGGGCAAAATCTTCTTTGCTACAATTTAGGTCTGCCCCTGTATCGAAAAGGGTTATGGTATCTAGAGAGAATCCTTTTTGCAAATTCAAGTTTTACTTTAATGATGTATTTTCGTGATGTTATTTCTTTTAAGACGAAAAGAAAATCTTCAAAAATACTATGTATCGATTGAATTTGGTCGTTATTGTTATGATCCTCGTTATTGAGAATTTCTATTGTTTGCTTAATAGTTTGGTAATCCTGGACTTGTTTTTCTTTGAGTTTTTAACTGTCGAATTTTAACTCTTTCATTTCCTTGTATAGGCTATGTAAAGTGGGAGTTTTAAAATTATTGTTAGAGTTACTAAGAATTTGAGTAAGGTTATAAGGTTCTGATTTAGAGGAATTTTATTGGAGAGGTTTGTCGGGTTTATCAAGCATTGTAGTAACTGAGTAAAGCATTTTTCTTGTAATTAGGGATCATTAAATTGTTTTATTAAATCAATAAGAGGTTGTTGTTCTTTAGTAATAGTATTGATGGTGTTGGCGTTCGATCGTTTGGTTAATGTATACCGTTAGGGTTCCATAATTTCTAACAGTCAGCGGAAGCATGAAAACAAGAAACGTATTACCTTTCACCAGGGTATGTTAAAGAAGATGGAATCTCGCTGGAAGTCTGCAGCCTCACTATTTTAGGCATAACTCTCTCATCCGATCTCAGAATTGAGTGATCTACAAGCCAAAACGATCCACTCTTCCGTGGCTTTCTGCCAGTATATCACACATCCAGTTCTGTGGTCTGTATGATTTTATAAAAATCATAGAAGATGGCGGACAACAGCAACAAACAACCTTCCAGTCTTCTGCTGTATTCCCAAGTCAAATCTCGACGTCGTATGGGCGACGATTTTTGAGATCTTCTCATTCTACTGTTCCCTCAACCTCCTCACAATGTTAGGCGTGATTAATCACATAGATTAAGATTTCCGAATAGTTGAGATGAGTTATATATGGGCTACAACAGGGACCAGTAGGAGAAATTAAAGTTGGGCCTCCATTGGGCTTAAGTATCCAAGCTTATCCCAAAGCGTATACTTAAGTCCAATAATAATAATATACACCACTAAAATATGATTACTGCACTACCGTTCTAATCCCATAATTACGTTATGGCTCCTTCTTATTATGAGCCCGTTAGTCTCCACATGTTTAAGATATACAATGCCCATTAATTAATTAAGTTACTGACAACTCAATTAATTAATATCTCATCCAAGAGTAGTACTACTAAACCTCATTATCATGCAGGAATAAATTCACCTATAGGGTTTACATGATAATCCTTATGAGCTCCTCAAGGAGACATTATCAACATATGACGGACACGGATTCCTTCTACAATCAACAGCACACCATAGAGACAGCACTACTTCCCAACTCACCGAGTTTTTTGATTTAATTACATGTAAATCTCACCCATTGATGAATCAAAGAAATATATACTGCCTTACGTGTCGAGGTTATTATATAGGGATTAAGAGCACGAACATCCATAATAACTGAGATCAAGTTCTCCTATAAGTCAGTATAAGTTGAACGATCTCAAGTGGTCCCACTTAATACGCATAAAGTGCACTAATGTGATTCTATAGCCAAGACAAGCTAATACCAAACCACACTACAACCATCCCGATAGAGAGACCCGTCTATCTCTATTGTGAGCATCTGTTTATACTTTATAAGAAAAATGATAATATGATCTTCCGTGTGTTGTCGCACAACATATTATCTACAGTATAAAGTAAGTGGACTATTACATCGAACATATAAATAAATTATATGATGCAATTATTTGATCATATGATTCTCATTTCAAATAAATTATTATAACATTGTTCATATAAAAAGCTAAACTTTTAGTATACAAACCAACAGATGGATGGGTCAGAATTGAAAGATTCAATGTCATCTTCATGTATATTAAAAATATTGTCTTTTTCTTGTGAAGAATCAGAGTATATTGATCCGTCTTCTGATTCTTCATCGAACGATGTTAAGAGTAGGTTCGAGATTTTATTAAGAACTTATACATCAAGTTGAAGTTCATGTAATCTTCTTTTGAGTTTGTAATACCTTGCAATATGTCCTGGTTTATTGCATCTAAAACATTTAACAGATGTTTTTGTACGATCTTTATTATTTAACAGTTTGTTTTTCTATTTTGGAATTATTATAATATGCTGGGCGTTTGAAGGATTTATATTTTTTATTATAATCGTTTTTAAACTTATTGGGGAATTTTTTTCTATCACAATTAGAATTATATGTCTTTGATGAACATATATCAAATTGTTTGCAAAAAGTTCCGAGTTCAGTCTTTGTTTGTTTTAACTCACATTTTAGGTGTTGTTGGATTTTTAACTCTTGGCATATATTTAATCCTTCTTCATGAATAATACTAATCAAATGACCATAAGTATAACTGTCATAATCAATTATTTGCGATCCTGAAAGAGTTCGGGTTTTAAATCTTGGTAAACCTGCCAGAAATTTTTCTTTCCAAAAAGGTTGATTAGAATCATCACAATACATAAGTCTGGTTATAAAATTATTCTTGTATTCTTGAAAATCACTAAGTTTTCTGCATCGAAGGTTAGATAGGAGTTAAGTATTTCCATTTCTAATATGAGTGGGGTCGCCAAAGAAGTGCATAGAAATAGTTTGGATTAGGGTGGTGACAGCGTCTTGTTGGGGTTCACCATTGTCCTCTCTTAAAGGAGGTCCGTCTAAATCTAATTTTATAGCTTTTAGAATATCAGAGTGTTGTGATGGTGTGGGATGAAAATCTCACCATTCTTTTAAGTGTCCAGAAAAGCCTGATGTAAGGATTTCAGCAACGGCTCTATCTTGGGAATTATTTTGTGTTCTGTTAGCATTGGCTGTCATGGTCATTTGTTGTAATAACAAAAGTATTTGATGTTCTCCTAGACCATCAATGTTCCAATTATAAATTGAAGTGGAATTAAATCGGGTTTGATTGATGGGTTGAAATTGGATTTCAAGGTGATTATTAGGAAGTAGTTGAATATCCTAATTAACTCTATTAGAGGTAATGCCATTGATTCTGGAAGTAGTAGGGTGATAGGGGTGTCTTGTGATGTATGTACATTAAAGGGATTAAAGAGTTTTAATGTCTGGCCTCACCAGACATATTAAAATAAAAATAATTGTATATTGATTTGAAAGATTTTTATGTATTGATTTGCATATTGAGATAACAATATAAATATAAATAAATGATCAATCAAAGAATTTAAAATAAAAATAATTATTTAAAGAGAAAGGAAACAATATACTTCAATTTTTTTGTATATATAATAAAAGAACACGATATTAAACCTCATGTGTCATATGGGCTTCACACTAGTTTTATTCATATATATTACGCCTAATTTTTTATAATAATTTTGTAAATTAATTAAACTATATTAGAGCTTTATTATTTTATATAATGATTTTTTAAAAATTTTAAATTTAAACATAAAATATTTAAATTTAATTATATGGGTGCAATTTGCTAAAAATATAATCTTGTTTTTTTTTTTTTTTTTAATCTCAGAGGTTTTAACTACATCGCAATTTAAGTTAAGGTTGTGGTTTTTTGTGCAATTAACTAAAAAATGACATAGAAGCTGATATAGCAATTGTCAGCCATATCAGTGATCGAGTAGCATCTGGCTACACAATAAAGATTTCAAAGTTAGTGGTCCTTTTTGTTAAATCTCAAAGGTTGATGGTTTTTTTTTTAATTAACACAATTGTTTATATAAAAGTGTTACTTGTGTCACCGAAAGATATCAAATAATCCCTCTATCCTATTAAGAAGTTTACAGTTACTGTAGATACATGTTATAAAAAGGTTGTTTTTTTTTACTTACTTTTAAAAATAGTTTTGTATTTTTAAGTAATAAATAAATTATAAAGTAAGTTATCTAAGTTGTATATTGGTGACAATTTAGAAATTAAATTGTGTTGTGAGGTTGTTGAATTGTGTCGTTTCCTTATTTAGCGGTGTGAATTTATTTATGAGGCAGAAAAAAAAGTAAATATGAATTTATTTAAACAACATAGAGAGTAGCACTTTTTAGTGAAATGAATTAAAATTTTTACGTAAAAGAATAAATAAAAACCTTTTAAAAATATTTTCTTGTGTGCTATATTGCACTGATCTTTGATCTATATAACAAATAGAGCCTTTTAATTTGACAAAATAAAAATAAACAAAGATCCTAGAAAAATTTTAAAACCTAAAGATAAAGGAGCATTATTGCATTTGTTTGTATGCGTACAAAATTCTTGGTCGTTACACAATCTATATATTACTTTCGCAACTAATTTTTGCACTAAAACTCAATAAATATTCCCTAAAGCATAAGAACATGATTATGATTGAATGGGGTGGGAATGGAATCATCATTCCTAATTTTGTTCACATTCATGTGATTGGTATATTTTTATTAAAGGAATCCCGATTCCAAAGGAATGTGTATTCCCTTATTTGTGATAACGGACATTCCTCCCACTCCCATTGTATTGCCCATCCCATTCCTTAGTCCCCCTACCCACCACCCACCCCACGCACACTTATATATATGTATATATATAATTATATAACATCTATTTATATAATTATAAAAATTATATTACTATTTTTCTACTTAACATGTAGTAATATTTATTAAAAACATTTGTATTAAATTATTTAATAAAAAATAAAATATTAAATAATTTAAAATCTAAATAAAAAAATAAAATATTTTTATATACTCAACTACGTAAAAATATATATAATTAAATTAAATTCTTAAAAATTTTAAATATAAATTTATAATTATTTTAATATTTATTCAAAATAAGAATTAGTGAATTACATAAAAAAATTTATACTATTAATTAAATTGAATGTAATCATTTAATATAAAAATAAATATAATTTTTTATACATAGTTTAATATTTTTTAATATATATAAATTTTTTTATTGGTATTTTAAATTTTATTTATATTTTAAAAATATTAATATTTTATTTTTAATTTAATATTTTTCTATAATTGTTAAAATATATAAAATCTTCATTAAATTTTTAATTAATTTAATATTTTATATAAATTAAATTTTAAATGTAATATTATAAAATAAACTATTAATGAGATTAAAATTAATTAAGAAATACAAATTCTATTACTTGAGTTATTCCTAACTATGTCAATCATGATAAAAAATTATTTTTAATCATTCCATTACCATTACATTCCATTCATGAGTTTATTACATTCCCTTATTATTTCATCTAATCATACTAATCTAGCCAAAGTATTTCTTAAAAATTATTCAAATACAAACTTATTTATAACTTAAAGAGTAATTAACAATAATCAACATCCTCCAAAAAGTTCTTTATTACAATATTAAATATTACATGTTGGTTTTAATTCTCTAAATTTAATGAGCCAAAACAACTCTCCAAACTTTATTATATAAAACATTGAATTACTTTTAATAATCTTTTCTTGAAATTTTCATTTGAGTATTAATTACTTCACATTCATGAACATTGGGAAATTAAAATTAAATAAAACATAAAGAGAGTGTTGGAGGTGATTGAAAATATAATTTTTAAAAATTTTGATATTCTCTATTTTATGTAAAATACGCTTCAAAATTTAAAAAACCTTTGGAGTTGCTCTAACCTTTACTAAAACCTGATTAAAATGAATGAGCTTGCATATGGTGGGCATATATGTCAAGTTCATCTTGATTCCATTCCCTTTTTATGCTGATGAGCTTTCAAGAAATGAGCAACAAGCATGCAACTTTCCAGATGATCCAAATTATTTTAAGAATGTTGATCTATCAAGACGAGAGACATCATCCTGACTCTTTAGTCTGTAGTTCTTTCAACCTTCTTTTTGCATATATTGTGACGATCACTGTGGTAAAGACTGCAAGGATAAAGCCAGCAACGCTGAACGTAACCTGAGTAACAGATAAAGTGTGCTGGTTGTGCGAAGCATCAGCAATTGTTTGTATGATGATTCCACTGCATTTAATTTGGAAGAATGACGGTACATGAAATAAAGAAATTAAAGAAAAAGATAGTTTATCACATTATATAAAATCTGCTTTAAAAATCATATTTGACATCATTCTTTGCTGTAACATGTCTTATCATATAGTTTCTTTTCATTGCCTCATTTTCTGAGACATCTATACATATAAACTTTCACAATATAAAACACCGATAAAACATTATTTGTGAAATAAGGAATCTAGTTTGAAAGATAACCTTATATCCAAAGAAATCTTAAGTGTGTTTCTCTATGTTTCATTTTAATCATTCGTGTTCTAATCCTACCTCTCTACGTATCCGTCTTAATATTCTTATTTCTACGACCTCAAATCAAAGTTACTTTCGCCGAACAATATAAAATCAACAACAAAAAAAAATAGGATTTCAATCAAAAGTTACACAAAAAAAAGCATTGGTAACAACTAAATTAGAGTGATAACATTGTCAAATAACGAAACAGCGGCACATGTACACATGCTCAACAAAGTACAATATTCTCCTACATAATTTTCATTTGTTTGTTAATTAGGTGTCGAAGGGGGCAGAGAAAGAGAGAAAGAGCTCACGTATATAGAGTAAGAAATATTTCTGGAATCATTCCCACCACTGTCCCTAACAAGTAAGGACCATACTTCACATCTGAAGCCACAGCACAGTAATTATATATTATGTAAGGAAATGGAGAAGTTCTGATGAATGCCACAGCTCTGAACTGGTTAAACAAATTTCCCTCCCCTGCTAATCTTATCACAGAAGCTCTCTTTGGATATTTATCTAACCATTCCTACAAATAATATAACATGAAGTTTTTGATAGAAGAAAATCGAAGTAAAATACTCTTAGAAACAGTATATATAGTGAGTTATCATATGTTACCTGAATTTTATGATAAAAAAGTGAACCAATGAAATATGGAAGAGACACGCCGATTGTCACTCCTCCAATAACCAACAAAAATCCATAACCGTATCCAAAAGTCATCCCAGCAAGCCACATGGAAGGTGAAGAAGGTAAAAGGAGGCATGGAAATATTGATATGGTACCAAATATTATAAGTCCTAACTCTATTTTGCTGAATGTTTCCCTCTCCCAAATCATTATGGGGATAATTTCCTAGAAGAGAAATACATACTGTGATGAATTAATTAGACATAAATACAATGATGTTATAGGTTTCCCCACACAAATACACATAAATTCTTTACGCCAAAACTTCAAAATTGTTTAAAAATATTTTCACGAATATGAGTCACCTTATCCATGAGAAAAGGTCCAACCCTTATGAAGATAACTGCACCCAATACCCCCACTAATAACACCACTAGCAGCAGGATTGCCCACCACAACAACCAACACTGTTGGCCGTCACCTCTAGAAGGGGGTGTCTCCTTTTGAAATTGGGCTCCATAATCATAACCAGCCTCTAATTTCACGTAGTCTCCCTCGACCTTAAGATTGATATGGCCGGCATTGTAAGTCATCACAAACAAATCAAGATCCAATTCTATTGTTTAATCAATTAATCGAACGAATTATGGGGCCACCACTGGCCCTCTGATTAATGGGATATAAATCTTCGTAGGAGCAGTTGATATATAGGCTAACCTTTCTACTTCCTTCTATATAAAAGTGAACAAAGCAGGAAAAATTAATGTTGGCCAAAATGGAGAAAGAAGAGGAGAAAGGAAATAGGAGATCTGTGAACGACATTCCAATTACGTGGATGGTATTCAGTATTTTGCAGTAAAATTAAATATATACGATTATTTAATAATATTATGGCTTGTGTGTCAATTGCATTTTTATGCAACTCAGTATCAACTAATTTATTCTCACTATATATGTTCATTTTTTAATCATATGTACTAACATTCACATTTAATATATTATAAATATTATAAATTTTATTTTATTAATTTATGTTATTAACTTTGGTAATTTAATTTTTTTTAGTGACTCTTGTAAATTCTTCACGTATCATTGTGCAAGCATATTAAAAAATTGTACTTTTCGGTAAATTATGTAAGATATAAGAATGATATTTCGGAAAACAAATATAATAATGTGTATGCGATTAATGGATCAAAAATCGTAAAATACTAAGATTTTTAACTAATTGAAAAAATAACTGCACATCAATTTTTTTTTGCATGTTCAGTCAAAAAATCAATTAAAATCTAGGGTTAATTGCAAGAAGAAAAAAAAAAATTCAGATTCACTCTCAATGCAAATTTGTCCTCACTTTTGGAATTTTATAGAAAAAAAACTCCACATTTTAGCATTGTTGCAAAATGCACCCAATATGTGATATATTTCTTAAAAGTATGTATTAAGTAGAGATTCGATCTACCTTTAAAAAATCGATTCAAGTATTCTTCATGAGAAAGAGAAAAGATTCAAGTATTCTTGAATTGGTTTACCTCTTAAGAATCAATTCTTCAAGAGGAAGAGAATCGATTCAAGTATTCTTGAATAGATTTGCATCTTAAAAGTCGAATTTTTAAGAGATACTTGAATATATTTATATCTTAAAATCGATGTTTCAAGAGTTAGAGGGTCGATTCAAGTAAGAATCGATTCAAATATTTTTTAAAATTTACCTCTAAAGTATTGATTCAAGTATTCTTGAAAAAGTATTCTTCAAGTGAAGGGGGGATCAAATACTCTTGAATCGATTTACCTCTAAAGAATTAGAGGTTGAAAAACTAATTCATGTATAGAATCGAAATCTTAAGTTCTTTAAGGTAAATCATTATTTCATATCAAATAACATTAAAATTGAGTTTGTAAATATTTGTTAATTTTTTAAATTTAGTATATTAATATTTATATATTTACATATATCTTAATTATTCAATTATGACATATGAATTATAAAATTTATTTTATTTAGTAGTTTATATAATTTGAAACTAATAAAATTAAATAAAAATAAATTAATAAATTCATTACAAATTTATGAATATTTAAAAGAATATTATATATAAATTAATTTTATTTATATTATATATATATATAAATATCATATTAATTTCTTAAAAATAATAATTAATGGAAATAGAATTATTATTATATAGTTAATTAAAAAATATTAAACGTAATCATGAGTAAAAAGTAATATTCCATGTAAATATTATTTATAATATGTATATTAAAAAAATATGATTTTATTATTGATAGATACACAATTTAGAGCATATTTACTCTCTAATACAAAGAAAAAATAAAATTACTAACCACCACACAAAATAATATTGAAGAGACCAAATTACCCTTAATTAAACAAAATATTTCCCAACACGTAATCTCTATTTCTCTCCGGAATTCCCAAATCGATCACTCTCTCTGTGGGCTTTCATTTTCTCAAATTCGCCCAGCAAATCCAAGAATGATGTCGTTGTCCACGGTGAACGCCACCGGTAAGAAATTACTCTGCGCAGCTCTGACGGTGAGGTTTTCGAGGTGGATGAGGCGGTGGCGCTCGAGTCGCAAATGATTAAGCACATGATCGAGGATGACTGCGCCGATGACACTATCCTTCTCCCCAATGTTACCGGTAAAATCCTGGCAAAGGTCATTGTACTGTCACGTTCAAGTCGCCGCTTCCGCCATCGACGTTGAAGACAAAGTCGGCTCCACCATCTCTGATGATGACCTCAAGGCATTTGATACCGAGTTTTGTCAAAGTAGACCATGCTACTCTCTTTGACCTGATTCTGGTAATATTTTTAACTATGCCTCTTGTTTTTGATTGATTGCGGTGTTGGTCTTTTTTCTAACCCTAGGTATTTTTTGCGAAATTGTGCGTTTGGTTAATATTTGAATTGTGCCTCTTGTTTTTGATTGATTGTCAGTGTTGTAAGTCCTCTGTTAGTTGCCTCACTACTAGTTGGATTTTAATTAGAGAAACCAAATGTCTACCCTGTAATTTGAAAAGGATAGTGGTGGAAAGGGAAACCGAATGTCTACGAATTAGATTTCAATTAGAGAAACCGAATTATACATTTTAGATTTAATTTGTATGCGTTTTAAATTTCTCTAGTTGGTGTATTGGATTCCAGATTTCATTTCTTTAGTTGGTTGTTTATCCCTTTTCTATCACTACAAGAAACTGCCAGAATACCGACGGATTTACCGATGAAAAAAAATCGTCGGTAATTACCGACGGTTTACCGACGAATTACTGACGATTTATTGATTTAATGGGATTTATTTTTAAAAAATCATCAATAAAAATTTCTGATGGTTTTTGCGACGGATTACTGACGGAATTAACGACGGATTATTTGTCCGTCGGTAAATTCGTCGGTATTTTGGAGGAAATAAATCCCGGGAAGATTACCGACGGATCTATCCGTCGGTAAATATTCAGAATTTTATTTTTTTAAAAAATAATTTTAGTCTTTAATTTCCCGACGGAGTTTTTCCGTCGGTAAATATAATAAAATTTATTTTTTTTAAAAATAATTTTAGTCTTTAAATTACCGACGGATTTATTCCGTCGGTAAATATATAAAATTTTTATTAAAAGAAAATTAATTTTAGTCATTAAATTACCGACGGATTTAATCCGTCGGTAAGTATATAAAATTTTATTTTTTAAAAATTAAATTAGTCTTTAATTTACCGACAAATTATCCGTCGCTAAATATATCAAATTTTATTTTAGTCATTAAATTACCGACGAAATTTTTCCGTCGGTAAATATATGAATTTTTATTTTTAATATACCGACGGAATAATCCGTCGGTAATTCCAAGAGTAATAAAATTAGGGTATACAATATATCGCTCAATACGGCTTCACCCCCAAATCCATCAAAACATTCTTCTCCCAATTTCTCCTACTATCCCGGGCAAAGTCGCCGCTTCTACTGTCGCAGACCGAGATCGACGGCAATCCTCCTCTACTAAGCCATTCTCTCCCTCTCCTCCCTGCACTCCCTTCCCCTACTCTCTCTCTCTCTCTCGTTCATTCACCGCCGCACACCCGTCAGCCTCGTCAATCCGCTGTCGGACCTAATTCTAGTGGCCGTCCGTACGCTGCCCAACATCAATCGCTCGCCACTGATTGTCGCCTACTTCGCGAACACCAGCCGAGGGTGTCAGCCGCAGCAGCGCCAGAAATGCGAAACCCTAAGCCCAAGGTATTTAAAATTTTAGAGGGAGGGGGGAGCCTGCCTCCAACGTGAAGCCCCCAATTGAAGCCCCCTAGGGCTTGCGCTGAATTTGGGCCTCTCGCGTTGCTGTCTTAAGGTTTGCATCGGTCCAGATCGTTCTTTTTCTTCTTATCAGATTGACCGCCGCCTGGGTTTTTTACGCCAGGCCTCACATCTGTAGTTTCAACGACTATCCGTCGGCCACGACACAGACATTGTTCGCTCTCCTTTAGGGCTGAATCTTTCGTCGCTGATATTAGCGGCTGGCCCACTCAATCGCCGAATATCTTTTGAGCTGGATAAATATTTATGTGCAAATTATAGTGCTGATGGATATTGGTTGTATCACAGAGAGAAGAAGAATTACTTTCAAGTAGGTGGAGAGAATATGCAGAGTATAGTGAAGGTCCTGGAGGACAGCTTAGTAGCATTTCCAAGTCAAATCAAAGACATTCTTTAGAGAGTCCTGAATCATTCCAACTATTCACAGATGAAGCAGAAAGAGTTGGTGTCTCTGTAAAGGGAGGGTTGTATGAGGTACTATTATCATCCAGAAGCTTCTTATCAATTCATGGTTTTTTTTTATAAATGAGCATTGTCTGTGGATCTTTTAATTTTACACCTGTATTAGCATTTTGTTTGCTCAGTCATATAAATTATATTATTGTTCAATAAGGTCAATTTGTTTGCTTTTTAAAATAAAACAGGACAGGAAATTGGTAATTTGTTTGCTTTCAGTTTATTTTTTAAAAATAAAAACTCCTCTCTTTGTCCAAAGTTAAACAAAAAATTTAAACAAGAGTGTTACGAGGCCATTGGTTTGCTCGTAATGGTCTTGATTGGCTTCCACTGCGCAGTTGGAGTATGCATATCGATGCCAGGTGCTCTCTAATTCTTCCACATGGTGTTCTTTTTTGTTCTTATTATAAATTGAGTACAGAGATATTTGTGAGATGCATATAAAGAGTGCTAGATTAATTTTTCTTGTCTGCAAGTCATCTCTCTCTATCTTTATTCTAACTACATTTTGATAAGATGTAATATATTCTTGTCATTATAATATTGTTCTCTATCATTTTGGAACCAAATTTTTATAATATTGTTCCCTTGGAAATAATGTCATTAAATTAAGACATGGATATGCTCCATCTCAGTCAAAGAAGCCAATGCAAGTAATTTTATAAAATATTTGCCAAATGTTTACTAGCATTCCTATTTTCTCTTCGACGACTTTTCCAGTGGTGTCTACTCTCTTAACCAGTTGTTAACAGGGTCGGGCACTGTTAGTATTATATGAATTTGCAACGTTTCATGAGATGGTGTTACTATGAGTTCCACACCGAATTTATATGATTTTGAGACTAGCAACACATGGTCTTTCTTAGATTATTCGTGCTCTAATTAACTGACATTGGTTCTATGTAAATTTTGATTTTTTTTTCTGAAAATCCTTTTTGTACCATGCGTGGTTTCTCTTGGAATATTCTTTAGACAATTACATTTATGCTTGTGAATGAAAATAAACTAAAATCATATTCTCCCAGCAAGATAATATATTGTGGAAACCTTTATGCTCTTTTGGTAGCCTCATTTTGTCATTCTAAAAATTTTATTATGCTGCAGCTGTAAAATATCTTTGAGAAATTTGAAGCCCAATATGTTGACTCTGTTTGATAACTTTTCTATTGTAGGTTTAGTGTTGCAGAAGATAAAGAGGAGTCTCTTCGAAGTTTACTACGTAGAACAACAATTGGAAATGGTCATTATCTTCTTCTTGCTCCCTGGATTCTGTGGACCAACTTTTATCTTACAGAAATTTAACTATGGACTCTTATGTAGCAGGGCCCCCTGAATCTGTTTTTGACTGGACGAAGGAAATAGACTCAGATTTGTCCAATCAGAATTCAAACAATCAGGCATTTTCTAGAAAATACTGGCGCCTTCTCCATTGCCAAAATGGTGATGTTTCTAATTCACATTAATTTATGGCTAATTATATGCGCCTTCTAGTTACTGGCTTTGGGCTTAAGTAATGATGTTATCTTTTATTTAATACTCCATATTTCTTCATGCAAGTTCTTAAACTTTTTTCTCTAACATTAGTTTAAATGCCAATCAAGGAAAATATTGATCTTCTTGGAAGCACTCGAGTTGGGAGTCGGAGGGTTATCCAAATTTCAGTTGGTTTCATGATCTTCTTCTCAATTTTAGGTAAACATAATCATATTGCATTTACTGGCCTGTCTCAGTTGATTAGAGTTGATTAGAGTTAGTAATTGGTGTTGTATGACTTTTTTTTACACTATCAGGAACAAAAATAATCAAATGCTCTCGGGGATTCGATGTGTCAATCGACTGCAAACTGATGTATATATTGATGCTGATGCCGATTTAGGAGAATTTAAAATGAAGATCATTTAGTCAAATATTTTGTATCCATGATTTAGTAGAATTATTAGAATTAAATATTTTGTGGTGAATTTGAATTGTGAAAATTTTATAATTTAAATATTATATTAGATGAATAATTTATATTAAGTAGTGTTTTGAAGGATTATTTAATATGAAATTTTAATTGTTTTATGGGTATTTATATTTAAAATATAATATAGTAATTTAATTTTAAATTACCGACGGTAAATTTTGTCATCAAATTTAATTTTTTTTTAAAATATACATAATTTACTGATGGATTTTTCCATCTCTAATTTACTGACGAAAAAATATGTCGGTAAATTCATTGCTATATTATCCTTTCCGATGAATTTGTATTGTTTGATTACCGACGGATATCTTTTTTTACTGACGAAAAATTCCATCGATAATTACCGACGGATTTAAAATTCTGTCGCTAAAAAATTACCAACGCAAGTTTTCGCGACAGATTCATTTCCGTCGGTAAGTAAGTTAGCGATGAATTTTCCACTGTTTACCGACGGAATTTTCCTTCGGTAATCAGACAGTTTCTTGTAGTGTATTTTCGGCAACTGAGAAACGTGAAATTTTATAGTTCTTCTTAATCTGGATTACAATTTCTTTGATTTATTTTTACTTGAGAAATAGAATTTGTCCCCTTTAATCTACGCGATGAATCTTTAATCTTTTGGACTTGCTTAGAATGTTAAAATTGAGTTATGTAAAGGATTGTACTACTTTGTTACTTAACTTAGTGAAGTACATATTGTTGGATTGTCACATATATGTAGGATTAGTAATTTGATTTTCAACTCGTGCTGCTGTCATTATTTTTGTTTGTCTAGTTTGTTCATATATGATGTCACAAGCAAAGGTGTTCTTGGTGCATAGCCTTTGAAAATACTTTCAAAAAAATTATTCCCTCTGGTTATTATTATTGCTGGTTTTGTGAACATATATATCAAGTGAAATAATAACGTTTTCACGTTATAAAGCCACTATGCTTTTAGGTATGATTTGTAGCTCAATGATCAGAAATGAACAATTTATTACCTTGATAAGTAGCTGGCTAATTTTTCTCAGATTTTTGTGAAGGTTTTAGTTATTGAATTAAGGTAGAGTGATTTGTATGCTTGAAATCGTAGAGAATAGGGAAAGAGTCTACTTGAGGAGACGCTTCACTGAATTCTTCTGCTTGTTCAGTCTTCTATATAAAATTGGATCTGATATTCTTTTAAGACTCTGTAATAGAGTGCTTTTCTATCTTCAGTTAATGTGATGTTTTACTTGATTTAAATTATGATCACTGGCTGAATTTTATGAAATACTGACTTTAAACAAAGTCATTTGGCATGTAGGATTTGCAAATTTTGATGAATTTTATACTGGTGAGAAGCAAAATATGCAAAAGATAATTTTTTCTGTTAATGATCTACCTTTAAACAAAATTTCCATGAATAAAGACACAAATTCAAATGATAATTGTAGGTCAAATATGAGGTGCAATACTTGTTGGCAAGAATTGGATGGATGAGCTGTTGCCACCAGCTGTAATCACCTTTTGTGTATCCATTGTTCATGTTTAAGGCTTCTTTTTTCTGTTACAATCCCTGTTGGATTCTTGCTTGTGAATAAATATGCATGATTTCCTTAATTACCTTCAAAAGGCCTTGAAGATGCCAATAAAATTCTCAACAATAATGGTTCTTGCCCCATATGTGATCAAGTGTTGTCCAAAAGGTCTGCAAAAAATCAAAAGAAAAATTTATCCTTTTATAGATTTGTGAATGAGCTGTGAATTGTTAGAAACTTAAGATGGATCCTGTTTTTTCTACTATAAATCAAATATTGTGGATATTCTGCAAGATTATTTTACTTTCACTATGCTGAGTCTGAGATGTCTGTTGTAGTCATTTTACATTCCTTTTTTGTATTTATCCTCTGTTTAACATCTAATGTATATGACAATTCTCTTGGTTTGACATTAATCTTTTTTGCATGTCAGTCTTATGAAGGCTGTTGAAATCAACCAGTGTGATGAATCAGCAAATGTATGAAGTTTCTCCTAGAAAAACTTTATGTCCACTCCAAATTTTAAAAAACGTGCTCATCAGCCTTTATGATAAAAAAATCATGTAAAAATGCTATCAGTTCTTCATAATTTTTTTTTGCTTTCTTCCTGCAGATGGCTATGTTTGGAATATCACCTCAATAGGTATTCTCAAAAGTAGAAGTTGGAATGACTTGTTTTTATGTTCACAAGGCCGGTTGTTTATGCAAAAAAAAGTGCAAAAAAAAAGAAATAATGAAAAAAAAATGAAATAGTGTAATAAAATTAAATTGTAAAAAATAAAAATGTGAAATAAAAAAAAAAAAGTAATAGTGCAAAAAAATTGTGCATATTAAATTGTGCAAAAAAAATTTGCCGGACCTCCACCGAAACTTAAAATGTGCAAACAAATTGTGCAAACAAATCGTGCAAAAACAAATTCGCCGGACCGCCGCCTGACCTCTGCCGTCGGCTGTTGGACCTCCATCGGAACTTAAAATGTGCAAACAAATTGTGCAAAAATAAATTGTGCAAAAAAATTCGCCGAATCGCCGCCTGACTTTCGCCGCTGGCTGCCGGACCTCCGTCGGAACTTAAAATGTGCAAAAAAATTGTGCAAATAAATTGTGCAAACACATAGGGGTATTTATGGTATCACAATTATAATTATGTAGTTATGAGTATTAGTGCTTTGATTGATGTAGTTTATAGCAATTATGCATTATTTTATATATCCAATAGTAAGTGACCCAAAAAATATATATTGCAACTATATAAAATATTCTAATATTTTTTAATTATTTATAAAATGTTTGACATTATTTTCCCTAAATAATATTAAGTATAGTATAAGAAAGTCCTTTTTGCTAACGTGTTGTTCACGTATAATCTTACTATTTATTTATTTTTTCTACACACTTATTATGACGTATTTACTTTAGTATCACAATTAATAAATAAATCATTCGCTATAAATAAATTAATTAGAATCAAATCAAATCACATATAGAAAAAAAAGAATAAATTGAGTTTTTTTTATATAATTGATATTTATTTTAGACAAACAGTAAAACTAAGGTTTTATTACTATGAGTTACATACTTTGATCATAATTGCACTTAAATACAATGAAAAAAAAAAGAAATACTAACAACTATATAAATAAATCACAAAGAGACAAAATGCCCCTATGTAGTTGTACATTTTTTAGAGAGATAAGGGAGAATAATAAATATTTTTCCATTGAATTATGTTATATGGTGATATTTAAAAAAGAAATACAAGTCAGAGTCTTTCAAATAATTAGAATATATGTAGGCAACAACTTGTGTGCCATTGGGCACACCGTGCACCCAAATAACCTTTAGTATTAAATTGTTTACCCTTTAGTATAAGGACGTGTACCCTTTATTTCCTAAAAAAATAAAGATAAATAAATAAAAGTACCCTTTCGAACAAAAATGTGTACCCTTATTAATTAAATTGTATACCCTTTAAAACAAAAAGTTGTACCTTACATACTTTGTACACTTGGGGACACAAGAGACTAACTCATATATATACATGTATATTAACTTTTTACATGATTTAGTAATACTTTACGTTATCAAAAGTAAAATGTTATAATTTGTTGCAATAAGGAAAAAAATCTCCTTAATTAATGTTATTACGTTATATAACACAGATTATTTAATTATAAAGAATAAAAAGAATAATTAAATATATATATATATATAGTATATTATAAATAGTAATCTTCCATATACTATAAATAGAAAGCATCTCACAGAAAATCACATAATCTTTTATTCTTTTTTTTTAGTTTGATTTATAGTTAGCTCTTTAAATTTTTATAACTTTCTTGTCTAAAATTTATTTTTAACATGTTATATTTTAGATTGATTATCCTTTTGAAAATATATATTTAAATGTTTTAATATATGAAGTGAATGCATAAGATTTTTTTATGTAATTATAAATCAATAAAATTCATAAATATCTTATTATATGTTACAAATAAACAGTTAAGAGATTTGTCTAATTCAATTTTTATCAGTACAATTATTACATATAAAATTTTATGTTAAAAAAATTAGAGTTTGCCAAATTATATTAAATAAAAGGGTTAGTTACATAAAAAGTCCTAACCTTTTTGCCGATTACAAATTAGTCCAATCTTTTTGATATTTATAAATAAGTACCCAAATTTATGCCCGTATTGAAACTCGAACGACCAGGCTGCTGGAGGCTACCTGGTGCTTGATGTGTCACATTTTTATCCACGTCATTCTCCACATGTAAATTAAAAAGAAAAAGAAAAAAAGCATTCATACGACGTCGTTTCTATCCACCTCCAATGTGCCATGTCAGTTGTGAACTCCCGCACATTTGACCACATTCTAGTTGCAATCATAGTCCCTAAAGCATATGCACAGCTTATTCCCCAAGTAATGGAAAACCTACAGAACCGGCGGCTCCGCCCCGAACATCCTCATTTTCTTGCGCTTTGCCACTGCATCGTTGTCAGCTTAGAAATGCTTGAGAAGTCAACATGCTTCGGAATCTTATTCCACCACATGAATATCTCATTCAAGTACCCTTGGTCTCTGTCGTTATACGAGATGGTGTCGTTTATGTGGTCCATCAGAAGCTGAAAAGTACAGTTTGACAGCTCAAACACCACGACACTGGAGTTGAAGAGTGCTTCTCTATTTCTGGTGGCTGAGATCTCTATATTTTTCATGGACGAAATAGGTTTTTCTATTGCAGGTTTGATTTATCCGACTTCTTTGATCGAGAATCTAGCCTTTTTTGCCATAGCTCCGACCCCAGCAACATCTCACGCTCCATCACCCGAAAAAAATCGGGCCATCGATGAATTTCTCAAGAAGGAGTTGTTGGATTGTATATTAAAAGTCTAGCTTTTTGTATGAACAATATTTAACGATATATTTGAAATGAGAATCATTGATCAAATGATTACGTCTTATAATTTATTTATATGTCCGATGCAATAGTCCACTTACTTTATATTGTAGATAATATATTGTGCAACAACATGCGGAAGATCATATTATCAGTTTTCTTATAAAGTATAAACAAATGCTCATAACCGATATAGACGGGACTCTCTATCGGGATGTTGTAGTGTGATTTGGTATTAATTTGTCTTGACTATAGAATCACATTAGTATGCTTTGTGTGTATTGAGCAGGACCGCTTGAGATCGTTTGATTTATACTGATTATATAGGAGAACGGGATCTCAGTTATTATGGATGTTCATGCTCTTAATCCCTATACAATAACCTCGACACGTAAGACAATATGTATTTCTTTGATTCATCAATGGGTGAGATTTACATGTAATTAAATCAACAAACTCAGTGAGTTGGGAAATAGTGTTGTCTCTATGGTGTGTTGTTGATTGTAGAAGGAATTTGTGTCCTATTAAATAGGCTGATGATGTCCCTTTGAGGAGCTCATAAGGATTATCATGTAAATCTTGCAAGTGGATTAATTCGGGCATGATAATGAGGTAGAGTGGTCCTACTCTCGGATGAGATATTAATTAATGGAGTTGTCAGTAATTTAATTAATTAATGGGCATTGTATATCTTAAATATGGGGAGAATAACAGGCTCATAATAAGGAGTCCATAATGTAATTATGGGATTAGATCGGTATTGCAGTAATAATATTTTAGTGGTATATATTATTATTATTGGACTTACGTATAAGCTTTGTGCTAAGTTTAGATACTTAAGCCCAATGGAGGCCCAACTCTAATTTCTCTTCCTGGTCCCTACTGTAGCCCATATATAAGTCATCTCAGCTGTTCGGAAACCCTAACTAATTGATTCACGCCTAACACTGCGAGAAGGGAAAGTGAACAGAAGATTGGGAATATCTTTAGGATCGTCGCCCACACGACGTCAAGATTGAACTTGGGAATACAGCAGAAGATCGGAAGGTTGTTTGCTGCTGCTATTTGTCAAATTCCACGATTTCTATAAAATTGTGTGGAACTCCAAACTATTTTTGTGATACACCGTTGGAAAGTCACGGAAGAGAGGATCATTTTGGCATAAAGATTACTCAAATCAGAGATTGGAAAAGGAAGTTATGCCCAAAACTGTGAGGTTGCGCTTGCTACCGATGAGAATCTTTCTTCTTCAATATACCCTGGTGAAAGGTAATACGTTTCTATGTTTTCTTACTTCCGCTGATATAGAATCGTATGGAACCCTAATGGTTAATGTTAACCAAATAATCGAAAGCTAACAATTGGTATCAGAGCTTCGGTTTCGTGGTGAAGCGTAAAACGTTAGGCTAGGGTTTATGTGTCAAACGTGAATTAGGGTTTAGAATTATTGTTTCTTGTTGAATACTCTATAAGTTTGAGAGCACTCGACGAAAATTTGATTATCAGGATATTTTGAAAATTTGATAATCTGAAAATTTGAAAAATTTAATAATATGGATATTTTCAAAATTTTGATAATCTGGAAATTTCAAAAATTTGATAATCTGGATATTTTCAAAATTTTGATAATCTGGAATTTTCAAAAATTTGATAATCTAGATATTTTTGAAAATTTAATAATCTGGAAATTTCAAAACTTTGATAATCTGGATATTTTTTAAAATTTGATAATCTGGAAGTTTTCCAAAATTTGATAATCTGGAAGTTTTTGAAAATTTGATAATCTGAAAATTTTAAAAATTTAATAATCTTGAAGTTTTTAAAAATTGTATAATCTGGAAATTTCAAAATTTTGATAATCTAGATTTTTTCAAAAATTTGATAATCTGGAAATTTCGAAAATTTGATAATCTGGAGATTTTAAAAATTTTGATAATCTGAAAGTTTCAAAATTTTGATAATTTGGAAATTTTAAAAATTTGATAATCTGGTCGATATTGACAATTTTGATAATTTGGACAATATCAATAGTTTCAAAATTTTGATAAACGGGAAGTTTTTCAAAAATTTGATATTCTGGTCGATATCGATGATTTCGATAATCTGCACGATATCGACGGTCGATATCGATTATTTCAAAGATTTGATAATCTGGAAATTTTTAAAAATTTGATAATCTGGAGGTCTTTACCTTCATTCGTGCTTGGTGGCGAACAATCGAATTCGCTCATATATAACTGCCATAACTGATTTAATTATCTGATTATTCTTATATATGTATGCATGATTCTCTGTTATTTACAGCCTTATGTGCTGTAATAGGAGCATGTTAGGATGCATATTTTATTACTGAATATTATATGTCTGTAAAAACCCTCGGTGTTAAATAACTAAGTGAGAGAGGGGATTGGTAAATAATTCCTGCGGCCTCCATTATTAGTTTGTAAGTGATGTGAGTAAACTTGCATGTTGGCAATAGGCCTTTCTCCACAACGGATGAGTTTATTCACAGATCACTGGTGCGAACTTCTTTATGATGATTGTAGGAAGTTATACGAGCACGTGTGTACTTCTTCAACTGTAAGGCACACAAGCTTGCGCAATGGACTTGGTATTAAACATTTGTGAACACTTAGGTGTAAATAATAAGTATCCTCCCCAACGGAGTCACTGTTGTTATTTGCATGGCTAAAAAGGAACCGACTATTAATTATTTTTTCATGAAGTTAGGGTGACGAATAAAATTAATGGATAAAACCTTCTCTTGTAAATATTCGGGTTTGTATACGTCCACACTGATATAGCATCTAGACTCACGGTGCTTGAGATGTTGGTGATTTTTATTTTATATTATTTTGAGGGAATTAATATAAATGGATAAATTCGAAGTATTTGATCAGTGTGTTTATTTATGATTCTCAGGATTTTCAAATGGTTTTATTTCACTTATTGTTGACTAAAAAAAATTATATTTATTGGTCTATAATTAGATGATTAGAAAAGAATCTTGGTTTTAAATCTTACTGCTTAGGTAAACATATGTGTTCTCACTAAGGATATTCTGTGATGCTTATTAATTAAAGTCTCTAGTGGAGAGGTAAGAGGTTCATAGAAATATGATGGTCTCATCGACTCTTCGGGTACTTGATTGAGGTTAAAAGGCAGGAGGACATGGTTAACTTGATGAATGAATTGGAAATACTTCGAGAGTAGAAGGGGAAACCTAGGTCAATTTATTCTTCATTATTTGCCTAGATGTTTTGAGCAAGTTCCACCTGAATTACAAGAGGTTGTATTCGGTGGGAAACTTCTGACAAAACAATTGGCGAAGGAAATAAATTTTCATCAAGTTGTGAATAAGGTTAGTATCTCATTCACTAGTTGTTGAAATTTAATTAGTGATGGCATCAACTGACACGTCGTGTGTAGATACCGGAATCACTAAAAGTGTATAACTAATTGATGATGAGATCAATCATTACATGGGTAAGCTACGAAAGTAGTGCCTGTTGCAGTGAGAGTTTTTTTTTATCTTCTGATAGGAATAAACGTTTGATTATGAGAAATTGTCTTTACATACATTTTCATAGAAAGAATTTCATTTCAGTTTCTATGCATTTATAGATGGATACTCCATTTCATTTAACTAACATGGTCATAGTGAGGAGGGATAGAGCTATAATTTGTTATGGTTGGTGGAAAATTTACATACTCTTAAATCATGATTATCCCATGGATGCAACAAATAGTAATTAATAACCCGTCTTCTAATCTAATAAGAGAAAGGAACCTTCGGATATGAACCAATCATGACCTAGTGTTGTATTCGGTGGGAAACTTCTGACAAAACAAGTGGCGAAGGAAATAAATTTTCATCAAGATGTGAACAAGGTTAGTATCTCATTCACTAGTTGTTGAAATTTAATTAGTGATGATATCTACCGACACGTCATGTGTGGATACCTGAATCACTAAAAGTGTATAACTATTTGATGATGACTTAATCATGACATGGGTAAGCTACGAAAGTAGCGCCTATTGCAGTGGGAGTTGTTTATTTATCTTCTGATAAGAATAAACGTTTGATTATGAGAAATTATCTTTACGTACATTTTCAAAGAAAGAATTTCATTTCAATTTCTATGCATTTATAGATGGATACTCTATTTCATTTAAATGACATGGTCATAGTGATGAGGGATGGAGCTATAATCTATTATGGTACGTTGGTGAAAAATTTGCATACTCTTAAATCATGATTATCCTATGGATGCAACAAATAGTAATTAATAACCCGTCTTCTAATCTAATAAGAGAAAGGAACCTACGAACATGAACCAACAAACATACCTTTTGGAATATGAAACTAGGTCATGATTGTCTTATCTACGCAAAGGGGTGTAGAGCCAAAGATATGTTGGAATTGGTTAATTCTGATTTATGTGGTCCAAAGACTATCCAGGCGAGAGGTGGTTAGATATACTTTGATGCACCGTAAGTCTTAGTACTATGATTAATTCAAAAGTGCATGGCTCATGTGGTGAAGGGTCATTGAAAATATATCAAGTACTTCTTAGGATAGTTTAGGAGCTATTTGTCAGAGATTGGGATTGAATCCCAAGTTGTCAATACCAGGCAGACCCCAACCGACTGGTTTGGCGAAAAGAAGTTATAAAAGTCTTATGGAAATGGTTAGATAGATGATGAGTTATTTGGGATTACTAAGTTAGTTTTATGGGTATTCCTAGAAATAACATGTCGTAATGATGTTTGTGTGTTTGTGGGATATCCTAGAAAAATGAAGGGTGACTTATTTGATAGTCCAAAAGATCAAAGGGTGATTGTTAACACAAACACTAGTTTTTTGAAAAAATGACTATGTAATAAATCACAAAGCCATGTATAAATTGTTCTAAAGGTGTGAGAGGATAACACAAAGTATAGTACCAATTGTACAAGAGGATATACTATAAGGAAACTGCATCGCATGATACGTCTGATACACAATTGCGTGTAGTGCTTTATCATAGTGGGAGGGTTGTTTTACAACCTGATAGATTTATATTTTTAGAGAGTCGTAAGACTTGGTCCCTAATAAACATAAAATCGGCTCATAGGTACGACCAAGCACTACAAGATAGAAATGCAGAATCTTAGCAAAGTGAAATGAATTTTGAAATAGATTTTAAATTAGGTCTGGGTGTTTGTAGAACCGCGAAATGGTGGTAAAGCCATTGGAAGTGGCTCTACAAAATAAAAGAGGATCAGACGCTAAGGTGATACTTTAAAACAAGGCTTGTTGCATAAAGGTACACTTATAAAGAAGGGTGAGTGTGAGTATGAGGAATCCTTTTTCGCCGGTAGCTAAGTTTAAGTCGATCCGGATTCTTTTATTTATTGCTGCTCATACTGAAATATTAGGTATATCAAATAGATGTTAAGACAGCTTTCGTGATTAGAGACTATGAAAGAGTATTGTCGGGCATATGGGTATGGCTTATAAAGCAGTATGAAATGAAGGACTTAAGAGTAACAAAATATATTCTTGCGATCATGGTGATACGGATCTCAAGATAGGATGTTGTGCTTATCTCAAGCTTCATAAAATGATACAATCATTACTAATTTTAGCATGTGACTTTATCTAAGGAAATGTATCTTAAGACACAAAAGAAGTTAAAGGTGATGAAAGCGGTTCCTTATGCTTCGACGAATAAGGAGGCTTAATCTAAGAAATGCTATGCATGATAACGGATATCTGTATTGCTAATGGCATGGTCAGTGAGTATCAAGGTAACTCGAAATAACAATGTTGAACTGTGGCAAAACATATATTTACATACCTGAAAAGGACCAGAAACTATATGTGGGCTTACCGAACAGATTCACTGCTTCTTATTTTGTTACTTAGATTCGCATTTTTCAAATCGGATAGGGACGGCATTAAATCCACCTCAAAGGTTATGTGTTTATTTTGGAAGTTGAGTCATAATCTGGAGGAGTGTTATATAGAAATATATTTTGGACACCACCATAGGAAGATGTTGAATTGGAGCCTCTGAGGCAGCCAACGTATTTGTATGACTCTAGAAACTTCGTAATGGACTTTGATGTAATTCTGAGTTTCCCTAAGGTTATCACAATTTATTGTGATAATAATGGTGCAGTTGCAAACTTGAAAGAATCATGAGTCCATAAGCAATTAAACACATTAAGCGAAAGTACCACTTGTTACGAGAATCGTAGGATAAGGGGAAGTTTGTTGTCACCTAGATTGCATCAGATGATAACCTAGTAAATTATTTTACAAGGACATTAAGGCGAAAGCCTTTGATGGTCATGTAGTGGGAGTGGGAATTAGATGTATGGCAGTGGTCTTGACAGCATAGTCTTTTAGTATAAGTGGGAGATTGTTGGATTTTATACTAAAAGTCTAGCTTTTGTATGAACAATATTTAATGATATATTTGAAATCACAATTATTGATTAAATGATTGCGTCTTATAATTTATTTATATGTCCGAAGTAATAGTCTACTTACTTTATACTGTAGATAATATTTTGTGCGACAACACGCGGAAGATCATATTATCGATTTTCTTATAAAGTATAAACAAATGCTCACAATCAATATAGACGGGGACTCTCTATTGGGATGGTTGTAGTGTGATTCGGCATTAATTTGACTTGACTATAGAATCACATTAGTATGCTTTGTGTGTATTGAGCAGGACCATTTGAGATCGTTCGATTTACACTGACTATATAGGAGAACTTGATCTCAGTTATTATGGATGTTCATGCTCTTAATCCCTATATAATAACCTCGACACATAAGGCACTATGTATTTCTTTGATTCATCAATGGGTGAGATTTACATGTAATTAAATCAACAAACTCGGTGAGTTGGGAAATAGTGCTGTCTCTATGGTGTGCTGTTGATTGTAGAAGGAATTCGTGTCCTATTAAATATGTTGATGATGTCCCCTTGAGGAGCTCATAAGGATTATTATATAAATCTTGCAAGTAGATTAATTCCGATATGATAATGAGGTTAAGTAGTACTACTCTCGGATGAGATATTAATTAATGGAGTTGTCAGTAACTTAATTAATTAATGAGCATTGTATATCTTAAGCATGGGGAGACTAATGGGCTCATAATAAGAAGGAGCCCATAACATAACTATGAGATTAGAACGGTAGTGCAGTAATAATATTTTAGTAGATATATTATTATTATTGGACTTAAGTATAAGCTTTGGGCTAAGCTTGGATACTTAAGCCCAATGGAGGCCCAACTCTAATTTCTCCTCCTGGTCCCTGCTGTAGCCCATATATAAGTCATCTCAACTGTTCGGAAATCATAACTAATTGATTCACGTCTAACACTGTGAGAAGGGAAAGAGTACAACAGATTGAGAAGATCTTGAGGATCGTCGCCCACATGACGTCAAGGTTGAACTTGGGAATACAACAAAAACTCGGAAGGTTATTTGCTGCTGCTGTTTGTTAACTTCCATGACTTTTATAAAATCTTGTGGAACTTTAAACTATTAGTGTGATACACCATTGGAAATTAACAGAAGAGAGAATAGTTTTGGCATAAAGATCACTCAAATTGGAGATTGGATAAGGAAGTTATGCCCAAAACCGTTAGGCTGCGAACGCTGTCGGCGAGAATTTTTCTTCTTCAATATACCCTAGTGAAAGGTAATACGTTTCTATATTTTTTTGCTTCTGCTGATATAGAATTATATGAAACCCTAACGGTTCACGTTAACCAAATGATCAAACTCCAACAGGAGTATGGATGCGGCCACCGGCTATGGATGAACGCCGCTGTGGGTGAAGTTCTGGAGCGACACCACCGTGGATCGATGCTAGAGGAACTCTAACTCATCGTCGACATCCTCATCATTGCTGAATAGATACGTAGATGTTGAGATCGAGGAGGCTTAAATGGTCGACAAGTATCTTGACCAAATCATGTCGGTTATTAGGGAAACCATGTGGGCAGAAATGGACGTCAAGGAAATTTTACATGTGTCAGTATCTAGGTTCTTCGATGGGCAGATAGTGATATTGGACAATCAGGTGGTGCTAGACGTTCAATGTATATATATTTATCGGTGATGATAAGGATATAGTGATGTTGGACAATTAGGTGGGTGGAGCTCCAAAGAGGTGTCAGATATGTTGGGGTTCAATTTTTGGCGAGAAAAGGAAAGAAAATCATCAAAGAATTGTCGCCAGAGGTGGCAGAGAGAGTTGGGAAATTGGCTAAGTTATATAATGACATCGTATGAATGCCTTTTTTTCTTTTCTTCTCAATTTACATGTGGAGAATCACACAGATAAAAAACGTGACACATCAGAGTCCCTTTGGTCGGTTCGCTCAGGCAGAAAGGCATAGTCGCCCTGACCCGGGATACCACATTTGAGTAATTAAAACTTCAGTTCGGGCCGAAGAGACCATAAAATTTGGCCTTTGGCATCAACCTGGTGGCTTCTATGAGGAAGGAGGCGCAAAGGAGGCTTAGGATTTGTTAAGGAAGGTGGCAAGGGCCGATGAAGGTGGGAAACGAAAGGCCTTTTCTGATCCCCCATTAGCCCAGTGGGTGGATCTAAACGTGTACCTAAAGGAAGTTGGGTCTAGTTTCCCAGCCAAAGGCTATTGTTGATTTGATCTTGAAACCGTTGATTGGTGTATGGGTTGACTTTCTTTAAACAAGTTAGCAAGGAAAAAATAGAATGATTGGGGTGCAGAAGTTCAATCGGCTAAAGTAACCACGAGTGGCAACAGTATCTGACTTTCATTTTGAAGCAGTTTTCGGAGTTGGACCCTTCGTTTACCGGCCCCTTCAATCACAGATGCTAACAGACCTGGCCGTAATCCCTTAAGTCCTGAAGTTACCCATTTTCCATAAGAGAAGTAGCATGAGACTTCTTTGGCTTAATTGCCAGTTTCAGATCCGCTGCACTCCGCAGGAGAACCGCCGTTCAGGATGAACCCCCAAGAATGGGACGTGCATTGGAAGAATACGTTTGTTACCGAGCCTGCACATTCCGTTTTCTAAAGATAGGCTGTGAACCAAGTCAAGACTAGGATCAAAATGTTGAATGGTTCGGCCAATCCCCAGGTCTCCATGAATTACCTCATTTGGAACTGTCGAGGGGCTCCCCTTTCATATGTAGATTCTTACTCCAATCCTGAGGCTATTGGGCCCTTCCAAGGACAAAGAATTTGATTTTCTTCGTCCCTTCTGTTGGTTAAAAACCATCTCTTTGGCCGACCCCTCCAACGCAAATCAGGAGATGCTAGCGAATAAGAAGATGAGAACTATAGTCCCCAAAGACAGGGGTTGTGTCTCAGTCCCAGTGTGGCTGATCATTCTCTCGGACCAGCACCTCTCTTGCTTTGTTTAGTCTATGACTAGTCAGCGAGCTTAATGAGACTAAGAGACGATCCCCAGGCCTTCTAAAGCACCCCATTCATCTAAAAGAGAAGGGGTTGGGCGCAAGTCAGGAAAATCCCAATCAAAACTCCTGCACATCTAACGATCTCGGAATCAGATGGGTGCCAAATGAAAGTCTTTCTTTGTCAAATAGAGACTGGATTCTACCCCGAAGCCCTAGCTCTCCTCTGCCTATAGCCTTGAGGTCGTATGCAGCTTCTAAAGCTGGGGGCTTTTCCAAATTAGAATTACTGCAGCTTTTCATAAAACGGGCTTTCTAGAGATCCCCAATAACCCATCCTCGCACTTGCTGCTTTTGTTAACAACTTAATTGGAACCGTGTAGGCCTCCAGTTGTCCAGTGGTTCATGTTGCAATACAGGCATAAAGATGGGTAATTATTTGTAAATATAAAAAAATTTGGACTAATTCACAATCATCAAAAAGTTTTAGATTTTTTATGTAATTAACCTAAAACTTCAACACGTAATTCAGTATTTATTTCTTTGATTCATCAATGTGGGATATTTAATTATAAAATCAATATGTTCGGTGAGTTGGAAAACAATACTATCTGTATGGTGAGTTGTTAGTTATAGAAATAATTTATGTCGTAATTATTTAGGTCGATGATTTTTTATTGAGGAGCTCATAAGGATTATAATGTAAACCCTGCAGGTGGATTTAATCTGGCATGATAATAAGGTTGTGTTACTACTCTCGAAATTATAGATTAATTAATTGAGTTGTCAGTAACTCATTTAATTAGTGGACATTGAATATCTTAAACACGGGGAGATAAACAGACTCACAATAAGAATGACCCCATAACATAATTTGGAATTAAGGTGGTAATACAATAATTCTTTAGAGGACTACATTTTTATTATTGGGTAAGTTATAAGTTGTGGGCTAAACTTGGATGCCTAAGTCCAATGAGAGGTCCAACCCTAATTTTTCCAACAAGTCCATGTTGTAGCTTATAAATCAGCCATCTTAGCAGTTCAATAAATAATAATTCATGTTTTTCCATAAAAAAATTGAGGAGAGAAAAAAATTTATGCAACACCTAAAACTCGAAATCTTAATTTTGAGATGAAAATCAATAGTCAAAATAATTTCGATGAATTGTGGATTGAGATCGTATAAAGGATCATCGCCTACACGACTTCTAGATGAGGCATAGGAATACAACAGAAGATTGAAAGTTTGTTCTCATTTTTTCAGTTCACCTGCTCCACGTAGTCTATAGTGAAAGGTATTAGTTTGTCTTTTTTGATGTGTAAGATATGCATGAATCCCAAACGTGTTACACATGCCACAAGATACAATAGCCATCACTTATAATCTTGATATTTGAAAATATTTGGAGAATTGGTACTTTGATGAAATTTGTGTGATTTTTAGGTACAAATAGATTCTAGAGGTGAAAAGAAAGATGTAAGAAAAAATAGAGCTAAAATTTAGAATTAAAACGAGTGAGAATGAGATAAAACAAAATTATTGAAAAATGGTCGAAACTCAAGGTAAGTTTGTTACTTGACCCTACTGAAGGGCAAGTATGCACACTCAACCCTACAGTGGGTCGTGTTTTATAACTCGGCTTGAGTTTCGCACCAAACTTGACTAGAGTACTAAACTCATCATGCAGTTGTGTAAAAAATGGAATTTCTCTTTAAAATCAGGAAAAAATGCCACTTGTCTTATATAAGCTTCACCTAGAATGAATCCAAACTAAAGTAAGAAATCAGTAAGTGTACTATACAATGCTCTTGGAGCTTGTTTAACCCATACAAAGCTTTTTTAGTTTATATACACATACTCAAACTAGGCAATCTTATAAAAAAAGGTGAAGGAAAAAAAAGGGATAAAGGAAAGAGGAAGAGGGGGAACTGATTAAATCAGAGAAGAAAGAGACAAAAAGGTGGCTTAATTTGATCCAAACAGGCGGATCAAAGACAAAAAAATCAACCAAGAGTAACAAGATGTGTACACCACATTAGTTATGTTATGGGTATTATATCCCGCATGCCAAATGGGCTGAAAGCCCAACAAACCAGTCCATCATAGACAAAAGGTCAAACTACGGAGAAATCCAAGAGCAGGAAGAAATGATAACTTATGGGATGATGGCGGCCCACAAGAAATCCCAAGAGGCATCCATGGGGTAATTGAGAAGAGGACGAAAAGATAAGCCCACAATAAAGGGCCGAAGAACCTAGGAGGACGAAACTAGGAGAGGGCCGAAGAGCAGGAAACCCACCAAGGGAATAGATGGCCCAGACACCTCAGCGGGACATCTCAGTTCCGAAGCCAAAGGAGACATTCAGGGACCCAGAGAAACAACATAGCTTCGAAAATCCACCCTTCCAAAGCTAAGTGGGATTATCAGACCTGCAAGGTAAAATACATACATTACTGGGAGAACGGCTAGAAGTAGCAGGCTAGAAGACAAGAATAACAATAAGAAGAGATGTCTTGAACAACACTCCCAACTAGAAGACAATACACAACATGCACATCCCTCTTATATCTGCTAATGGAAAACAAGCAAAGGACAAAAGGGGACCTGCTACACTCTGCAAATCACCTAGCAACCTCTGCACTGCCCCGAAGTCATCGGTGTACCAACCACCTCTCATTTATGACTGCTTTGTTGGATTGTATACTAAAAGTCTAGTTTTTTATATGAACAATGTTTTGGCAATATTTGAAATGAGAATCATGTGTCAAACGTATGCAATTATGTTGTTTCTGTTGGCAATTGGATCGTGTGGTTCAAACGTGATCGTTAGGATAAAAGATAAACAATAAGCAGCGGAAGCAATTAATCGTTTACCGTACTTCTGGGTTGGTGTAGAGGATGAAATGCAGAGAACTACCTCTGATCTTCTACTGTATGTCCCAAGTGTGATCCTGCTGTTGTGTGGGCAACAGTCTGCAGGATCTCTCAATCTGCTTCTCTTCCCTTCTCTCACCAAAAGAGGCGCAGGAATAATCTGAGGGTTCCAGGAAGCTGAGTTCACTTATATATTGGGCTACAGCAGGGACCAGGAGGAGAAATTGGGCTGGGCCTCAATTGAATTTAATTAACCAAGCTTAGCCCAAAGCTTTTAATTAAATCCAATAATAATAATATAGTCCACTAAAATATTATTACTGCACTACCCGTCCAATCCCAAAATTATGTTCTGGGCTCCTTCTTATTATAAGCCCGATAGTCTCCCCATGTTTAAGATATTCAATGTCCATTAATTAATTAAGTTACTGACAACTCAAATTAATTAATATCTCATCCGAGAGTAGTACCACTCAACCTTATTATCATGCCGGAAATTAATCCACTTGCAAGATTTACATGATAAACCTTATGAGCTCCTCAAGGGGACATCATCAACCTATGACGGACATGGATTCCTTCTACAATCAACAGCACACCATAGATACAGCACTACTTCCCAACTCACCGAGTTTGTTGATTTAATACTTATAAATCTCACCCATTGATGAATCAAAGAAATACATACTGCCCTACGTGTCGAGGTTATTGTATAGGGATTAAGAGCACGAACTTCCATAATAACAGAGATCAAGTTCTACTATATAGTCAGTATAAGAAGAACGATCTCAGGCGGTCCTGCTTAATACACACAAGTGCACTAATGTGATTCTATAGCCAAGACAAGCTAATACCAAACCACACTACAACCATACCGTTAGAGAGTCCCCGTCTATCTCAGTTATGAGCATCTGTTTATACTTTATAAGGAAACCGATAATATGATCTTCCGCGTGTTGTCGCACAACATATTATCTACAGTATAAAGTAAATGGACTATTGCATCATGCATATAAAATAAATTATAAGATGCAATCATTTGATCAATGATTCTCATTTCAAATATTGTTATGACATTGTTCATACTAAAGCTAGACTTTTAGTATACAATCCAACAATCTCCCACTTATACTAAAAGACTATGCTGTCATGTCTTCTGCCATACATCTGATTCCTACTCCCACTTACACGATCATTAAAAGCTCTCACCTTAAGGTCCTTGTAAATGGTTTACTAGGTCATCATCTGATGCAATCTAGGCGACAACAACCTTCCCCTCATCATACGATTTCTCGTAACAGGTGGTACTCGCGCTCCATGTGTTTAATTGCCTTATGGACTTGTGATTTCTTCAATTTTGCAACTGCACCAATATCATCAATGTAAATTGTGATTACCTTGGGCAAACTTAGAAATACTTCAAAGTCCATCATGAAGTCTCTAGAGTCATATAGATACTTTGGCTGCCTCATAGGCTCCAATTCATCATCTTTCCATGATGGAGTCCGGAGTCTGAAATATATTTCTATATAACACTCCTCCACATTATGACTCTACTTCCTAAGATTAAACACATAACCTTTAGGAGAATTTACTGCCGTCCAATCTGACTAAAAAATCTGAATCTACGTAATCCACAAGAAGCAGTGAATCTGTTTAGTAAATCCACATATAATTCCCAGTCCTTCTCAGGCACTTTATATATGTCTTACTACAGTTCATCATTCTTGTTCCGAGTTACGTTGATACCTTCTGTTCATGCGTTCAGCAACACAGATATCCAACTTCGTTTATAGCATTCTTTAGATTAAGCTTCCTTATTCGCCGAAGCATAAGGAACCGCTTTCATCTACTTTATCTTCTTCTTGTGTCTCAAAGACACATTCACTTAGATAAATTTACATGCTAAACGAGTATAGATTGTATCATTTTATGAAACTTGAGATAAGCATAATATCCTTTCTTGTGATCCGTATTACCGTGATCAAAAGGATGTATTTTGCCTTTCTTAAGTCCTTCATCACTACCGCTTTATTAACCGTACCCATACGCCCGATAATACTCTTTCATTGTCTCCAATGAGCAAGATACTATCTATGTATAGTACAAGAAACACCACCACGTTTCCATCACTCTTTACAACACACAAGACTCATCCGCTCATTGATTTAAATCCATGCCACTGGATTACCTAATCAAAACAGATGCTTCATGATCTTAAAGCTTGCTTTAGTCCATCGCTGGATAATATTAAGCTTACTATTAAAATGCTATTAGTATTTTGCAATGAATCACTCTGGTTGCTTCACATAGATGTTTTCCTCAAGACTTCCAATCAGGAAAGCTGTCTTGACATCTATTTGCTGTTCCTCATAGCAGCAATAAAAGAATCCGGATCAACATAAGCATAGCTACCAGCGAACATGTTTCCTCATAATCGAACCATTTCTTTCTGAGTACACTTTTTTGCAACAAGCTTTGCTTCCAAGGTTTTCACCTTTCCATATGATCCTCTTTTATTTCCTTTGACCCTTGCAATGGCTTTTACACCATTTAGTGGTCATACAAGTTCCCAGACTTAATATAGAACCCGTAGATTCTATTTTAACATGCATTGCAACTTACTAAGATTCCGTATTTTCATCTTGTAGTGTTACGTCGTATCCGTGGGACAATACCATGTTTACTAGGGATCAAGTCTCACGACTCTCCCAAAACATATATTTATGGGTTGTCATACAACCCTCCCACTACGACAAGGCACTACATGTAATTGTGTATCAGACGTGACACGTGTTGCAGTTTACCTTGTGGTATATCCTCTTGTACACTTGGTACTTATACTTAGTGTTTTCCTCTCACTTCCTTTAGAACAACTTATACATGGGTTTGTGATTTATTACATAGTCCTTTTCCAAAAATCTAGTGATTGTATTTAACAGTCACCCTTTGATCTTTTGGGCTAAATAAATCAACCTTCATTTTTCCAGGATGTCCCACAAACAGACTAATGTTTTACGAATTACTGTTTCTAGGGCATATCCATAAAATGAATTTTAATTATTCCAAATAATTCATCATCTATCTAATCATAACCATAAGAGCCTTATTCCTTCTATCCACCACACCATTCAGTTTGGGGCATACCCGGTGTAGTCAACTTGAGATTTAATCTCAACTTCTGATCAATAGCTCCTAACTATCCCAAGAGGTATTCGCCATCATAATTGAATCGTAATGACTTAATATATTTTCCATGACGCTTCACTGTGCCAGCCTTATAATTCTTGAATTAATCAAAGAATTTAGACATGCAGTGCATCATATAAATATATTGGTTTCCAGAATAATCTTTGAATATTCATAACCACCTCTCGCCTGGATAATATTAGGTTCGCTTGAATCAGAATGAACTAATTCCAACATATATATCTTTGGCTCTACACCCCACAGCCTTGAAAAGGCAGTTAATCATTTTTACTTCCAAGCAAGACTCGCAAGTCCGATAGTTTCCACTTCAGATAAACCTTACGGTCTATCGGCTATCAACTTTTGAATCCTACTTAAGTAAAATGAATTAGTCTTAGATGCCAAATGTATGTTTAGTTCATCTCCAAAGGTTCCTTTCTCTTACTTATATTAGAAGATGCATTATTTAATTACTATTTATTGCATCTGTGGGATGTACATGATTCAAGAGTATACTTTTTATCCACCAACGTACTTTAACGGATTATAGCCTCATTCCTCATTACTATGACCATGTCATTTAAATGAAATGAAGTATCCATCCGTTAATGCATAGAAATCGAAATTAAATTCTTTCTATGAAACGTACGTAAAGACAATTTCTCATAATCAATCGTTTATTCTTATCAGGAGATAAATAAACAACTCCCACTGCAATAGCAACTACCTTTGTAGTTTTACCCATGTTATTAACAATCTTATCCTTACTCAGTGATAAACATTTAGTGATTCCAGTATCTATATACTTCGTATCAGTAGATGCCATCACTAATCATGTTCAAACCATTAGTAAATAAGATATTAAATCTGTTCACATCATGATGAAAATTGGCTTTCTTTTGCCATATGTTTTGTTAGAAGTTTCCCACCATATACAACCTCTCGTATTTCAGGTAGAACTTGCTCAAAACATCCAGGCAAATTGTGAAGAATAAATTGATTTAGGTTTCCCTTTCAATTTCTATTCCAAGCTTTTCCAATTAATTCATCAATTGAACCATGATCTTCTGCCTTTTAATTTACTCAAGTATCCGAAGAGTTACATGAGATCATCATATTTCTATGAACCTCTCATCTCTTCACTAGAGACTTTAATAGGCATCATGAGACGTCCTTTGTGAGAATACACATGTATTTTCTTAAGCAGTAATTTTCAAAACCAAGATTCTTTTCTAATCATTTAATTTGGACAAGTAAATATCATGTCTTTTAGTTAATAATTAGTGCAATAAAACCATTCGAAATTCATAGAATCACAAATAAATATTCCGATCAAAACTTCGAATTTTATCCTTTTATATTGATTCCCTCAAAACAATATAAAATTAAAATTCACCGACATCTCAAGCACCGTGAGTCTGCAAGCCACGTTAGGGTGGACGTTTACAAACTCGAACATTTACAAGAGAAGATTTTACCCATTAATTTCATTTGTCAATCTAACTTTATGACAAAATAATTAATAGTCGGTTCCTCTTTAGCCATGCAAATAATAGCAGTGACTCCGTTGGGGAGGATACTAATTATTTACACCTAAGTGTACACCATTATTTGATCCCAAGTCCACTGCGCGAGCTTGTGTGCCTTACAGTTGGAGAAGTACACACGCGCTCTGATAGCTTCCTACAATCATCAATTATTAGTTTGTACTAGTGAACCGCACACAAACTCATCCGTTAGGGAGGAAGGCCTATTGCCAACACGCAAGTTTATGTGCCACATTACAAACAATAATTATTTAATGAAGTCTGTACCAGTGATCCGTGAATAAACTCATCCGTTAGGGAGGAAGGCCTATTGCCAACACGCAAGTTTACTCACATCACTTACAAACCAATAATGGAGGCCGCGGGAATTAATTACCAATCCCCTCTCCCACTTAGTTATTTAATTACCGAGGGTTTTTAACATGCATATAATATTCCAGAATAAAATATACAACTAAGACATGCTTCTATTAACAGCAATTTAAATAAGTAAATCACATAGAACATGCCTTTCACATATACAACAATAATTGACAATTAAATCAATTAATCAGTTATATGACATAATTAATTGTATAAATAGTGGATCAATTAATTTGGGCCTGAAGAGCAACAAATAAGCACAAAATGAGCAGCAGATTAATTAATTAATCATACTCATTATCTATGGCCCATAATCTTAGCCCAAAACTAAATTAATTCCACTAAGCCCACTAGCACAAAATTAGTCCATTAATATAATTAATTAATTATCATGTTTGGCCCATTATCCACAATTAATTAAAACCAGCAATTAATATCGGCCCAGCAGCCCATTACCATTTAATTAAAATTTGGGCCCAAAAGCCCAAAAACAAATTAAATAAATGAGCAACCCCTAATATATTACTGAATTGGGCCCTTTAATTAAACCTGCCAGCCCAACAGACACCTAAATAAATATTTAGGTCCAACTGTACACAGGCCCATGGCCAGCTCAATTAAATAGGGCCCAACATAACACAGGCCCATAAACCATAGGCCAGCAACTAAAAAAAATTGGCCCAGCCCATTTTCATGCTGCCCTAGATCAACGCCAGCTGCCTGCTCATCCTTCCAGTCGCAAGCGGCACCGGCTTCTGCTCGCACACGTCAGCCATGACCGGCGCGACCTGGTGGCCGCTGCTATCGGCAGTCGAGCTGTCAGCCCACCGCCGTCGGGCCATCAGCACACCGCGCCTACTGCCGTGCTCCTTGCCAGCCGTAGCTGACAGACGGAAACCACACAACAATCGCACGGCTGCGCCGCACATGGCGGTCGTGCCGTCAGCTCGCCGGCGACCATCCGGTAATGAGCCGCCACACCACCGAAGTCGCCTCGTCCACACCCATCATCAGAACTAAGCCGTCAGATCGCCGCCGTGCTAGGATCGTAGTCGCGCCTGCCTCCCAAGCCACCTCCGACCATCAGCGCTACATGCAGACAGTCCAGCGCCGTCGCACGCTACTCCAGACCATCCAGCCGCGCCTTCGCCTGCAACTGACTTCACCGACGCAACCAGTCACCGCCCTTGTAGGCTGCCGCTCCAGCACCGTCGGATCTGCGATGATTTCGCCATCAACAGCCCACTGGATCCGGCCGAAGCCCCAGCTGGCGCGCCGCGCCAGCGAATTCACGCCGCCGACCATCCTCACCAGCCGCCATGAAGACCCCTTTCAAGTTGACTCCATACACAGACCCGATTGGAACAGAGATGGTCCGCCCGGATAATCAGTTTGCAGCCCTTGAAGACCACCGCGACCAGTCTCCGTTTTCACTCCCGGATGCTCCAGTCCACTTCAGTGGTTATCATTCCAGGCACCGCCTCGATGCCTTCGTCACCCGCCGTCTGACTTCTCCAGCGAATAGGCAAACTGGCTTCTGGGTCCAATACTCTCTTCATCGCTATGTTCAAACGTTCTTTCCGTTTTGTGTCTCATCATACAACGTGTGTGTGATGTCCAAATTTTACAAAATAGCAAAAATAATTCATGTTCACACAAAGGGATAAACACCAGATTAGTCAAAAAAGGGATTCATGGATTAATCAAAATTAAACGAACCCAGCACATCAGGAATAATGTGATTACAACCAGATCATATCATATAATCATATAATCACATAATCACAAACAATCCCAATCTAACGTCTCACGTTTCACCACGAAACCAACGCTCTGATACCAATTGTTGGCAATTGGATCGTGTGGTTCAAACGTGATCATTAGGAATAACAGGCAAAACAAATCAGCGGAAGCATAATTAAAGCGTTTACCTTACTTCTAGGTTGGTGTAGAGGATGAACTGCAGAGAACTACCTCTAATCTTCTACTGTATGTCCCAAGTGTGATCCTGCTGTTGTGTGGGCAACAGTCTGCAGGATCTCACAATCTGCTTCTCATCCCTTCTCTCACCAAAAGAGGCGCAGGAATAATCTGAGGGTTCCAGGAAGCTGAGTTCACTTATATATTGGGCTACAGCAGGGACCAGGAGGAGAAATTGGGCTGGGCCTCAATTGAATTTAATTAACCAAGCTTAGCCCAAAGCTTTTAATTAAATCCAATAATAATAATATAGTCCACTAAAATATTATTACTGCACTACCCGTCCAATCCCAAAATTATGTTCTGGGCTCCTTCTTATTATAAGCCCGATAGTCTCCCCATGTTTAAGATATTCAATGTCCATTAATTAATTAAGTTACTGACAACTCAAATTAATTAATATCTCATCCGAGAGTAGTACCACTCAACCTTATTATCATGCCGGAAATTAATCCACTTGCAAGATTTACATGATAAACCTTATGAGCTCCTCAAGGAGACATCATCAACCTATGACGGACATGGATTCCTTCTACAATCAACAACACACCATAGATACAGCACTACTTCCCAACTCACCGAGTTTGTTGATTTAATACTTATAAATCTCACCCATTGATGAATCAAAGAAATACATACTGCCCTACGTGTCGAGGTTATTGTATAGGGATTAAGAGCATGAACTTCCATAATAACAGAGATCAAGTTCTACTATATAGTCATTATAAGAAGAACGATCTCAGGCGGTCCTGCTCAATACACACAAGTGCACTAATGTGATTCTATAGCCAAGACAAGCTAATACCAAACCACACTACAACCATACCGATAGAGAGTCCCCGTCTATCTCAGTTGTGAGCATCTATTTATACTTTATAAGGAAACCGATAATATGATCTTCCGCGTGTTGTCGCACAACATATTATCTACAGTATAAAGTAAATGGACTATTGCATCATGCATATAAAATAAATTATAAGATGCAATCATTTGATCAATGATTCTCATTTCAAATATTGTTATGACATTGTTCATACTAAAGCTAGACTTTTAGTATACAATCCAACAGTTTCAAAAGTCCATTTACTTTATACTGTAGATAATGTGGTGTGTCGCGTCACACGAAAGATCATATTAACAGCTCCTAATAAAGTATAAATAGATATTCTCAATTGAGATAGACGGGGACTATCTATTGGTATGGTTGTAGTGTGATTTGGCATTAGTTTTTCTTGACTATAAAATTGCACTAGAAGGCTTTGTGTGTATTCAATAGGACCGCGTGAGATCGTTAAGTTTATACTAACTATATAATAGAATTTGATCTCTATTATTATAGATGTTCGTACTCTTAATCCATATACAATAACATCGATACGTAAGCCATTATTTATTTCCTTGATTCATTAATAGGTGAGATTTAATTATTAAATCAATATGCTTAGTGAGTTGGGAGATGGTGCTGTCTCTATGGTGTGTCGTTGATTGTAGAAGGAATTTGTGTCCTAATGGAATTGGTTGATGATGTCCCCTTGAGGAGCTCATAATGATTATCATGTAAACTCTGCAGGTGGATTTATTTCTGCATGATAATAAGGTTGAGTGGTACTACTCTCGGTAAATATATTAATTAATGGAGTTGTTAGAACTTAATTAATTAATGAGCATTGAATCTTAAACACGGGGAGATTAATAGGCTCATAACAAGAAGGAGCCCATAATGTAATTTGGAATTAGAGTGGCAGTGCAATAATATTTCTTTAGTGGACTAATTTATTATTATTGAACTTAAGTATATATTTTGGGTTAAACTTGGATGCTTAAGACCAATGGAGGCCCAAACCCTAATTCCTCCTCTTGGTCCCTATTGTAGCCTATAAGTAGCCAATCTCAGCAGTCTGGAATTCATACTTCACATGCCAATACCGCGAAAAAGGAGATTGACTGCAGATTGAGTTCGTCTTATAGATTGTTGCCCACACCAACATCAAAACGTGGCTTAGGAATACAATAGAAGATCGGAAGGTCGTTTGTTCCTACTGCTGATGATCAACCTCTACATCAACCCTTGTGAAAGGTAATAAGATTCTACTCTTATGCTTCCACTACAGTAGAATTGCATGGAACCCTAACGGTTTACATTAATCAAAAGATCCAAATGCCAACAATTGGTATCAAAGCATAGGTTCTATGGCTAAACATGCACGTTGAGCTAGGGTTTAATGTAAATTATGTGAGTTATTCTTGAATAATGATCGCATATTAGTTAGGGTTTATTGAATTTTGTGATTTGGTGAAAGAACCCTAAGTTTTCTTCACAAATGTACAATGTTTATTGTATACCGATACTTGTACACAACAAACACTTATCACTGTGTGGATCATCAGGTGTTGTTGGTCGAACGGCAGCTTGGAGTCGACGAACTACATGCGTCACAAGGCTGGTGGCAGGCAGCTAGGGTTTTGCGGATTCCAATCTGCCGGAGGTGGCAAGGCAGGCGATGAACCGCGCTGAAAGCCATGGCTGCATGGTGATGGAAAGAAAGAGCGAAATAGCGGATGCTCGCAATGCATTTCGGTGAAGTTTCTGTGGTGATGTCGAGCACGTCAGACTATTATTCTAGGGAAGTCAAAGCCATGTTCATTTACGAGTTTGTTTTGTTTTCCGATCAAGTCATGTGGAGTTCAGGTTGGGTCTGAATGTTCCGAGCAAGTCACATCATTTTTCAATTAGGTCTCCAGCCAATTCCCATCGGGTCTCCAGATAATTCCAGTCGAGTCTCCAGAATTCTAGTCAGGTTGGTGCAGGCTGGGTCTGGTAACTTATCCGTGGTGCATGGTAGAAAGAAGCAGGCGATGATGTGTAGACGTGTTGATAGGCAGTTGCTGGGTGTTGACGAGCGGCTGTGGCAGGCTATCAGTCACGATGGAGCACAATCAGAGCTGTCATTGATGACGGAACTTTGGCGAATGCATGGTGATGTAGGCCTGACATGGGTTGCTGACAGCAGTGACGGACAGTGTGGATTGGCCTGGCGGTGTGCAAACGAGCGGGCGGAGCAATCCAGCTAGGCGTAGACTGTGGGTTGTTGGCGAAGGCGAGAAGAGGTGATAGTGTTGATCGGTAGCTGCTGCCGGCGATGTTGCTGACAGCAGACGGCACAGATCATTTTCTCTTGTAGTATAGCACAAAATGCGGAGCTGGACAACTGGTGGCTTGGTGATTGTTGTCATTTTCACCTAGATTTTAGTGTATTTATTTGTGGATTTTTGGATATTTTCATCTGTATTTGTGTGACTTTTGGTGGAGTTATTGATATTATGAGAAATATGGTACGAATTGATAGAAGTGTGTAAATGAGCTTAAATATGTGCAAACAAGTTAAGAAATGGAGAAAAATAGAGTCGGGAGCAAAATGGAAAAGGAAGTACAGGTCAAGCTCAAACACGGGCCGTGTGCAGAACACGAGCCTGTCCGAGGTGGCCGTGTTCTGACATCAGAACGCTAAGCTCGCCCAGGAGAAAGGCCGTGTTCTGGTGCAGAGCCATGTACCAATGCATGTCCCGTGTGCAGAAACGGGCCTGTTAGAGGAAGTCGTGCAATGTCGTCAGAAAATGCTACACGTCCATGGGAGAGGCCGTGTGGGAGCACAAGCCATGTCCAGAAGCATGCACAACATGCCAAACTTTGATCCATTAATTTCACTTGATCTTCAACAATCCAACCATCAATCCATACATCCACCACTTGAGAAGAGGAAAGCATCAAGGATTGAAGTTAGCATTTTGAAGAGAAGGAAGGTTTTCTCCATGAAAGGGAAGCCAATCTACTTTTCAATTGTTGATTTTCTTCTCATTTTGGCTTAAATGGAGCAAGCCTTTGAATGTATTGACCTAAACACAATGTGTAGTGGCTAGTCCTATAGTAGGGCTAATCATATGATTGGTTGAGGAGAATGCTAGATATGTAGGATTTGAGATGTTGAATTGAGTTAATTTTGGATTTCCTTTTATGATTAATGAATCATGTTTTATTTCAATACTTGTGTGATTAAATTCTCTACTCATAGTGTTAGGATGGCCATTCCGATATTATGATTAGGTGTTTAATTGAATCATATATTAAGATGAGCATGCATGTTAGTGTGAGGGGACATAAGCCATACCCTTCTTATGCTTAGAACATTGATAGGGGGACACTTAAGGAATGGAGTGAAAAGAACCAAACTTGTGATCATAGTACCTTAAGGGAATTGAGATTAAGCACAATCCTAGGAGATTTAGACTTGTAAAAGAGTTGAGAACCTAATTGCCTTGGCCATAGGGATTAGGGGTAAAAACGTGATTGCTTTTAGTCCAAAATTAATGAAGTTCACCATCAAGAGTTATGCATATCTAGCTAGATTCTTACCCATGATTATGATTAGCCTTGCTCTTTTCTCAAGTGAATTCTATCTATATTCCAGTCATCTTATCATTTGTTCGATATTTGATACGTTTCGTAGTTAGTTGAATTTGTAGTTAATTGATTAGCATAATAAGTAGTCTAAATACCAAATCTTCAATCTGGTCTCTCTTACAAAGCATAAATCAATTACAAATCCGGATATAACCACAAGTTTACTTTTTCTTGGGATGACATACTTATAAATTTTGTTGCTTGGTCACACGTGTACTCGACGATAGAGTCTCTTACTCTTACACATTTTAATAGAAATGCGACTAAGAACATGGCGCCGCTGCCAGGAAATGTTAAACTTTTGGGTGTAACGAGTTTGAATTTGAATAGTTTAGATAAGAGGATTTCTTTTATTTGTTACTTGTTTTGGTTACTTGGAGAACTAATTAGGAAATTCTTATAGGTACATGCAAATGCGTTCAAGGTCTCAATCTATTGAACCTTTGAACTTGGAGTTAGTAGCTACCTTAAGAAGACAAAGAAGAGGAGTGTTAGAACCTATGGAGGAAGTCATGGAAAACGCAATGGATAATGCAAATATGGTTGATGAAGAAGGTAATTTGAGGAATTTTCAACAAGGGGGTGAGAATGCTAGAGGAGGACATGTGAATCCGGAGTTTGTGCCACAAGTTAATGCTCAACAAGTTCACTTGCATAATCAACAATTGCAAGCAATCATTCAACACTTGATGGCACAGCAAGAAGCAAGGAATAATCCTCCGGTGGTGCATAATCAACCCCGTGGTAATGGAAAGAATGGAGCAGGAATGAATATACATGATCACTTCCAACCACAATATGGGAATTATGGAATGGGCCCACCATTGAATGTGAATAATTTCAAGATAAAGACAGGATTGATCAACATGGTGCAAGCAAACCAATTTGGTGGTGGTACAATGGAGGATCCGAATGCTCACTTAGCCTAATTTACGGAGTTAGCCAACACAATCAAGATAAATGGGGTAAGTGAGGATATTGTTAGAATGAACCTTTTCTCATTTTCATTGAGAGATAGAGCTAAGGCTTGGTATCATACTATACCACTAGGATCCTACACTACATGGAGAGAATTGGCACAAAGATTCATAAGCAAGTATTTTCCCCCTTCCAAGATGTTGCATCTCAAAGGGCAAATCTTTCAATTCAAGCAAATGCCGCTTGAAACATTTAGTGAAGCATGGGACCAATTCAAAGAGATGCTAAGGAGGTGTCCACAACATGGATTTCTCGAAGATCAACAAGTAAGATTTTTCAATGCCGGATTGAATGGGAGTGAACGAATGCTTGTGGATGCTTCATCGGGAGGTTCTATATTGGGGCAAACTCCAGAAAGAGAAATTTCTATATGTGAAGAGATTGCTTTGAATACGGGTCAATGGCCTATGGATCGAGTTGCGAGAATTATGAAGGGGAGAGAATAGCTAAGATGGAAGAAGTATGCTTGCAACAAGTGAAAAAGATGGAGGTGCCTAAGGAAGATATGACCAACAATGCTATTACGGAGATACTTAAAAGGATGAATACTAATTTGCAAGTCTCTCCGAACTCTACACCTATGGTGAATCAACAAATGCCTCCGAATCCTCAACAAGGTGTGCCGTTATCTTTGATGAATCAACAAGTATTTCCTAATCTCAACAAGGTGTGTCTATTCCTAATATGGGTCAATCTTCTCAAAGTTGTCAAATGCCTACATTTATGCCTCAACAAGGTATGTCATCTAATTTTGGAATTCAAGATACTTGGTGTCCATCGGAGATGTCACTTGAGGAAGTTGCCTTCATGCAAGGAAAGAACTTCTAAGGAAATTATGGTGGTAACTTTGGTAATCATGTAGGGGAATATCCACAAAGACAAGGAGGATGGGGGCAAGTTAACTTTTAAGGAAATTTCAATCAACCTCGTAGGTATGAGAATTTATCATATGAAAATCAAGGGAATGCCCTCACTCTTTCACCGGGCATTAATCCGAGAGAGAAAGCTCAAAATGGTGAAGGGAAGCCTATAATGGAGGATCAAATGACAAAGATGTTTGGTTTTATGAAACAAGAAAAAGAGGTGAATAATAAAAGATTTGACTTGATAAAGCAATAGAAAGAGTTGAATGATAATAGATTCAAAGTTTTGGAGACACAAATGAGTCAAATGGCAAGTGAAAGGGGGGATGTTCATCGTCAAGGGAAGTTTCTATCTATGACCATTACTAATCCTAAGGAGCAATGTAAGGCAATTGACCTTCGTAGTGGAACAAAATACGAAGGGCCTTCTATGCCAACGGAAGTAGAGGAAGTAGAGTGTGAACTTGAGCCTATGGAAAGATTGGATGAAGAAGGGAAAGAGAAAGAAGTTGAGATTGTTGAAAAAGATGAAAGTACCCCTATACTTGAAGAAGAAAAGGTGAAGTCTCCAAAGAAATGGGAAAGATGTAAAGAAGCAAAAAGAAAAGAGAGAGAAGAGAAGTTTGAAAGGGGTGAATGGGGAATTCCTAAATTGCCCGTTGCAATTCCATTTCTACAAAGATGCTTAAAAAAGGGATTAGAAGAGAAGTTTGCCAAGTTTGTTGAGATGTTGAAAAAGATACATGTGAATATTCTTTTTGCGGATGCTTTACTTCAAATGCCCAACTACTCCAAGTTTTTGAAAGATATCTTGTCAAAGAAAAGAAGCTTGGGAGAGTTTGAAACAGTGAATTTAACGGATGAGTGTAGTGCGATCTTGCAAAAGAAACTTCCTCCTAAATTTTAAGATCTGGGGAGTTTCACTATTCCTTGTAAGATGGGAGAGCATGAGAAATATAAAGCTTTATGTGATTTGGGGGCTAGCATTAACTTGATGCCCTTGTCCATCTTCAAGAAGTTGGGTATTGGTGAGGTCAAACCGACGTCGGTCACACTTCAATTAACTGACCGATCGTTGACACATCCAAAGGGAATTGTGGAAGATATTTTGATCAAAGTTGGCAAGTTTGTATTTCCCGTTGATTTTGTGGTACTTGATATGGATGAAGGTGCTAATGTCCCGTTGATACTTGGGCGTCCGTTTCTTGCCACGAGGAAAGCATTGATAGATGTGGAGAAAAAAGAGCTAACTTTGAGGGTGAATGAGGAAGAAGTGATATTTTTATTAAAAGAGACTATGAGGTATCCTCGGAACAAGGAGGAATGTAGAAGATTGGAGGTTGTGGACAACATTGTCGAAGAGCATATGCATCACCTTCACTCCAAGGATCCGGTGGAAATTATCATAAGTCACTCGTATTCTATTGAATCTATAAAATCTAAATCTTCTTTTTGTTTAGAAAATGATAAAATGATTGATGAATTGCATGGTTTAAATGCTTGTAGGGAACTCATAAGTGAGGAAGCAAAGGAAGCAAAAGTGGAGAAACTTGATGAAGAACCAAAAGAAGAAGTGCAATAAAAGAAGAAGGTAGAGTTGAAACCATTACCGGAGCATTTGAAATATGCTTAGTTGGAAGAGAATGAGACTTATCCGGTAATTGTATCTTCTTCCCTTAATGATTTAGAATTGGAAAAGTTGTTAAGAGTGTTGAGGGAGCATAAATCTTCTATTGGTTGGAGTATAAAAGATTTGAAAGGTATTAGTCCATCCATGTGTATGCATAAGATTTATTTGATTGATGATGAAAAGTCTTGTGTGCAAAACCAACGTAGATTAAATCCTATAATGCAAGAAGTGGTAAGAAAAGAGATATTAAAATGGCTTGATGTGGGAATAATCTTTCCAATTAGTGACAGTCAATATGTAAGTCCTTTACATGTAGTGGCAAAAAAAAGTGGTATGACGATTGTGCGATCCGATACAAATGAAACAATTGCCACTAGAACTATCACGGATTGGAGAGTATGTGTTGATTATCGTAAATTGAATGAAAATACTCGTAAAGATCATTTTCCATTGCCATTGATAGACCAAATGTTGGATCGACTTGCGGGACATGAGTACTATTGTTTTCTTGATGGATATTCCGGCTATAATCAAATATTGATTGCCCCGGAAGACCAAGAGAAGACAACTTTCACATGTCCTTATAGTACATTTGCATTAAGAATGATGCCGTTTGGTCTATGTAATGCCCCTGCCACTTTTCAGCGTTGTATGATGTATATCTTCGATGGTTTAATTGAAAATATTATGGAGGTGTTTATGGATGACTTTTCCGTGTATGGTTCCTCTTATGATATTTGGTTGACTAATCTCACTATTGTGTTGCAGAGGTGTGAAGAGTCGAATCTTGTGCTAAATTGGGAAAATGCCATTTTATGGTGACCGATGGGATAGTCTTGGGGCATCATATTTCAAAGCATGGTTTAAAAGTGAATAGAGCTAAAGTGATAGCCATAGAATGTCTTTCCCCTCCTACTAGTGAGAAGGGGGTGAGATTTTTCTTAGGTCATGCGGGCTTTAAAAGACGCTTCATTAAGGATTTTTCCAAAATTGCTAAACCTCTTTGTAAACTACTTGAAAATGATTGTCCATTTAACTTCAATGATGAATGTTGTGTATCATTTCAGGTGCTCAAGTATGCTCTCACTTCATCTCCAATACTCGTCATCCCGGATTGGAGTTTACAATTTGAAATTACATTGTGATGCTAGCGAGAGAGAAAAAGTTTGAATTCGTGAGAGAAAAGTTTAGAGCAATCTATTACGCCTCAAAGATATTGAATTAATGCTAAGAATTTGATGTGATTATCAAGGATAAGATGAGCGTGGAAAATATGATCACGGATCATTTGTCTAGATTGGAGAATGGAGGTGAGAATGAAGACATGAAGCCGATTGGGGATGAGTTCTCAGATGAGGAAATTTTGCAAATTGAAGTTGAGCAAGTGTGTACTCTAATGGTGAATGTGCCGCCTTGGTATGCCGATTATATCAATTTTCTCGTTTGTAGAATCAAGCCTACATTACTTAATGAGTACAAGGTAAAAAGGTTTTATGTTGAAGTGAGGAAGTACTTGTGGGATGAGCCCTTTTTTTTTAATTTGCAATGATGGAGTAATAAGGAGGTGTGTGGCCGATGAAGTCATGGGGATTCTTGAGCTATGTCATTCGTCTTTGTGTGGAGGTCACTTTGGTCATCAAAAGACGGGGGCTAAGATCTTACAATCGGGTTTTTATTAGCCTACATTGTTTAAGGATGCAAAGAAGTTTGTGGCTAATTATGATAGATGCCAAAGGATAGGGGGAATTGGTAAGCGACATGAGATGCCCATGAGTTTGAGAATTAATGTGAAAATATTTGATGTATGGGGCATTGATTTTATGGGACCATTCCCCATCTAAAGGATATGTGTACATTTTGCTAGCCGTGGATTATGTGTCAAAGTGGGTGGAGGCAATTCCCACTAAGACAAAGGATGCCTTGATTGTTAAAAAATTCTTGAAGAAGAATATTTTTGCTAGGTTTGGAGTTCCACGGGCTTTAGTGAGTGATGAGGGATCTCACTTTGTAAACAAGTTGATGAAAAATTTGTTGAAGAGATATGGAGTGAAGCATCAAGTGGCTACACCTTACCATCCTCAAGCAAACGGTTTGGCGGAGGCTTCGAACCATCAAATAAAGTTAGTGTTGGAGAAGACAATCAATGGAGGGAGAAAAGATTGGTTAGAGAAGCATGATGATGCTTTATGGGCTTATCAGACGGCTTTTAAAACTATCCTTGGTGTGTCACCGTATCAATTGGTCTGTGGTAAAGCTTGTCATCTTGCCGTGGAGTTGTAATATCGTGCATTGTGGGCTATTAAATGCCTTAACATGAATGAAGGAGAGAGTGGTCAAGCAAGGTTGTTGAAGTTGGTTGAGTTGGAAGAGTTTAGAGGACGAGCATTTGATAATTCAGTCATCTACAAGGAGAATATAAAGAGATGACATGATGCTAAGGTCAAGGAAAAGAAGTTTGCTCCCGGGAACAAAGTTTTTGTATTCAACTCGAGGCTTAAGTTGTTCCCCAGAAAGCTTAAGTCTAAGTGGATGGGGCCATATGAAGTGCTTGAAGTGTTGAATGGACATACATTGAAGCTTAAGGGCCCTAATAATGACTTTTTGGTAAATGGTCATCGGGTGAAACATTATCTATTTCCTTCTCAAAAGGAGATAGTGTATGTGGATACCCTCTCTTCTTGAACTTCTTTGATTGTGTAGTGGTGTAGATTCTTTTTTTTATTGTTTTCTTGTAGATTTGGTATGTAGGTGGTGAAGCTCATGGAGAAAATGCATATGATGAAATACAAGGGTGTTAAAGGTGAAATGATGATGTATGCCACACCACTCTTTACAAACTTAAATTTTAATACTTGTGTTAATTTAAGTTTTGGGGGAGGTTGCGTGGTGGACATACTTGATCGTACATGGATTTTAGAGAATGCATATGAGTCATCACAAGGTAAGTTCATGAAGAGCATTGGTGGAAACGACAAGGGTAAGTCTCACCACTTTTTACAAACTTAATTCTCAACTTGTTTGGATTTAAGTTTGGGGAGAGAGTGCGTGGTGTGACTCACCACTTGTTTATGCTTTAGTGTGTGATGAATCATGTATGTTGTTGCAATAATGTCTTGTGGCAAAAATGGGTCAATTTTGAACTTTTTCTCATGAGTTAGGATTGTTTTTGTATGTTTGGTGGTGTTTTAGTACATGATAGTCGATTATTTGACCATAATTGTGGTGTTAATGATTTGAAGTATTTTTTTGAGCATGAATAAGGTGTATGAGAAGTACAAAAACATGGCAAAAATGAGATGAAGTGTGAAAGTTAGAAAACAGGGCAAAGCTACTACACGTGCCATGTTCAGTACACGGCCCTGTAAGGACTGGCCGTGTACTGACGTCAGAAGTGGCTACTCGCCCAGGTCGAGGGCGAGCTCAGAGCACAAGCCGTGCAGGGAACAGGAACACGGGCCATGTGCGAAGCATGGCCTTGTGACAAGAAGGCGTGCTCAAGCATCAGAAAATGCTACTCGGCCATGACCGAGACCGTGTAGCGTAGCTCGAGCCATGCAGGGTTCGAAATTAGTTTTTAAAAGGCCGATCCGTACTCACTTCTCCACATGCCCTTCACTCCATACACACCAAATCCACTTCTCTCTTCGCCATTGTTCATAGATTTTCATCATCAAGGTTAGTTTTGAGTGATTAGTAAGTGAGATTCTTCATTCTTTTACACCAAGAACACTTCTTCAAATCCAAAATTAAAAGGTATGAATTCTTTGAACCCTAACTATTGAATTTTGATAGAAATTGAGTAAATTGATGCATGGGCTTTGTGATATAGTGAGTATTGAACGAGTTATTGATTGATGAACATACATGTGTCAATTTAATTTTTGAATTGAGAGGGGAATTAGGGTTAATGACAAAGTTGAATTAGGGGATTTGTGAGAATGACGAAATTTAGTGCATACGTTGTGTAAATTGAATTATCATACTTGTAGAATGCTTAAATTGTTGTTGAATCTACTTAGATGTTGAGGATTTGGGCATGGGGCCATGTGAATGTTATTTTGAATTTGTGTTGAAAAGTTGTGCATGCCAAGTGTTTGATGAAATGTCCAAGTGAAAATTTTGGCTAAATTTGAGATCACATGTTCATAGTAAGTAGTGATGGTATATTTTGATACTTATGTGTGCAAGGATGATATGAATTGAGATAAAAGGTCATGGATAATTGAAAGGAGTGATAGTGAAATGAATGTTGTGGTGAAGCTTGAAGCTATAATGATATGAATGTGTAATGTTGATGCATAGTATAGTTCATACTTAGTTGAATAATTAGAGTGGAATCTAAACTTAATGCATTAATATTTCTAAGAATGAAGTTGAATTTTTGATTTGAGCATTGTTGTAAATTGCAGATGGCCCAGAGGAAAGTGAGACCAAGAAATGAAGATTTCATCGTCACTACCGATCCAGGGGAGTTGGCTAATCTCGATGCTCAACTAATAGAAGATGGGGTCCGTCGGGACTATTTTGGGGTGGAATTTGAGGATTACTGGGGCAAGTATGTACTCCGTTGCCAAACAATTGCTCCTAAGATTAAGTGAACCCGCTTCCAAGATACAACAACAATGGCAGGATTATGCATAGAGGAAGACCTGAGGAAGTTGTTCCGATTCTCACAGATGGAAGCGTTCTTTGATAAAAGGCCTCCTACTTACTACCATCTAACTGCTGAGTTCATGAGCACATTTCAAGTGAAGAAGGATATGAATGGTTTTTCTATTTCAGTTACGTTCCAATTGGACAATGTGATGAGAGAAAAGACCCCTCTACATGTTTTGAATGGATTCTTTGGATGCCCACCATGTCAAGGCCATCAGAGCTTTTATGAAGGAGGTGGTTTTAATCAGCAAGAATGGTGGAAAATTTTGGTAAATGATGGAACAGAGCGAGCAGGATATGTTCCCAGTGCTTCGAAGGGAACTGCAATAAGGAACTCAGTCATGAGATACTTAGAGAAGATTATCTCGAACACTATCCTAGGAAGATTTGAAAGCGGAGTCGTGGGAGAGAAGTAGTTATACATCATGTTCTGTATATATAATGAGCTGCCACTGAACGTCGCAGCACATTTTGTGCATCATGCGGAGAGAGTTGCCAAAAGATAAACTTTTCAGGGTTTGATGTTAGGAGGTATGATTACCATGATTGCTTAGGGCCTAGGAATAAATCTTGCACAAATGGAAAACATGATGGTGAGTGAAGGACTGAATTATCAGAAGCTAATGAGGATGGAATTTTTGTCTATAGCCGGAATCAGTATTGTCTAAGGCAAGAAAAAAGAGCTCCATTTCCTTTTCCAACTCCAGAGCTTACTACGGTGTATACTCAAAGGAGGCTTGCTAACTTGGCAATGGCTAGTGCTAATCACTCCAGGGTTTTGAGAGCATTTTATAGAAGAAATAGAGAGGAAGTGGAAGAGGTTCTCAGACAAATGAGGATTGAAGAGAACCTCGAGCTAGCTAATTTTAGAGCAGAGCCAGTGCCGATGGAAGGAGATGAGCAGGATGCACCACCTCAGCAGGTGGAGTTTGAGGAGCAAGCCCCTGAGCCACTGCAGTTTGAGGAAGAAGAGTAGCAATAGCCAATGGGCCCAGGACAGGGTAATGATCGATGGAACTATATGATGGATGAGGTGAGAGATATGAGGCATGTGCAGCAGATATATGGAGCTCAGATAAGGGAGATTCGAGAGATCTAGCAAGAGCACGAAGTGCATATTCAGGAGTTGAGAGCTGGGCAGCGTCGGAGGGAGTATTATGAGGAGCAGTCACTGTGTACTCCAACAATATGGAGGAGATGATAACCATGATGTTCAACTTCCAATTCCCCGCGTCTCCTCGTGCATACATTCCATGGAATTCTTATCATCCACCTCCACCTCTGGAGCCATGAGGGAGTCATTTTAGTGCTTATCACTTCTAGTAGATTATTTGAAGAATTCTTAAACTTGATTTGATTTGGTTGATTTGGATTAGATTGTACTTAATTTGTTTATTTTGGGAGGTTTTACTTTGAGATTTTATTTTCAGTTTTATGCGATTTACTTTTCGTTATTTTTAGTATTTTGGTATGATTTTCATTATTTAGTTGTGATGGGAATTGATCTTATTTGTTATGGATGTGAATTGATGTGCTTTGACATCTTGAGATGGATGATTTTTTTTATTCTTGTTATGTGTTTTGTTATGTTTCTTGTGTGGTAAGTATTTGTCATGTGTGTTATGTTTTGTTTTGTTTTTATTTTTTTTTTGTAGGGATGGTTTGGTGGTATGTTTTGGGAAGGTGTTGAGTGTTTTTGAATGTGAGCTATGATGCATTGTTTTTGATAAGTGATGGCAATCATATTAATGTTTTCTACTTATTAAAATTGTGACATTAATTACATAATTTGTTCAATTTTGAGAAGTATGAAGGTTAATTGTGTTTCTTATGATCCAAGCAAAAGCTTGTGAGAGTTTAGCCTCAACCGTGCCTCCATGGTTAATTATTGATGAGAGGACCGGTTGTACTTAGACAAACTAGAACTTACTCTTGGACTATAGGAACGAAGCCCGAATAGTTGAAATTTGTGACATGATCTTAGGTCATCCTTGTTGAATGAAGTCATAGCCATAAATTTTCTTATCTAAACAATATCCCTAGTTAGCCAAATTGAGCCTAAAAGCCTTTTTCTTGTGATTTGAGCACAATACAAGCATGGAAAATCCACTTGAGCCTTATATATATAACCAATGTGCTGGTAGTTGGCAATTGGTTTGTGCGGTTCAACGTGATCCGTTAGGATTAACAGTAAAACAAAATTCAGCAGAAGCAATTAGAATTGTTTATCGTACTTCTGGGTTGGTGTAGAGGATGAACTGCAGAGAACTACCTCTGATCTTCTACTGTATGTCCCAAGTGTGATCCTGCTGTTGTGTGGGCAACAGTCTGCAGGATCTCTCAATCAGCTTCTTTCCCTAACTTACGTCAAAAGAGGCGCAGGAATTCTTTGAAGGTTCCAGGAAGCTGAGTCCACTTATATATTGGGCTACAGCAGGGACCAGGAGGAGAAATTGGGCTGGGCATCAATTGAATTTAATTAACCAAGCTTAGCCCAAAGCTTTTAATTAAATCCAATAATAATAATATAGTCCACTAAAATATTATTACTGCACTACCCGTCCAATCCCAAAATTATGTTCTGGGCTCCTTCTTATTATAAGCCCGATGGTCTCCCCATGTTTAAGAAAAACAATGTCCATTAATTAATTAAGTTACTGACAACTCAAATTAATTAATATCTCATCCGAGAGTAGTACCACTCAACCTTATTATCATGCCGGAAATTAATCCACTTGCAAGATTTACATGATAAACCTTATGAGCTCCTCAAGGGGACATCATCAACCTATGACGGATATGGATTCCTTCTACAATCAACAGCACACCATAGATACAGCACTACTTCCCAACTCACCGAGTTTGTTGATTTAATACCTATAAATCTCACCCATTGATGAATCAAAGAAATACATACTGCCCTACGTGTCGAGGTTATTGTATAGGGATTAAGAGTACGAACTTCCATAATAACAGAGATCAAGTTCTACTATATAGTCAGTATAAGAAGAACGATCTCAGGCTATCCTGCTCAATACACACAAGTGCACTACTGTGATTCTATAGCCAAGACAAGCTAATACCAAACCACACTACAACCATACCGATAGAGAGTCCCAGTCTATCTCAGTTGTGAGCATCTGTTTATACTTTATAAGGAAACCGATAATATGATCTTCTGTGTGTTGTCGAACAATATATTATCTACAGTATAAAGTAAATGGACTATTGCATCATGCATATAAAATAAATTATAAGATGCAATCATTTATTCAATGATTCTCATTTCAAATATTGTTATGACATTGTTCATACTAAAGCTAGACATTTAGTATACAATCCAACAATCTCCCACTTATACTAAAAGACTATGCTGTCATGTCTTCTGCCATACATCTGATTCTTACTCCCACTACACGACCATTAAAAGCTCTCTCCTTAAGGTCCTTGTAAATGGTTTACTAGGTCATCATCTGATGCAATCTAGGCGACAACAACCTTCCCCTCATCATACGATTTCTCATAACAGGTGGTACTCGCGCTCCATGTGTTTAGTTGCCTTATGGACTTGTGATTTCTTCAAGTTTGCAACTGCACTAATATCATCAATGTAAATTGTGATTACCTTGGGCAAACTTAGAAACACTTCAAAGTCCATCATGAAGTCTTTAGAGTCATATAGATACTTTGGCTGCCTCATAGGCTCCAATTCATCATCTTTCCATGATGGAGTCCGGAGTCTGAAATATATTTCTATATAACACTCCTCCACATTATGACTCTACTTCCTACGATTAAACATATAACCTTTGAGGTGAATTTACTGCCGTCCAATCTGACTAAAAATCTGAATCTACATAATCCACATGAAGCAGTGAATCTGTCCAGTAAGTCCACATATAATTTCCAGTCCTTCTCAGGCACTTTATATATGTCTTACTACAGTTCATCATTCTTGTTCCGGCTTACGTTGATACCTTCTGTTCATGCGTTCAGTAAAACAGATATCCAACTTCGTTCATAGCATTTTTTAGATTAAGCTTCCTTATTCGCCGAAGCATAAGGAACCGCTTTCATCTACTTTATCTTCTTTTTGTGTCTCAAAGACACATTTACTTAGATAAATTCACATGCTAAACGAGTGTGGACTGTATCATTTTATGAAACTTGAGATAAGCATAACATCCTTTCTTGTGATCCGTATTACCGTGATCAAAAGGATATATTTTGCCTTTCTTAAGTCCTTCATCACTACCGCTTTATTTACCATACCCATACGCCCGATAATACTCTTTCATTGTCTCCAATGAGCAAGATACTATCTATATATAGTCCAAGAAATACCACCACGTTTCCGTCACTCTTTACAACACACAAGACTCATCCGCTCATTGATTTAAATCCATGCCACTAGATTACCTAATCAAAACAGATGCTTCACGATCTTAAAGCTTGCTTTAGTCCATCCCTGGACACTTTTAAGCTTACTATCAAAATGCTATTAGTACTTCGCAATGAATCACTCTGGTTGCTTCACATAGATGTTTTCCTCAAGACTTCCAATCAGGAAAGCTGTCTTTGACATCTATTTGTTATTCCTCATAGTTCAATATGAGCAGCAATACATAAAAGAATCCGGATCAACTTAAGCATATCTACCAGCGAACATGTTTCCTCATAATCGAACCATTTCTTTCTGAGTACACTTTTCTGCAACCAGCTTTGCTTCCAAGGTTCTCACCTTTCCGTATGATCCTCTTTTATTTCCCTTGACCACTTGCAATGGCTTTTACACCATTTTAGTGATCTTTCAAGCTCCAGACTTAATTTAGAATTCGTAGATTCTATTTCAACATTCATTGCAACTTACTAAGATTCTGCATTTTCATCTTGTAGTGCTACGTCGTATCCGTGAGATAATACCATGTTCACTAGGGATCAAGTCTTACGACTCTCCCAAAATATATATTTATGGGTTGTCATACAACCCTCCCACTATGACAAGGCACTACATGTAATTGTGTATCAGACGTGACACGCGTTGCAGTTTACCTTGTGGTATATCCTCTTGTACACTTGGTACTTATACTTTAGTATTTTCCTCTCACTTCCTTTAGAAAAACTTATACATGGGCTTGTGATTTATTACATAGTCCTTTTCCAAAATCTAGTGTTTGTGTTGACAATCACCCTTCGATCTTTTGGACTAAATAATTCACCCTCCATTTTTCTAAGATATCCCATATACAGACAAAGGTTTCACGAATTACTGTATCTAGGGCATATCCATAAAATGAATTTAATTATTCCAAATAATTCATCATCTATCTAATCATAACCATAAGAGCCTTATACCTTCTACCCACCACACCATTCAGCTGGGGCATGCCCGGTGTAGTCAACTTGAGATTTAATCTCAACTTCTGATTATTAGTTCCTAACTATCCTAAGAGGTTTTCATCATCACGATTGAATCGTAATGATGTGATATATTTTCCATGACGCTTCACTGTACCAGCCTTACAATTCTTGAATTAATCTAAGAACTTAGACATGCAGTGCATCAAATAAATATATCGGTTTCCAGAATAATCTTTGAATATTCATAACCACCTCTCGCCTGGATATTGTTAGGTTCGCTTGAATCAGAATGAACTAATTCCAACATATATATCTTTGGCTCTACACCCCACAGCCTTGAAAAGGCAGTTAATCATTTTTACTTCCAAGCAAGACTCGCAAGTCCGATAGTTTCCACTTCAGATAAACCTTACGGTCTATCGGCTATCAACTTTTGAATCCTACTTAAGTAAAATGAATTAGTCATAGACGCCAAATGTATGTTTAGTTCATTTCCGAAGGTTCCTTTCTCTTACTAATATTAGAAGATGCATTATTTAATTACTATTTATTGCATCTGTGGGATGTACATGATTCAAGAGTATACTTTTTATCCACCAACATACTTTAACGGATTATAGCCTCATTCCTCATTACTATGACCATGTCATTTAAATGAAATGAAGTATCCATCCGTTAATGCATAGAAACCGAAATTAAATTCTTTCTATGAAACGTACGTAAAGACAATTTCTCATAATCAATCGTTTATTCTTATCATGAGATAAATAAACAACTCCCACTGCAATAGCCACTACCTTTGTAGTTTTACCATGTTATTAACAATCTTATCATTACTCAGTGATAAACATTTAGTGATTGCAGTATCTACATACTTCGTGTCAGTAGATGCCATCACTAATCATGTTTAAACCATTAGTAAATAAGATATTAAACTTGTTCACATCATGATGAAAAATGGCTTTCTTTTGCCACATGTTTTGTTAGAAGTTTCCCACCATATACAACCTCTCGTATTTCAGGTAGAACTTGCTCAAAACATCCAGGCAAATTGTAAAGAATAAATTGATTTAGGTTTCCCTTTCAATTTCTATTCCAAGCTTTTCCAATTCATTCATCAATTCAACCATGATCTTGCGCCTTATTAAATTACTGAAGTATCCGAAGAGTTACATGAGACCATCATATTTCTATGAACCTCTCATCTCTTCACTAGAAACTTTAATAGGCATCATGAGATGTCCTTTGTGAGAACACACATGTATTTTCTTAAGCAGTAGAAATTTAAAATCAAGATCTTTTTCTAATCAACTTATTTGGACAAGTAAATATTATTTCTTCTAGTAAACACTTAGTGAAATAAAACCATTCGAAATTCAGAGAATCACAAATAAATATTCCGATCAAATCTTCGAATTTTATCCTTTTATATTGATTCCCTCAAAATAATATAAAATAAAATTCACCGACATCTCAAGCACCGTGAGTCTGCAAGCCACATTAGGGTGGACGTTTACAAACCCGAACATTTACAAGAGAAGGTTTTACCCATTAATTTCATTTGTCATCCTAACTTTATGACAAAATAATTAATAGTCGGTTCCTCTTTAGCCATGCAAACAATAGCAGTGACTCCGTTGGGGAGGATACTAATTATTCACATCTAAGTGTACACCATTATTTGTTCCCAAGTCCGCTGCCCAAGCTTGTATGCCTTACTGTTGGAGAAGTACACACGCGCTCAGATAACTTTCTACAACCATCAATTATATAAGTTTGTACTAGTGAACCGCATATAAGCTCATCCGTTAGGGAGGAAGGCACTATAGCCAACGCGCAAGTCCATATGCATCACATTACAAACAATAATTATTTAAAGAAGCTTGTACCAGTGATCTGTGAATAAACTCATCCATTAGGGAGGAAGGCTCTATTGCCAACGCGCAAGTTTACTCACATCACTTACAAACCAATAATGGAGGCCGCGGGAATTAATTACCAATCCCCTCTCCCACTTAGTTATTTAACACCGAGGGTATTTAACATGCATATAATATTCCAGAATAAAATATACAACTTAGACATGCTTCTATTAACAGCAATTTAAATAAATAAATCACATAGGACATGCCTTTTCACATATACAACAATAATTGACAATTAAATCAATTAATCAGTTATATAACATAATTAATTGTATAAATAGTGGATCAATTAATTTGGGCCTCAAGAGCAACAAATAAGCACAAAATGAGCAGCAGATTAAATAATTAATCAAGCCCATTATCCATGGCCCATAATCTTAGCCCAAAATCAAATTAAATCCACCAAGCCCACTAGCACAAAATTAGTCCATTAATAAAATTAATTTCATGCTTAGCCCATTATACACAATTAATTAAAACCAGCAATAAAATAATAGCCCAGCAGCCCATTTCCATTTAATTAAAATTTAGGCCCAAAAGCCCAAAAACAAATTAAATAAATGAGCAGCCTTATATATATATTACTGAATTGGGCCCTATAATTATCATCCCATGAACTAGAGAATCAAGCCCAAATACACTTTAATTAAAATAGGGCCCAGCAGCCCAATATCCTTTTGATTAAAATTTGGGCCCAAATCCCAGCCCATTAACCAAGCCCAACAAGGCAGTCCATATCCAAGGCTGCTGCCCTAGAACAACAGCCGCCTTCAGCAGTGTTGACCAAGTCTGCTGTCGGAGACATCACTCTGCAGACGTCGTTGGCCGGTGCTCGGCAGCGATGTCAAGAGTCGACTGACACACCGCACGCAAGGCGAGCCTGGTCCGCATGTTCCGGCAGCAGGCTGTGATCGAGACAGTATTGCCGGTCACCTGTTGCTTCCACACGCCAGCTATCGCCGTCTTGGTGCCGTCAGTCCTCCGGTGTCATGCCGCCGCTTCGCTCGCTGGCCAGAATACTCCGGCGCCATGAAGCCTCGATAGTCTCGCCGTGCACACACCACGACTGGTTTAACATGGAATTGCCCAGAAGGTAAAGTCTGCAGCGACAGCCAATGTGTGAACTCCGTCGCCGTCCAGAACTCTCTGTCGTTCACCACCGAGAGCCGCTTCCATCTGCCAATTTTAGTCCATGATTCCCAGGATGCGCCGACGCATCGCCAAGAACCACCTTCGCTGTGAAGTCACCGCCGTGGTTGCTGCCCACACCAGCGCCGCCATCACCGATCTTCCGTCATACAACAGATCGGCCGACCCCACCGCCTGCTCCCTCAATTGCCACCACCTGATTCCGCATCGGAGCCCTGCTCCGAACTTGCAGCGACTCGCTCGCAACAAGCAGATGCCTCACCGGATCCAGCAGCTGAATCGTGAACGCCCGCCGCGAGGCTCACCATCCATGTTCGAAGACTCCCAGAACCGGCTGACGATTCGACCAGAAAAGTAGCCTGACTTCTCAATATCTCATCCGTCAGCTGCATCCATCTTCGATCAGAGAGCAGCCGTGTGGGTATTTTAGTATATGCAGTGTGTTTAATCGTCGATAATCACACGCCTCTATCTATCTGACCGTCGCTCATCGTGCAACCCATAAGGCCCGTGTGAGTGTGATTTCCAGCGGGTTGAACCGTAACAATTACACGCCAAAACCATCGATAAAAGCACATATGATATATGGATAATTTACTCATATAAAAATCCTTTCTTCATGCTTAATATCAATGATTATAATCATAGGATTACACAAATAATATAATATTATTCAAATCCTAAAACATGCTTTAAATCTGACAAGCAACACATGTAAGGCACAAACCCTACCCAACGTCTCACGTTTCACCACGAAACCAATGCTCTGATACCAATTGTTGGCAATTGGATCGTGCGGTTCAACGTGATCTGTTAGGATTAACAGCAAAACAAAATTCAGCGGAAGCAATTAGAATTGTTTACCGTACTTCTGGGTTGGTGTAGAGGATGAACTGCAGAGAACTACCTCTGATCTTCTACTGTATGTCCCAAGTGTGATCCTGCTGTTGTGTGGGCAACAGTCTGCAGGATCTCTCAATCTGCTTCTTTCCCTAACTTACGTCAAAAGAGGCGCAGGAATTCTTTGAGGTTCCAGGAAGCTGAGTCCACTTATATATTGGGCTACAACAGGGACCAGGAAGAGAAATTGGGCTGGGCCTCAATTGAATTTAATTAACCAAGCTTAGCCCAAAGCTTTTAATTAAATCCAATAATAATAATATAGTCCACTAAAATATTATTACTGCACTACCCGTCCAATCCCAAAATTATGTTCTGGGATCCTTCTTATTATAAGCCCGATGGTCTCCCCATGTTTAAGAAAAACAATGTCCATTAATTAATTAAGTTACTGACAACTCAGATTAATTAATATCTCATCCGAGAGTAGTACCACTCAACCTTATTATCATGCCAAAAATTAATCCACTTGCAAGATTTACATGATAAACCTTATGAGCTCCTCAAGGGGACATCATCAACCTATGACGGACATGGATTCCTTCTACAATCAACAGCACACCATAGATACAACACTACTTCCCAACTCACCGAGTTTGTTGATTTAATACCTATAAATCTCACCCATTGATGAATCAAAGAAATACATACTGCCCTACGTGTCGAGATTATTGTATAGGGATTAAGAGTACGAACTTCCATAATAATAGAGATCAAGTTCTACTATATAGTCAGTATAAGAAGAACGATCTCAGGCGGTCCTGCTCAATACACACAAGTGCACTAATGTGATTCTATAGCCAAGACAAGCTAATACCAAACCACACTACAACCAACCGATAGAGAGTCCCAGTCTATCTCAGTTGTGAGCATCTGTTTATACTTTATAAGGACCCCGATAATATGATCTTCTGCGTGTTGTCGCACAACATATTATCTACAGTATAAAGTAAATGGACTATTGCATCATGCATATAAAATAAATTATAAGATGCAATCATTTGATCAATGATTCTCATTTCAAATATTGTTATGACATTGTTCATACTAAAGCTAGACATTTAGTATACAATCCAACACCAAGCAAAAGCTTGTGAGAGTTTAGCCTCAACCGTGCCTCCATGGTTAATTATTGATGAGAGGACCGGTTGTACTTAGACAAACTAGAACTTGATCTTGGACTATAGGAACGAAGCCCGAATAGTTGAAATTTGTGACATGATCTTAGGTCATCCTTGTTGAATGAAGTCATAGCCATAAATTTCCTTATCTAAACAATATCCCTAGTTAGCCAATTTGAGCCTAAAAGCCTTTTTCTTGTGATTTGAGCACAATACAAGCATGGAAAATCCACTTGAGCCTTATATATATAACCAATGTGCTGGTAGTTGAAGATGATGATGGTTTACAAGGGAAGATGTGAAAAAAATATGCAATTAAATGGAAGAAAGGTTGAATCGAGAAAAAAGATGAAAGAACTCAAGATAAAAGCAAATATACAACTTCAACAAAAGTGATACGCTCAAGGAACACAAAAGTCAAAGAAAAGATGTATGCTATTCAAAAGAAGCTCAATAAATCCATGGTATGTTGATAATTAGTGCTTATGAATAATTGACCTATTACCCAAAGTTTCATACCCTACCAAAGAGCCTAAACATTATATCTCAAGATAAAGACCTATTTAATCACTTATTGAAACTAGGGTAGCTTATGAACATAGTCCATAAGCAAGCTTATGGTGAGTCGGTTCTTACCAGTTGATGAGTGTTGTTCAAAACCCTAGTTCATAGAGTGTTGAGTGCATTTGATATCATATGAGAGGCTTGGATTGAAAGGGGTTTGATTACTCTTTTGTCATGCTTAAGATTGAACTTTCTAATCTTTCATGTTATAAGTTTAATGATGTAGGGATACTTAATGTGAAGTTGTAGTCCTTATTACTTGTGATGTGTTGTGGGTTATATTCGTTAGGTATTTTTCTAGGCGAAAATTACTCCTTTTGTTTATCATTTTTCGTTGTTTGAGGACGAACAACACTTTAAGTTTGGGGGATTGATCATTGTCATTTTCACCTAGATTTTAGTGTCTTTGTTTGTGGATTTTCGGATATTTTAATCCGTATTTGTGTGACTTTTGGTGGAGTTATTGATATTATGAGAAATATGGTATGGATTGATAGAAGTGTGTAAATGAGCTTATATATGTGCAAAACAGGTTAAGAAATGGAGAAAAACAGAATCGTGAGCACAACGGAGAAGGAAGTACAGGGCACGCTCGGACACGGGCCATGTGCGAAACACGAGCTTATCCGAGGTGGCCGTGTACTGACATCAGAATGCCGAGCTCGCCTAGGAGAAAGACCGTGTTCTGGCGCACGAGCCGTGTAATAGTGCACGCCCCCATGTGCAGAACACGGGCCTATTAGAGGAAGCCAAGCAATGTCGTCAGAAAATGCTACACGCTGATGGGAGATGCCGTGTGTGGGAGCACGATCTGTGTCCAGGAGCATGCACAACACGCCAAACTAGGTGTGCACTAAACGAGCCGTGTCGTGTAGGTGCAAAAGACAGTGAAAAATTTAGAATGTTCCGGAAGCTTCTAGAAGGCCCCTAAGTGATATAAAGGATGACTTGTGCGAAAATTAGAGGGGAAGATCAGAATTGGAGCAGTTACACACACTCCACACCACATTCTCACACACTAGATCCATTTGATTCATCTCCATACATTTGATCCATCAATTCCACTTGATCTTCAACAATCCAACCATCAATCCATCCATCCACCACTTGAAAAGAGGAAAGCATCAAGGATTGAAGAAGTTATCATTTTTAAGAGAATGAAGGTTTTCTCCATGAAAGGGAAGCCAATCTACTTTACAATTGTTGATTTTCTTCTCATTTTGGCTCAAATGGAGCAAGTCTTTGAATGTATTGATTATTAAATAGGCTATATTATAAATATAGAAAAGAGTACAAATGATAATGATATTTTGAGTAAGGCAAAGCCTTAAAAAGACCTAAAAGGCAGCCCAAAATAAAAGAAATGAACCAAAAATTGGCCATAATTATAAAAAATGAAGAGATTGTTATTAACCATTTTGCTCTTCTCTTAGCTTCAGAAGTACTGGGATATTCATGGAATCAATCGGGTCTGAAAGGTTGAGTTTTGCTTGAGAACAAGTATTAGGTCTAACACTCGGTTGAATATATTTCTTGGTACGTTTGCCTTTGTTCGGATTCACACTTTGAAGAGCAGGGAACTCCTCAAAAAGATCACTAATTTTTGTAGTGGTCTCAAAAAAAGCATAAGAATCTTCCAAATTGTATGAGGCAGCCTGAATTTATGTTGTACGAATAGTACGCATAGCCGCATCAATGACAGAAGGGGAAGCTGCCAAATAGCTAAAGCGGACTGATTAACAGCATGAGTAGCATGAATTTGATCAACAATAATAGGCCCATCTAATTGGTTGGATGTCCCAATATGACCAATGTCCCCTACCTGTTGTTCATGTTCGAGAGGGAAAGCATCTATAGCAGCATGCTCAATAATAGGTGTCAATTCTGACTTAACATTGGCGGCCGCATCCATTGCCCCAAAGGAGTGCAAATCTGGAATATCAGTTTGCTGTGCAAAGTCCCCAAAAGTAACCTCAAAATGAGAGCCAAGAATAGGATCGTGGGACATAGCAATATAGGCCTCATCAGGCACAAATCCCTCATCCGCAGGAGCCAAGGAGAGCACCCCCTTACCTGATGCAGCCTCAAAAAGATGAGCAGGCATAGTTTGAACACCCACCTAAGCAGCTGGGTTGTCCTCAGTTTCCAAAACCTCAAAAGTTAGAAACCTGCACAGGTGGAGATTGCAGCGGGATAGCCGCTGCGCAAGTAACAGGCACAGCTGGGCACCCATCAGCAATCAACTTCAAACCTGTATTTCTCATAACATTCTGATCATCAGAGCACTAAGCAGATTCATCAAAACTCCGTACAGGTTCAGAGGTCTCTGGAGGCTTCTCACGCCAAGCTTTGCTCTGTTTTTGTAAAATGTCATCAACAGACCATTTTCAACTGGAGTGACGCTTACAATCCGCATATTGGTGACCCAAAGTATGAGAGTGAGAACAAAATAAGGGTACATTCTTGTACCCAATCGACACACGAAAAGAATTAAAAGAAGTAGACAAGCAAATCGACTTAGGAAAATTGTATTCAAACATGTCAATATCAATTAACACACGAGCAAAATGCCCCATCAGCCCGCTCAAGGCACGTTCATCAGGACAAATTGTAGTACAAATAGCAGAAGCTATCGATTTGAAAACTCTGTCTGTCCATAGTTCAAAACATAATTCATATATTTGAATCCAAACTGAGACAATAGAGGTTTTGAATTTGTACGGATTAAAGGCTGGAGACCAATTTTGAACTCTAACCTTTTCTGAATCTAAATAAAAAATATGCTTCCTCAATATGATTTGCGCTGTGAAGCATCAGGGAGGAGTAAATTGTACAAACCTTTACCAAGAGGAACAATAGACAAAGCCTGAATGTGAGGAGCGATGAGCAAGCAGAGACTCTATCTTCATAGTAGGAGTCATCGATCGGAATGGAAATTTCATCGCCACTATGAGAGGAGGGGAAAATAGCTGATGTACAAGACCCATCTTGAATAATATCTCTGAAGGTCATCGGAATGACAGGATTAATTTTCGATCCCTGACGAATCGGAGATCGACCACTCCAAACAGGAGGAGATGACGAAAGGGAACCCGATCTGATACAGGGGCGAAACGCGAACCGTTATGGGCATCTTCACGAACCCTTGATTGTAGCAGCGCCGATCGCACAGTGGGTGGAGAAGAATCAACGAATTTAGGTTGGGAAGAAGTAGTGGCCAGGTTAGGGACCACCTTGGGGGCAGCCATCCTTTTGAATGTATTGATCTAAACACAATGTGTAGTGGTTAGTCCTATAGTAGGGCTAATCATATGATTGGTTGAGGATAATGCTAGATATGTAGGATTTGAGATGTTGTAGGATTTCTTTTTATGATTAGGAGAATGCTAGATATGTAGGATTTCACTTCAATACTTGTGTGACTAAATTCTCTACTCATAGTGTTAAGATGGCCATTCCAATATTATGATTAGGTATTTAATTGAATCATATTAAAATGAGCATGCATGTTAGTGTGAGGGGAGGTAAGCCATGCCCTTCTTGTGCTTATAACATTCATAGGGGGAGACTTAAGGAATTGAGTGAAAAGAACCAAACTTATGATCGTAGTACCTTAAGGGAATTGAGATTAAGCACAATCCTAGGAGATTTAGACTTGTAAAAGAGTCGAGACCCTAATTGCCTTGGCCATATGGATTAGGGGTAAAAATGTGATGGCTTTTAGTCTAAAATTAATGAAGTTCACCATCAAGAGTTATGCATATCTGGCTAGATTCTTAACCATGATTATGATTAGCCTTGCTCTTTTCTCAAGTGAATTCTATCTACATTCCAATCATCTTATCATTTGTTCGATATTTGATACGTTTCGTAGTTAGTTGAATTTGTAGTTAATTGATTAGCATAATAAGTAGTATAAATACAAACCTTCAATCTTGTCACTCTTACAAACCTTAAATCAATGACAAATCCGAATATAACCACAAGTATACTTTCCCTTGGGACGACATACTTATAAATTTTGTTGCTTGGTCACACGTGTACTCGACGATAGAGTCTCTTACTCTTACACATTTTTATAGAAATGCGATTAAGAACACTTGGCAATGAGTCTTCCGGCGGGTGATGGCCGGTGAAGATGGTTTCTGGCGGGCTGATTCTTGGATGAAAAGCTGCCTGTATAAGTTGTGGGTGTGTGTGGATTAGAATACTTGGGGGACAAGTTCACCAACTTGTTGTGCAAGTCATCTTTTAATTGATTGGAGTGTTGACTGATTATTCGTTTATAGTCGGATGACCAATTAAAGAATTTATCGAACCACAGGGAGGAAGGTACTAGAGTTTAAGCGATCTCAAGTTTATCATGATTTTATAAGCACGGCGGAATGGGATGGAAAGCTTGCAAATAAATGCAATGAAACTAATGCATGAAATAAATAAATAAAAGCAAGAATAAATGGGTTCCAAATGATGCAAGGATGAGATTAACAGCAATCATGGCATAGACAATAAAGAAATTATGCAATTAATTCTAATCTCTTATGGACAAGGCATATGAGCGATCACTAATTCCACCTAAACTCTCTCTCGAGATGGATATGATATAGGCCTTCAATAAGACTCCCAAAAGCACATAGGATCGTGACCAAAGCAAACACCTCCCACTAGGTACTAATTACTCTACGAGTTCCCTAATTAAGTATTAAATCATAGGCAATATTCCCTTTTAAGGTACTATGAATTCACTAATGGTTTTGGTCCCCTCATATAATCAACCAATCTCTCGATCAAGCTAATCAAATGTTCTATCAAAGGGTTATAAATCTAGAAGGATATCTCTATCTCATTCTAAATTAATGCACATGAAGTGTATGATAAAATGATTCAATGAACTATCCTAAACATATAATTGATTTCTCAATCTAATCACATGCCCATGATAATTAATCACACATATCATCATATACATCAAGCAATCAATATTCAATGATAGAAATACACAAATTCCATTCAAGATCAAAATCAAATTGCATAAAAACTATATTATCCAACACCAATCATGGAGCTAATCTCACAAATGAGATTAGCCTCTCATAGTCACAAAGAATTCAACATAGACACTAAAATCCTTACAAACCATGATCAATCTATAAAGAAATGCACAAAAATTAGAATTAGATTCCCCCTTTGAAGTGCTTCAATGGAGATCTTCTTCTTCTTCTTCTTGTGATCTCACTCTCCCTTGCTTCCTTGATTACTTGGATGGTGGATTTGATGGAGGGGATCAAGTGTAGATGGATGGAATCAAGGATGGGTGAATGGGATGAAGGGTAGATGGAATGGAGAGGAAAGTGTGTAAAAAATGGTGCAAATTAGGTGTGGATCTAATCCCCTACTGATCTTTACACTCAAAAATGGGTGTTTTTACCCCTTGGAACTTTCTAGAACACATTCTAATCATAAAATTGACTTTGGGCTGAGCTCAAGTCGGATTCGGGTCAAGTTTGGGTTGGTGCAGCGCAGTCTTACCGTTTCGCATATAACTTTCACATCCAAAATCGAATTTGGGTGATTCTTGCACTCACGCAATCCTCTCTTCGTTAGCTTTCTATCCATATAAAGACTATTTTAATCATAACTTTCTCGTTTAGGCTCCGATTGAAGTGTTTTTTATACCAAAACGATCCTCTTTTCTGTGTCTTTCCAAACATATATCACACTTCTAGTTTAGAGCTCCACAAGAGTACAGAAAAATTACACAAGTTGGACGTGCGTTTTTCAGCATTTTGCTTAATTTGACTCATTCTCCCTCGTTTCAACTTCGAATTAAGCTCTGTTTTTTCCCAAATCTTTCTTATTGCGTCTAGAATTCATTTTTACCTAAAAATCATACATTTAAGCTCATTCACACATATTTCCATAAAAACACAAAACATAACCAAATAATACATAAATACGGATAAAATAATATGAAAACACACATAAAAAGACAATAAAATTTAGGTGAAAATATCACTCATCATTGACCAAATCAATCCTTATTTGGTAATTTTTTTTCTTCCTTATATATAATAATTGCTATAATATATTTGGATTGGAAGCATGTGCTATTTGATTTACTGTCTTATTCGCTGTAATAAAAGCATGCATATTTGCGTATTTTATATTTGGTATATATTGAATGCATGTAAAAACCCTCTTGTTAAATAACTAAGTGGGAGAGGGATTGGTCAAAATCCTGCAGCCTCCATTATTGATTTATTATATGATGCAAGTAAGCTTATGAGTCGGCTATAGTGTTTTCCTCCCCAACAGATGAGTTTTATTTGTGGATCACTAGAATAAATTTCATTAAATAATTATTGTTTGTAATGTGAAGCTGATAAACTTATGAGCCCGCTATAGTGCCTTCCTTCCCAATGGATGAGTTTTATTTGTGGATCACTGGTACAAATTAATAATTGATGATTGTAGGAAATTACTTGAGGGCGTGTGGACTTCTCCAACTATACGACACACAAACTTGGGTAATGTACTTAATATCAAATAATGGTATCCACTTAGGTGTAATTAATATGTATGCTCCCCAATGGAGTCACTGCTATTAATTTGCATGGCTAAAGGACAACCGACTATTAATTTGCATGGCTAAAGAACTACAAATCATGCTAAGTCATCCTACAACATTAGACTCATAACATGCAAAAAATATTAACAAATTCAATCATAAGAGAATAAAGTGTAATATATTCCCTTTTTGGTCCAAGCCTCTCAATGGGATATCAATTTCACTCAACACTCTTTAAAGCAGGGTAAATCATCACTCATTAATCGATTGGCTCGACTCGCTATAAGCTTGCTCGTGGACTACATTCCCAAACCACCAAAGTTTCCATTGGTGATCAAAAAGGTCTTTATATTCGGATGTAATGATAGGCTCTTTGGTATGGTAGGAAGAATTTGGATAAAAGTGACTAATCAAGTGTAAGTAATCGAAGAGGTAGCTACTTTCTTCCATTCCTTAACTTATCTTTCTTCCTTTCTCACCTTTTATAATCACAAGCACTAATCATCAACTTTCCTTAGATTGTGCTTCTTTTGATTTATGCTTCCTTCTTTGGACTATTAAGTACTTGAGCATATTGTTGTTGCTTTGCTCATTTTCTTATTTTGAGGTTGCATGTCCATTCTTGGTTTTGCTCTTTTCATCCTTTTTCTTACTTGTTTACCATTTCCTTTCTTCTTTTTCTTACTTATCAAAACTTCCTAGCTACCATCTCCTCAATCACTCACACAAAAGGGCAAATATATTAGGCTCATGTGAGTAATCAAGGCTTGTAATGTGCTAGATTCACAAGAATAGGCTTAAAGGCCCAAAGTGGTTGACTAGGGATGATGTTCATGGTAGGAAAATATATGGCAATGACTATTAATGACAAGGATGAACTTAGATCATAGCACTAATCTCTACAAATCGGGCTCGTTCCTATAGTCCTTGAGCAAGTTCTAGCTTATCAAAACTCAATCGATCCACTCATGAAAAAAATACCATGTATGTACGGTTGAGTCTCAAACGCTCACAAGCTTGTGCTCGGACCTTAAGGACTTATTACACCACATCCATCTTAAAATTGAACAAGTTAAATAAAACATGTCACAATTCGAAAGTGTAGAGATTCTTAATCATAATTTGTCATCATTTATCACAATAACATGCCATCACTCATATTCAAAAATGACTCACGACATCCCTAAACAAACCACCAAACATACCAAGACAAAAATAAGAAAACACACAAAACATAAAATAAAGACTCAATAAACAAGAAACAAAACAAAAACACATAAAATGCAAGAATAAAAATCACCATCATTAAAAAAATGAAGCACACATTCATATCATCCATGATCAATTAAGCTCACAAACATCCCAACTTTTGATTGAAAAGAAATCCTAAATTACGAAAGTAAACCTCCCAAAACATAACAAATGAAGTAACATGCTAATCACACCAATCCAAATAAAATAAATTCATGTCAAGCAACTAGAAGTAGTACAGTATAGAGTGAACTCCCTCTTGGTATTGGAAATGGTTGGCACTAGCTTCCGGATTGAATACACAACGAATCTCGACTTGATCTTCGGGCTCAATTCGTGCTTCCACTACACTTCATTCATGCTCAACAACTCATCAAAAACATTAGCTCAACAATATCATTAAAAATATGGACTATCATGTACTTCAACACAACCAAACGGACCAAAACAAACCAATGCTCATGAGAAAGATTTTTAAAATTAGCCCAAAAACACGAAAAGTATATGCCTTCAAAACAAAGTATGTCACACCACACCATATCCCCCCAAACTTAAATTGAAACAAGGGTTTCAAGTTAAGTTTGTAAAAAGTGGTGTGACTTACCTATACACTTCAAATCAAGCACTATTCGTATCTCCAATACGCATCTTCCTCACAAGCACAATCAACCTACAAACTAAAATTGCAAAACAATATCAAATCCACAATCTTTATTGAAAGCACGAAATAAAGCAATAAAGATAATGATGGGTTGCCTCCCATCTAGCGCTAAGTTTAACGTCTTCAAGCCGGACGATAGTCTTTAGCTCATGGTGGTCTTGAATAGTCTTTAGGCACTATCACAAGTTTCTTCTTGAAGTAGTGCCTTGTGCCCTCTCGTTCAACCACAAGAACGTTTTCCTTCTTGTTAAATAACTCAAGCAATTGTTCTCCGAAGGCGTTCTTCACAAGGAATGACCCTTTCCACTTGTTCCACTTTTTCCATGGGGCTTTATATGCATTTTGAACTTTAACCACATCCCCCGGTAAGAATTCGGGCATTGACAAGTGTTGATGCCCTCTTGCGACCTTTTTCCTACAATCACCAAATAAATTTTTATCAATAAAATCATGGAAGTTCTTAAGAGAATTTGAAATTTCAATAGAATGAGAAGATTTTGGCTTGTGTGAGGTATCGTCAATGATCTTAGTTTCCGAAGGCTTCTTTTCTTCCATAAGGGCATGAATCTCTTTTTGATTTTGAATCTTGACTTTCTCAACCATCACTTCAAGAGACTTGACAAATCTATCGAATTTTTCCTTCAACTCTTCTTTCAACTCTTTAGCTTTCTCCCACTTAGGCACCCTTTCTCTTCTTTCCTTCATAACCTCATCAACCCCCAAACTAGCCTCGTTCCTATCCTTAATGGCCATGCATAGATTCGTTCCGGAAGTAGAAGGCTTGTTGTTCTCTTCTTGAAGTCTTTCCTCGGTGGACACAACTTGATTTACTTGGTGCTCAATGGAATCCAATCTAGCATCGAATGCTACGATTGCACTTGTCACCATTTCACACCAATTTCCCATTCGATCCATCCATGCTTCATTATACTTACTCTCCTTCTCCATGCGCTCCATAATTTTTTCAATCAACTCATCTCTAAGCTTCTCTTGGTAGTCACGTTGGGCGGAATAAGAGGTGTTGGAGTCTTGAAAATTTCCCCATAGTTGTGGTTGATTTCGTTCATGATTTCTAGAAAAATTTCCTTGAAAAACATCTTCCACACCTTGAGGGTATACTTGTTGATGCATTTGATGAGGGACTCCAAAATTCTCATAACATTGTGGTTGGAATTGCATATCTTGTACTTCGAAATCCGATTGCAAATTAGGCTCACAATTTGGCATTTGAAATCCATGAAAATTTTCTTGTGTGTTCATATTGGGATGAGCACTTCTATTCACCATATCTCGAAAAATATCCATGTAGCTCATATTTTATTGCTTGTTCTCCTTCTTCTTCCTTCTCAAGGTATGCACCTACAAAAGAAAGAAAAATTTGAACAAAATTTTCCGAAGCAAATATAAGATGCAAAAATAAAAATAAATGTCCTTATTAAGACTACTCTAAACAATCCTTCATCAAACTACTAGCGATCGTTACCTCCCCGGCAACGACACTATTTGATTAGTCGTTTATAGTTGGAATGACCAATTAAAGAATTTATCGAGCCACAGGGAGGAAGGTACTAGAGTTTAAGCGATCTCAAGTTTATCGTGATTTTATAAGGACGACGGAATGGGATGGATAGCTTGCAAATAAATGCAATGAAACTAATGCATGAAATAAATAAATAAAAGCAAGAATAAATGGGTTCCAAATGATGCAAGGATGAGATTAACTACAACCATGGCATAGACAATAAAGAAATTATGCAATTAATTTTAATCTCTCATGGACAAGGCATAGGAGAGATCACTAATTCCACCTAAACTCTCTTTCGAGATGGATAGGATGTAGGCCTCCAATAAGACTCCCAAAAGCACATAGGATCGTGACCAAAGCAAACACCTCCCACTAGGTACTAATTACTCTACGAGTTCTCTAATTAAGTACTAAATCATATGCAATATTCCCTTTTAAGTTACTATGAATTCACTAATGATTTTAGTCCCCTCATCTAATCAATCAATCTCTCGATCAAGCTAATCAAATGTCCTATCAAAGGGTTCTAAATCTAGAAGGATATCTCTATCTCATTCTAAATTAATGCACATGAAGTGTATGATGAAATGATTCAATGAACTATCCTAAACATATAATTGATTTCTCAATCTAATCATATGCACATGACAATTAATCTGACATATCATCATATACATCAAGCAATCAACATTCAATGATAGAAATACACAAAGCCCATTCAAGATCAAAATCAAATTGCATAAAAACTAAATTATCCAACACCAATCATGGAGCTAATCTCACAAAGGAGATTAGACTCTCATAGTCACAAAGAATTCGACATAGACATTAAAATCCTTACAAACCATGATCAATCTATAAAGAAATGCACAAAATTAGAATGATTCCCCCTTTGAAGTGCTTCAATGGAGATCTTCTTCTTATTCTTGTGATCTCACTCTTCCTTGCTTCTTTGATCACTTAGATGGTGGATTTGATGGAGGGGATCAAGTGTAGATGGATGGAATCAAGGATGGGTGAATGGAATGAAGGGTAGATGGAATGGAGAGGAAAGTATGTGAAAAATGGTGTAAATTAAGTGTGGATCTGATCCCCTACTGATCTTTACACAAAAAATGGGTGTTTTTACCCCTTGGAACCTTCTAGAACATATTCTAATCATAAAATTGACTTTGGGCCGAGCTCGGATCGGATTCAGGTCAAGTTCGGGTTGGTGCAGCGCAGTCTTAATTTGACATTTTGCTTAATTTGACTCATTCACCCTCGTTTCAACTCCGAATTAAGCTCTATTTTTTCTCAAATCTTTCTTATCGCGTCTAGAATTCATTTTTACCTGAAAATCATACGTTTAAACTCATTCACATATATTTCCATAAAAACACAAAATACAACCAAATAATACATAAATACGGATAAAATAATACGAAAACACACATAAAAAGACACTAAAATCTAGGTGATAATATCACTCGTCATTGACCAAGTCAATCCTTATTTGGCAATTTTTTTCTTCCTTATATATAATAATTTCTATAATTATTTATTTGTCAATTATTGTTATATATTTGGATTGAAAGCATGTGCTATTTGATTTACTGTCTTATTTTCCGTGATAAAAGCATGCTTATTTTCGTATTTTATATTTGGTATATATTGTATGCATGTAAAAACCCTCTTGTTAAATAACTAAGTGGGAGAGGGATTGGTCAAAATCCTGCAACCTCCATTATTGATTTATTATGTGATGCAAGTAAGCTAGTGTCTTCCTCCCCAATGGATGAGTTTTATTTGTGGATCACTAGAATAAATTTCATTAAATAATTATTATTTGTAATGTGATGCTGATAAATTTATGAGCCGGCTATAGTGTCTTCCTCCCCAACGGATGAGTTTTATTTGCGGATCACTGGTACAAATTAATAATTGATGATTGTAGGAAATTACTTGAGGGCGTGTGGACTTCTCCAACTATAAGACACACAAACTTGGGTAACGCACTTAATATCAAATAATGGTACATACTTAGGTGCAATTAATATGTATCCTCCCCAACGGAGCCACTGCTATTAATTTGCATGGCTAAAGGACAACGGACTATTAATCATTGAGTCATAAGGCTAATTATGATATATGAAATTAATGGGTAAAATCTTCTCTTGCGAATGTTCGGGTTTGTATATATCCACACTAACGTGTCATGCAAATTCACGGTGTTTGAGATGTCGGTGAATTTATTTTATATTATTTATTGTGGGAATCAATATAAAATTTAAATTCGAAGTGTTTGATCGTCGTATTTATTTACTTGATTCTCTGAATTTTCGAATAGTTTATTTCACTTATTATTAACTAAAAGAAAACATACTTATTGGTCCAAAATAAATGATTGATAAGATCTTGGTTTTAATAATTACTGCTTAGGAAGATAAAAATGTGTTCTCACTAAGGATGCCCTCTAGTGCCTATTAAAATCCCTAATGAAGAGGTGAGGGGTTCGAGAATTTTGCACTTTTGGTCTCGTTGGACACATAACCTTTTCAAAATAGTCCCAATACTTTCACTTTTAGTCCTAAACGATTATTTCTTTCCAGACTTGGTCCATAAGATTTTAACCTAGCATGTTTAGTCCCATTCAATACATAATTCGTCCGAAGAAATTAAATTCATATTTATTTAATTTTATGTTTATTTATTTATTTAATACTTATTATTATTATTATTATTAACATGTTTTAAAAAGTAATAAAAATTTAACATTAAATAAAATAATAAATGAGTAAATAAATAAATAAAATAAAATATGAATCAAATTCTTATAATAACTTTATATCATATTTATTTATTTATTTGTTAATTAATTTATTATTATTATTATTCTTATTATTATTATTATTAATATTATTATTATTATTATTTTGAACATGTCTTTTTTGAAAACTATAAAAATTTGATAACATTAAAAAATAATAATAATAAAATAAGTAAATAAATATAATAAAATATGAATTTAAATTTTTTGAATCTATAATACATCTGTATAAGACTAAATATGCAAGATTGACATTTTATCGGACAAAGTTTGCAAAGGTTTAATTGTCAAATAAAAAAAAAGAACCAATAGTGTAACTATATATTTATATTTTATTTTATTCTATTTATAATAATAATAATAATAATAATAATAATAATAATAATTAATATTATTATTATTATCATTATTATTTCAGCATTTCTTTTTTAATTTAATAATAATTTGGTATCATTAAAAAAAGTAAATAAATAAATAAAATAAAATAAAATAAAATAAAATAAAATAAAATAAAATATGAATCTAATTTTTTAGGATCAGTAATGGAGCTCTATGTGACTAAATATGCCAAAGGTGAAGTTTTATGGGACCAAGTCTACAAAGAAATAATCGTTTGGGACTAAAAGTGAAAGTATTGGGACTATTTTGAAGAGGTTATGTGTCCTGCGGGGCCAAAAGTGCAAAATTCTCTGAGTGGTTCATAGAAATATGATGCTCTCATGCGACTCTTCAGATACTTGAGAAAGGTAAAAAGGCAAGAGGTCATGGATAAACTTGATGAATGGATAGGAGATACTTGGAATAGAAATTGAAAGGAAAACATAGGTCAATTTATTCTTCGTAATTTTTTTAGATGTTTTCAGTAAGTTCCAACTGAATTACAAGAGATTGTATGTGGTGGGAAACTTCTGACAAAACGTGTGGCGAAAAAAACCATTTTCATCAATGATTGAACAAGGTTAGTTTCTTATTCACTAGTTGTTGAAACATGATTAGTGATGGCGTCTACTCACATGTTATGTGTATATACCGGAATCATTAAATATTTTCAACATAGTGATGATGAGATAATTGAGTACATGGGTAAGTTACGAGAGTAGTTGCTTTTGCATTGGGAGTTGTTTATTTATCTTATGATATGAATACACGTTAGATTTTTAGAAATTGTCTTTACATACGTTTTCGTAGAAAGAATTTCATTTTGAATTCTATGCATTTACGGATGGGTACTCTATTGAATTTAAATGACATACTCATTATAATGAGGGATGGAGGTATAATCTGTAATGGTACGTGGATAGACAATTTGAAGACTCTTAAATCATGTTAATCCCACGGATGCAACGTTTAGTAATTAAAAAACCCATCTTCTACACCTAGTAAGAGAAAGGAACCTTCCGAAATGAACTAAACATACCTTTGGCATCTAAGACTAGATTATTTTACATAAGTACGATTCGAAAGTTTATAGCCGATGAACCATTAGGTTCATCGGAAGTGGAAACTATCGAACTAGTGAGTCTTACATGGAAGTAAAAATGATTAATTGCCTTTTCAAGGCAAAGGGGTATAGAGCCATGAAAAGATATGTTGGAAATGGTTCATTCTGATTTAAGTGATCCTAAGATTATTCTCTCGAGAGGTGGTTATGAATATTCGTCATTTTATTTGACGATTATTCTAGAAACAAGATATATTTATTTGATGCACTGCAAGTTTGAGTACTATTAATTTAAGAAGTACATGGCTGATGCAGTGAACCGTCAACAAAAATATATCAAGTCATTAGGATTTAATCGTGGTGGTGAGCACCTCTTAGGATAGTTTAGGAGCTGATAATCAGAGATTGGGATTAAATCCCAAGATAATTACACAGGGCAAACCCCAATTGAATGGTGTGTTGGAAAAAAGGAATACGACTCTTATGGAAATAGTTAGATAGATGATGAATTATTTAGAATTACTAAATTCATTTTATGCTTAAGCCTTATAAACAACATAACATATGACATTTATGGGATATCCTAGAAAATGATGGATGGTTATTTAAATAGTCTAAAAGATCGGAGGGTGATTGTTAACACGAACACTAGATTTGGGAAAGGACTATGTAATAAATTACAAATCCATGTATTAGTTGTTCATAAAAATGTGAGAAGTGAAACACAAATTTTAATACCAATTTTACAAGAGGATATACCACAAGTAAACTGCATCGCGTGTCACATCTGATACACAATTGCTTGTGGTGCCTCATCGCAGTGGAAAGGTTGTGAAATAGCCAGATAGATTTATATTTAGGGAGAGTCGTGAGACTTGGTCCCTAGGAAACATGAAATCATCCGTTGGTATTGCGACAAAGCACTACAAGACGGAAATGCGGAATCTTAGTAAGTTGCAATGATTTCTGAAAAAGAATCTATGAATTCTAAATCAAATCTGGGAGTGGAGCTTGTAGGATCACTAAATAGTGTAAAAGCCGTTAGAAGTGCTCATAAAAATTAAAAAGAGGATCACATAGTAAGGTGGAAGCCTTAGAAGCAAAGCTTGATGCGAGGGGAAACTTGTTTGCTGCTAGCTATGCCTATGTGGATCCAGATTCTCTTATTTATTGCTACTCATATTGATTATGAGGTACAACAAATAGATGTCAAGACTGCTTTCCTGATTGGAAGTCTTGAGGAAAACATCTATATGTAGCAACCAGAGTTATTCATTGCAAAGAGCTAATAGCATTTTCAGTGTAAGCTTAAAAGTGTCCATCAATGGACTAAAGCAAGCTTCAAGATCATAGAACATCCATTTTGATGAGGAAATCTAGTCACGTGGATTTAATTAATGATCGGATTGATCTTGTGTATTGAAAAGAGTGATGGAAATGTGGTGGTATTTCTTGTATGTACGTATATGTATCTTGCTCATTGGAGACAATGAAAGAGTATTGTTAGACGTATGTGTATGGTTGATAAAGCGGTATGAAATGAAGGACTTAAGAGAAGCAAAATATATTCTTGCGATCATGGTAACAATGATCACAAGAAAGGATATTGTGCTTATCTCAAGGTTCGTATAAATGATACAATTCTTACTCATTTTAGCATGTAACTTTACCTAAGAATTTGTGTCTTAAGACCCAAAAGAAGATAAAATAGATGAAGGTTGTTCCTTATGCTTCGGCAATATGAAAGATTAATCTATGGAATGCTATGTGCGAGATTGGATATCAAGATAACCCGGAACAAGAATATTAAATTATAGTAAGATATATTTGAAGTGTCTGAGAAGGACTAGAAATTATATGTAGACTTACCGGACATATTCATTACTTTTTGATGGTTACATAGATTTGGATTTTCAAATCATGGGGACGGCAGTAAATCCACCTCAAGGTTATGTGTTTAAATTGGGAAGTAGTACTACCTGATATGAGAAATCGTATGATGAGGGAAAGGTTGTTGTTGCCTAGATTATATTAGATGATAGCCTAGTAAATTCTTTTACAAGGACCTTAAGGCGAAAGCTTTTGTTGGTCATGTAGTGGGAGTGGGAATCAAATGAATGGCAGAAGATATGGCAGCATAATCTTTTAGTATAAGTTGAAGATTGTTGGATTGTATACTAAAAGTCTAGTTTTTTATATGAACTATGTTTTGGCAATATTTGAAATGAGAATCATGTGTCAAACATTTGCAATTATGTTGTTGCAAAGTCCATTTACTTTATACTGTAGATAATGTGGTGTACGGCGTCACACAGAAAATTATATTATCGACTCCTTATAAAGTATAAACAGATATTCACAATCGAGATAGACGGGGACTATCTATTGGTATGGTTGTAGTGTGATTTGGCATTAGTTTGTCTTAACTATAAAATTGCACTAGTACGATTTGTGTGTATTGAAAAGGACCGCTGTTGAGATCGTTCAGTTTATACTGACTATATAATAGAACTTTATCTCTGTTATTATGGATGTTCGTACTCTTAATCCCTATACAATAACCTCGACACGTAAGCTCGTATTTATTTCCTTGATTCATCAATGGGTGAGATTTAATTATTAAATCAATATGCTTAGTGAGTTAGGAGATGGTGCTGTCTCTATGGTGTGCTGTTGATTGTAGAAGGAATCTGTGTCCTAACGGAATTGGTTGATGATGTCCCCTTGAGGAGATCATAATGATTATCATGTAAACTGTGCAGGTGGATTTATTCCGGCATGATAATAAGGTTGAGTGGTAATACTCTCGGTAAATATATTAATTAATGGAGTTGCCAGTAACTTAATTAATTAATGGGCATTGAATCTTAAACATGGGGAGATTAACGGTCTCATAATAAGAAGGAGCCCATAAAGTAATTTAGGATTAGGGTGGCAGTGCAATAATATTTCTTTAGTGGACTGATTTATTATTTTTGGACTTAAGTATAAGTTTTGGGCTAAACTTGGATGCTTAAGCCCAATGGGAGGCCCAAACCCTAATTTCTCTTCCTGGTCCCTATTGTATCCTACAAATATCCAATGTCAGCAGTCTGGAAATCATACTTCACATGCCAATACCGCGAAAAAGAAGATTGACTGCAGATTGAGTTCGTCTTGTAGATCGTTGCCCACAGCAACGTCAAGACGTGGCTTAGGAATACAACAGAAGATCAGTAGGTCGTTTGTTCCTGCTGCTGACGATCAAGCTCTACATCAACCTTGGTGAAAGGTAGTACGATTATACTCTTATGCTTCCGCTGCAGTAGAATTACATGGAACCCTAACGGTTCACGTTAACCAAAAGATCCAAATGCCAACATACTTGTCATCGTCCAGCTAGCAAGGGAGGATTGGTCGACCATTAGGGTTTACTGGAAGTATAAATAGCTTCTCTCACAAGAGAGAAACAAGCTACTCATTTCTCATACTTGACATTACACTTCTAAAGGGGGGGATTTATGAGTGTTGTTCTTGAGGAGAGAAATAAAATCGGTTAAGGTCTTTGGTTGGATCCCACCTCTTACATGTTTATGATGTTAATTTATTGTGTTTGATTGTGATCGTTCTTAGTTAAATTGTACAATCATCTCTTCATCTCTTCTCTTTTAATCCAAAAATTAACTAGCTAAGAACACACATCAATAGTTGGCGCCGTCTGTGGGAACAACTCTTTGTCATTCTCACATGGCTTTTTGTTTAGAGATGGGGCAGAGAATTTTACGACCTTAAGAAATGAAGAGGTTGGCGAGTGTTCTAGGGCTCAATGAAACGTGACCAAAAGCGGAAACAATGTTTAGATCCACGTACCAAACGCGGTTATAACCACACCAAGAAGATCCATACCGATCCCCACCTTGGGAGATCCAGAACAAACTAAGGAAATGAATGAAAAATTCAAAGAGTCATACATGAGTACACCACCAGAACTCCCCCAGTTCAACCGACAAGGTTAAGTTTTGGTGGAGGACATGGAGAAAACCAGAGTGATTTGAGGGACGATCTAGAGAGGAGGAAAGAAGCAAAAAGGGAGAAACGTACGTCAAATAGCGAAGGCGATGCTAGGGAAACCATCAACTTCCTGAGAAGGAGGAATGCGACAAGGGAGGAAAGTATGAACGAAACCTCATGACCTGTGGCCAACAGTGAATTTCTCTGATGATCAAAAATGCAAGTTCAAGGGTAGCAGAGATCCAGAAAGGATAAGGACACAAGCCGTCCACCATCTAAGGAAATACCTAGGGAGGAGGAAGCCCATCGAAATAATCCGCAAAGTCAAAGGAGAGGTCGCCCAAAAAACCCAAGAGGTATAAATGGAAGAAGAGGGTCACAGGAGGATACCGTCCCTCTCACAAAGAAGGTATTATCATCAAAAGCCATTGCCATCTCCTTTACCGCTAAGGAATGGTCAGGAAAGGCATAGTCGGGGTCCGAGGCCGTCGAATCTGAGATCTTATTGATCACCAACACACCACTCGCAGGCGAGCTTGGACTTCTAATGGGAAAGTCTTTTCAGGCCGAAGCATTTTCGGTCGAGAAGTGGAAGGAACAAATGGCCATTTTCTCGAAGAGGAACGAGGGAAATAGGGGCTTATTCGGAAGGCTGGTGGGAAAATCTGGGAGCAACTCCAAACATCCCGACCAGGAACTCGCAAGCCCAAGTGAATGACGATGAAAGTAGGCATTTGGCTGACTTGGAAAAGAAAATGTTCGGAAGGGGTGGAGCCCTCCAACAGGCGGTGGCCCCATCACCTTTTCCGGCAGAAATCAGAGACGCTCCCAAGTAACACGAAGTTAAAATTCCACCAAGTTTGGGCTAAAACTGTGACTACGATCTATACTCCCATATTGAAAAATATTTGATGTGGATGAGAGCCCAAGGTGCGAATGAGGTAACATTATGCCGAATGTTTCCTTTAACTCTCAGAAACAAAGCCCATGCATGGTTCAGAGCGATCCCAGCAGCATCAATTAAAGGTTGGGCAGACTTGATGGAAGCATTCCTGATGCAATACTCTTATCTAAGAGCCCCTAAGGAGCCGAAACATAAGCTCGACAATATCCGTCAGGGAGCCACGGAGAGCCTAAGGGATTTTTTGAAAAGATTCAACAAGCAAAGATCTATGGGAGAGGTAATGGGGGACGAAGCGTGCCAATATCACGGTGATGGGAGCACTTCATCCAGAAGCCAGCCTATGGAAAGCGGTACAACTAAAACCTCTCACGTGAGCATTCACAGTTATGGCGAATGAATATTTTCAAGCTGAGGATATCTCAAAAGTGGCTAAGAAGGCAAGTGGTCAGAGTACTTCAACGGATCTAAACAGAAAGAAGACAAGTACCGGGGGAGCAAAAGAGTATAAGGCACCCACCACATTCAAACACTTTATGGAAGACAGCGAAGTACAATAGATGTATGAGGAGCTAAAATTGGGCACCAATTGGAATGTAGCCAAAGTCTTTTACTATGTAAAAGATCAACAAGTTCTTCGGCCTCCGAGGCCTGTCTTTCGAACCTCGAAACTTAACAACCCTCGGAAATATTGCATGTATCATTTAACGCATGGTCATAACACCAATCAATGCTGAGATTTAATCACGGAACTGTGAAAGTTGTTCAAAGAAGGAAGGTTAAGAGGAATGCTGCAAACACCGAGGCTGAAGGTGTATCAGAGAGATGCCAATCTTCCTCCTCCTCTGGGTAGACTGAGGTCTCCGAACAGAGGACAGAATAGAGGAGCGATGCCTCTACCCCCTCCCTCTCCAGGCAGAGCGGTGGTATTTGACATGATCGGAGAACAAGGCCTAAGGGACGACAGACCCGGAGAGATACATATGATAGAACCCATTGAGGAGATCCCCTACATCATAACTTCACAGGCACTTACCACAGCCTTGAAAAGTAGAAGAAAAGCAGAGCTAAGGGACTTGGACCAGCGATCCCTCAAGTTTGGTCATAGGCATCGGAAACAAAAGGGATAGCGAAAGCCGATATTGTCTTCACAGAAATGAACTTCTATGGGGTAAGTACTCCATACTCAAATCCTTTAGTTATTTCACCTGTATTGTTTAGGGTAAAAGTACATAGATGTTTGGTGGACACCGAAACATACGCAAACATATTTTTCAAGAGTTTATTCGAAATTTTGGAGGGAGAGAGTCACCACAAGGTGAGACCAGGTGAGACCTTGTGGAGATGAAATTAAGGGATTCGGTAACGCATTAACTAGGCTAACCATGGAAGTAGATTTATCGGTACAACTAGAGGGATTAGATGGAAAGGTACGAATGCAGAAGCAACTGACCTTTAAGGTGGTGGATCAAATCTCCACATATAATTGTATCCAGGGATGCCCGTTAATTTATGCATTTGGAGCCATTCCATCCACCCTGCACCAATACCTCAAATTTGTTACGGCAGATGGCAGGGTAACAATGGTGATAGAAAACCAAAGGAAAGTAAGGGAATGTTCATTCCTGGAGAAAGTGGAAGGTCTAAGCTACCACGATGCGGACTACGAGTTGTTGGTTTTTAAAGACATTATGAGGGGTGAAGAGCATAGAGAGATACCAATGGAAATCGATATGGAAGAACTTGATCTGTTCATGGAAGTCAATAAAAGGGGACAAGAGGGAGGACAAGGAGAAGATGAAGCTCTAAGGGAGGCTAGAATCCAACTTAATCCTATAGATCAAGAGGTGGAAGAAGAAGAGAAAGGGGTTCACATCTTTGAGTCAATGGTAAACCCATGACACACGATGAGGATTCAAGAGTGAAAGTATGCAAAGGAGCCTCTGCAGCAAGAAAAATAGAGGTGGTTCAACTTGACTTAGAAAATGCGGAGATCAAGGTAAAGATCAGAAGCGAATGGGAAGAGGAGTTCAAGGTGAGATTAATCCAAATGTTGAAGGAGAACCTGGATTTTTTTGTCTGGAACCCAAATGAAACACCATGACTGCATCCCAAACATGCTTTTCATAGACTGAACATTGATCCCAATATCCCACCATTCCACAAAAAGAAAAGAAAGTTTAGCCTAGAAAACAACGCGGCCATAAAATCGGAGGTTCACAAACTATTGGTAAGTGGGAGGATCAACGAATGCAAATACCCCATAAGGGTACAAAATCCAGTTATGTTTAAGAAGAAAGAGGGATCATGGAGATTATGCATAGACTTCATAGACCTAAACAAGGCATGCTCTAAGGATAGCTACCCTCTCCCATCAATTGATCATATGGTAGATGCCACCCCGGAGCACAAAATCATGAGCTTCATGAATGCATTCTCGGGATATCACCAAATTCTGATGCACCCAGACGACAAGGAAAACAAAGCCTTCTTCGCAGGAAACGGAATCTATGAATTGAACAATATGTCGTTAAATCTGAGAAATATAGGGGCAACTTATCAGAGGCTGGTAAATAAAATATTTGAGGGTGAAATTGGAAGGATAGTGGAGGTGTATGTGGACAATACAGTGGTAAAGAGTCTAAAGAGAAAGGATCACTTCGATCACTTGAACCGGATATTCGAGATATTATGACATTATGGAATGAAGCTAAATCCAAATAAATGCACCTTCGGAGTAAGTAAAGGGAGCTTCCTCGGATAACTGGTTAGCTCAAGAGGAATCGAAATGAATCCGGATAAGGTGGAAACAATCATAAAGATGGAGCCACCAAGACACATGTCAAAAGCATCGGACAAGTGCAAACAATTCTTTGACGTCATTAAAAAGGCTAAGTTTGAATGGACCAAGGTGTGCAGAAAGGCCTTTGACAAGATCAAGAAGGAACTGTCATATCCCAAGATTCTCTATAAACCTTTCAAGGCGAAACACTACAGCTGTACTTGGTTGTTTTGGAAATGTAAATCAGTTCTGTACTGGTCAAAACAAAAGAAAAGAATCAAAAGCCGGTGTACTTTGTAAGACAGTCTCTTAGGGACGCAGAACTTAAATACCTGATGATGGAAATGGTGGCATATGCTCTCGTCAAGAGCTTAAGAAACTGATGCCATACTTCATGGAGCATACTACAGAAGTGTTGACGATATTCCCATTGAGGCAAATACTTCAGAGGCTAGATGCAGCAGGGAGATTGCTCAAGTGGTCCGCAGAACTTGGACAAGTCGATATTGCATATCTACCGAGGAATGTGGTTAAAGGCCAAGTCATGGCATATTTTATAGTGGAACTAACCTTCCCCATACCGACCAATGAAGGAAAGAGGAAGCCATGGATCATGTATGTAGGCAGATATGCTATATCATTGGCATCTAGAGCTGTGGTCATCATCCAAACCCCATCAGGAGAACCTTTCTCAACAGCGGTCAGATTCGGTTTCTGAGTCACCAATAATAAGGCCGAGTATGAAGCATTGCTAAACGGATTAAGGATGTCATTGGCCATGGGGACTGCCGAGTTGCTAGTATACAGCAATTGCCAATTGGTGGTGAATCAAGTATGAGGAGAGTACGAGACCAAAGATGAACAAATGAGCCATTAAAGGGGATTGGCAGCGGGTATGCTACGGAAATTCAAGCATGTATTCCTGAAATGCATTGATAGAAAGGATAACATGGGGACAAATGCTTTAGCTAAGCTAGCTACGTCATCAAATGTTGAAGAACCCAACATTATCAACATTGTGAAGCAAGAAAAGCCATCGAATACTAGCATTTGGGTCTTGAGTGACCAACTTTCCGAAGAGTCAAGGATGACTCCGATAAAAAAATACCTGGAAATCGAAGAAACTCTTCCGGACAAAGCTTGCCAGATAAGGCTTAGAGTGGCAAGATATATGCTGATTGAGGGAAAGCTATATAAAACAGGATATTCATCCCCGCTCCTGAAATGCCTAAACCTAGAGAAAGCAAAGTACGTACTTGCTTAAATACATGAGGGCATATATGGGAATCATACTGGAGGAATCGCCTTAACACACGAAGTAATTACGCAAGGATACTACAGGCCGACACTAAAAAAGGATGCTACCCAGCATGCACGTCCCTGTGCCATCTGCCAAAGTTTAGCACCGATCATAAGGATGCCACCGAAATAGTTGACTTTTCTCTTCAGCCCATGGCCTTTTGCCAAATGGGGGATAGATCTGATCGGCCGACTGCCCACTGGAAAAGGAGGAGCTAAGTTCGCCATAGTAGCTGTGAACTATTTTACAAAATGGGCAGAAGCTGAAGCTCTAGCAACCATCACTGAGGCTCGAGTAGAAAAATTCATTTGGGAAAACATCATATTCCATTTCGGAATACCATATGCCATCGTCACTGATGAGAGTGAAAATAAGCGTATTTTAGTGTCCAATCTAACACCTTTTTGATGAAAATTATTGTCATACATTAGCAAAAGTATCTTATATTCAATATATGTGAGAAAAAGGTACACTTGAGGTGTTTTATTGTGTTTTAGGTTGAAAAAGGATCAAAAGTGCAAAGTTGGAGAAAAGGTGCAACTTGTGCTAGAATGTTGAAAAAAGCACGTCCAACTTGTGTAATTTTTCTATATTCGTGTGGAGCTCAAAAGTGAAATTGTGATACGTAGTTGAAAATCCATTGAAAAGAGGGACGTTTTGGCATAAGGAACACCTCAATCAGAATTCAAACGAGAGAGATATGATCAAAGTGGTAACGTCGCATGAGTTGTGCCAATAGAATAGCTGTGTCACTTTCCATGGCATGTTACACCTACAAATCTTGAATTTTATTTAATTTCTTTATATGGATAGGAAGCCAAGAAAGAGAGGATCACATGGGAGTAAGAATCACACAAATCAGAGCTTGTATGTGGAAGTTATACGCGAAACGGTGAGATCGCACAAGCTGATTCGACCACGGTACTCTGATTAGACCAAGCTATTTTGGTCTAACCACATGCTTGGAGTGCAAAAAATCACCAATTTTGATTCGACCACGGTTCGGCCAAGACCATAGGTAGAACCACATGCCTGGAGGTCGAACTGTATGCCAGGACAACTCCAAATCTGATTTTTACACCCCAAGTGCATGTTTTTGCATATTTTCCTAGAAAAAGCTCATCCAAGGCCCATAAGGAGAGCTTACAAGTATAAAAGGGGATGCATATCACACCAAGAGACACAGCTGAATTAGATTGAATTAGAGAGGAGCCACATCCATCATACTACACCCGCAAGGGGGGATAACCCCCCAACCATCATCCACATCCTTTCCTCCATCTATCTATCACTTTGAAGATTCGTCTGTGGAATTAGGAGGAGAACTAAGAGGAGAATTCAAGATGGAGAAGGATGTGACGACGCCACATCTAGGGTTTATTTCGTTTCCAAATTTATCTTGTAATTTTCCAGATATCCTGGTAAGATTTATCCAACCCCCATATTTGTTCTTCGCAACATCATGGGCTAGAACTTTTTGGTAGAACTAGGGTTGTGATGGTTTTTACGAATTAATTGAACTTTCGTATGTAAACTCCGTACAACACTACTTGAGGATTTATTTTATATATGATTGTGCTTTACTAATCTATATTCACAGTCGTTTTATGCATATTCAATTGGTATATATAGTCTGAATATATATCATGGTTGTAGATTGAGTGCGTTCACCACTGAACAGAATTCCATGTTATGATTCTAAGTGAGGGGACTACGAAACTTCATTATAACTATCATATATGAATACTTATTAATTAAATTGAATTTCGGTTATTAAGTAGGATAAAGAGGATAATTTTATAGTACCTATAAAGGGAGATAATATCGGGTTAGAGTACCAATTGACCAGGGAAATAATTGATACTGATAGTACCTAAAAAGGGGCGTGGAATTATATCTCTTGCTTTGAGGTTATTCACACATGTTACATGCATGTTTACTTGTGTCTATAGAGTAGACATGCATGGTTTAGTAATGCGACCATATTTCACAAGGCAGAGTCGGACATCAACACACGGAAGGCAAATTAATTTGTAAAACTGGATTATCCTAGAGCTACCTATTCTCCTACTTGATCCACTTTCGTATTCTTCGAGTGATATTTTATTTAATTTGTCATTTTAATTAATTATTTATTACTTATTAGATTAAAATTCCAACCTTTATTTCTTTTCATCTTAATTAATTTAGTTAATAATTAAATTGATAATACGTCGTCCTTTGGGCTCGATATTTAACTTGGTCACTTGCTTAAGCTGCAACTGATATCCTTAATACTTGGGGATTAATTTTACATGCAAAGAAGATGTGTATCAAGTTCTTGGCGTTGTTGCCGGGGATGACTGTTATTATTAGTTTATTATTTCTAGTTTGATTAAGACTTTTATTTGTAATTATTAAAATCTATCTAACCTTGAATTTTTCTGAGGTACTTGTGCACTAGGAAAAGGAGAGGAAGGAAAGGAACAAATAACACATTGAGCTAAACATGGCCGGAGCAAGGCATAATCCAGATAATGTTTCCATATGTGAAATTTTCACATACAATGGGATTTGCAACATGGGGTTGATAGGGGCAAGGGGGGAAGATGATGATTTTGAGACACCACCCGCTCTTACTAATAAGGTAGAGAAGAATCCCTTTTCTGGAGGTTGTTTTGAAGATCCATATTTGCATCTCAAAAGATTCATTGGTTATGCGAATACTCAAAAGGGTGCTGGAGCTAATGATCATGCTAGATGGATCACCCTATTCAAGTTTTCTTTAATTGATGGGGTAGAACATTGGTATGAGACTCTTGATGCAGCAGATTACACTACATGGGACTAACTGCAGCAAAAGTTCTTGAAGAGATACATGCCACCCTCAAGGATCATAAGAATGAAGCAAGAGATCACCCAATTTGTTATGAAACAGGGTGAGAAATTCCATGAGGTGTGGGATAGGTTAAAAGACATGCTCAGGTAGTGCCCACAGCATGGGATGTCTAAGGCTGAGTACATAAGTATCTTCTACTATGGATTAGATTGTGAGTCGCGTATTTTTATTGATGCATCCTCAGGAGGAGCACTGTTATCTAAAATAACACTTGAAGCAGAAAAGTTATTTGAAGACATCTCTATGAAGTCACGTGACTAGCCTATGGAAAGAGTAAGAGGAACATATGTACTTGGTAAGGTGGCTCAGGATGAACATCAGGTGGTGAAGTCGAATAGGGATGATGAGATCGTCTTTAGTCTAGCCAACATCAACAAGCTACTAGAGTCCCAGCAGAAGCAGATTACAGAGTTGGCAAAACGAGAGCCTAGTATGAAGTAGCACGAAGTGAGGAGTGTTGAAGATACCTTCAATCGATACATTGTTAAGAATGATGCAAGGGTTGATCGTCTAGAGGGCAAGCTAGAGGCGAAAATTGATGTAAATCATGCGGATATATCTAAGCAGGTGAAGGACCTTACTTTGGTGATGGGGCAGATGCCCAGGAATGTAAATCAATTGACACAAATGTTGGAGAAAGGAATGTTCCCGTCTCAAGGTATAACAAAACCAAAAGAGTGTAAAGCCATCAAGTTGAGGTCTGGAATGCATTATGAGGGACCGATGATATTGGAAACAAATTTTGAAGTTCCAGGAGCTCGATTCAACAAGGGTTCAACCAAGCCAGCAGGTCGAACCACACTCGGGAGGTCGAACCAAGCACCTGGGTAACCTCCGGAGCTTCCAGCCGACCGATTCAAAAAAGACCCTCATGGTTCGACAAACTCTGTTGGTCAAACCGAGGTCTAACCAGCCTATCCGCAGCACTCTATTTTTTTTGATACACGATTCGACAACGACATACATGGTTCGATGAAACCATTTGGTTGAACCATGGTCAAACCAGTTTGTCCGCGATCCCCTGTTTCATCTGAAGCACGGTTCGACCACGGCCACTATGGTTCGACGAACCTTATTAGTCTAATCATGGTTGAACCAGCCTGTCTGGGAGAGAGCACACTTTCTGAAGCGTAGTTCGACCACTACACACCTGGTTCGACTAGCACCCATGGTCAAACCATGGTCGAACCGCCATGTTCGACACCATTTTTCACGCGTAATGCTTTATCTGATGTTATGATACTCTAGTGCCATCCCAAGAACAGAATACTGAGCTTATAGTAGAGAATATGTGGGAAAGAGCAAGGGGGTTGAGAGCCTAGAAGCTTAGACTGCAGATGGATAATGAAGATGCACTTTTCTCTCTTGATCAAGCAATGAAGATGCTAATGGAGACTCAATCATGCAAGAGCATAGATGTGGTTTCTAACTTGTTTAATCTTGATTTAACAAGTTAGATAATTCTGAATTTGAGTGGAAGATTAACAAGGAGGAGTATAGACAGCCTTGGGACGAAGGTAATTCCAAGGATCATATTTTTGTGACCAAGAAAGGTGAGGTGCTGAGTGTAGACAAAAAGAGGAAAAGAAAGTACTTGAAAGTAAGGATGTGAGAAGACCGTCCTCTACTATCGTGACTCTCCAACGTTAAACATGAGTGCCTATTGGGGGTTTGTCCCTTCCATTTTATTGCTTTATTTCTTATGTGTGAGTGAGGATTTATTATATTTGAAGTGCTCACGCTTCGGCAATTACATCTCTTTTCAAACTTAGTTTCAACTTATATTTTAACTAAGTTTGGGGGTGTGATGTACTTACCTCGTCTTATGAGCACCGAGGATATAATTTTTCATTTTGTTATTTTTTTGTTTGTTAGGGAGTTGATTTTTTACGGCATATTAATACTTTAACCGGTATTGGTATGTCAATTTTTTGCAACTTACCGAATATTTAGTGTGTTATGTTGGTGTGTCTAGTGTGTGGAGTCAATTAGATTGTCAATTGAGTCTTTCTTATAGTTCTCTTATTTTATGAATCTTTGATGATGAGGTGTGCTTAAGTTTTGATGATAAAAAAGGTAACTAGAGTGGCAAGATGAGTTCTACACTAAGGCTTTGACCTGACCGAGTTAAACAACTCGAGGAGCTTGTACATACATTGAAGAAAATTAGGTTCCCTCATTCCCTTATTTTAATTCTTATGTGTTCTTTTAATTCATGGAGTGAAGGGATTGAGTTTGGTTTTTGTGGACATGTGAGCTTGTATTTTGAATTGCGCCTGAAATTCATATGCTCTTAGAATTGATGAAGTGTACTTGATTTATATTATGGTATGACGTTCTGTGTGTACTTATGAGATATTGCTTACCTTGAATAGTGCTCTGTTACTTGTTAAAAACCCATGTGAGATTTTGAGCCTCGTTGATCATGTTACATAATCACATGATATTTTTTTTTTGGTAAGTATCGTTCTTGTGTGTGTATTATAGAACTTGCCTTGAGTCTCCTTAAATATTCAAGATCAGTCTAGCAGATTATGGAAATGATATTAGGCCATCTTTGCTATTTAGCACATTTTTCCCATATTCTTTACCTGAATTCATTAAATCCTTTGTCAGCCCGTTTGAGCCTTTTTATATCCATTCTTTTGATACCAATAAAGCTTAATTGAAGAGAGTGGTGATTTGAGGGATGATGAAGGAAGAATCTTAAGAATGAAAAGGAAAATTCCTGGAGTAATGCTCAAATCTAGTACTCCATGGAAATAAACACTCTAGGGAGTGCTTGAATCTAGTACCCTATGGAGGATGTGAGAGGTAGTGCCCGAAACTAGTACCTTAAAAGAAAAAGAAAAAAAGAAAAAAAAGGATGAGGAAAAGGAGAATGATGAAGTTGAAGAGCTAGAAAAGTTCGGAAAAATAAAATGTTATGCTTGAAGAAGAAAGATGGGAGAGTTTGATGAGAATGTTGCGCTTGAATAGAAAGTGATGAGGAAGAAAATAATTATTGAGAGAGACGGCCGCTTGATCGATCTGAGTTTTGAGTCACTTTTCCATATATTTTCTACCTTTTCTAAAGAGCCTACATTATAACCAAATAAAAGATCTTTTTGATCCATGATTTGCTAGCTACAAGTAAAAGGAGAGTTGAGACAATAAGCAAGCTTATGGTTCCGCATACACTTGAATTGAATCTGAGCGTAAACACATTAACCCCTAAGAGTACATCTTTTACACTTGAGTGCGAGTGATATATACTTCCCGTGAGAACATGTAAATGGAGCATTCGAATTGATGGTGATTGTCTTAACTTGTATGCTATGAATTGATTATTACATGTAATGAGAGTTACATGACCTAAGTTGAGGACAATTGTATGTTGAATGGGTTATTGGTCATAGTCCTTGTTTCCCCACTAATTTTCATACACTCTATCATTTTATCTTTATTTTGTTTCATCCGAACGAGTAACGCGTAGCTTTGGGGGATTGATGAGAGTGAAAATAAACATGTTTTAGTGTCCATTCTAACACCTTTTTAATGGGAATTATTGTCATATATTAGCACAAGTATCTTATATTCAATATATATGAGAAAAATGTGCACTTGAGGTGTTTTATTGTGTTTTAGGTGAAAAAATGATCAAAAGTGCAAAGTTGGAGAAAAGATGCAACTTGTGCTAGAATGCTGAAAAACGCACGTCCAACTTTTGTAATTTTTCTGTATTCTTATGGAGGTCAAAATTAAAATTTTGATACATTGAAATAGGATCGTTTTGGCATAAGAAACATCTCAATCGGAATCCAAACGATTGAGATATGATCAAAGTGGTTACGTCGCGCGATCTGTGCCAAACAGAACAGGTTTGTCACTTTCCATGGCATGTTACACCTTCAAATCTTGGAGTTTTTGTAAATTCTTTATATGGATAGAAAGCCAAGGAAGAAAGGATTGCGTGAGTGTAAGAATTACTCAAATCGGAGCTTGTATGTGGAAGTTATTTGTGAAACGGTGAGACCGTGCAAGCTGATTTGACCACGACACTCTGATTCGACCAAGCTATTTTGGTCGAACTACAGCCATATGAACCACATGCCTGGAGTGCAAAAAACTGTCGATTTTGATTCACCATGGTTCGACCAAGCCCATAGGTCGAACCACATGCCTGAGAGGTCGAACTACATGCCTGGGACAGGTCCAAATCCGATTTTTACACCCCAAGTGCGTGTTTTTGCATATTTTCCAAGAAAAAGCCCATCCAAAGCCCATAAGGAGAGCTTACAAGTATAAAATGGGATGCATATCACACCACCAAGAGACACAGCTGAATTAGATTGAATTGGAGAGGAGCCACATCTATCATATTACACCCCGCAAGGGGGGATAACCCCCCAACCATCATCAACATCCATACAACACTAATTAATTGAGCTTTCCTGTGTAAACTCCATACAACACTACTTGTGGATTTATTTTATATATGATTGTGCTTTATTAATCCATATTCACGGTCGTTTTGTGCATCTTCAATTGGTATATAGAGTCTGAATATATTTCTTGGTTGCAGATTGAGTGCGTTCACCGCTGAACAGGATTTCATGTTATGATTCTAAGTGAGGGGACTCCAAAACTTCATTAGAACTATCATCTATGAATACTTATTAATTGACATGAATTTGGGTTATTATATAGGATAAATCGGATAATTTTATAGTAGCTATAAAGGGAGATCATATCGGGTTAGAGTACCAATTGTCCAGCGAAATAATTGATACTGATAGTACCTAGAAAGTGGGGTGGAATTATATCTCTTACTCCAAGATTATTCACACGTGTTATATGCATGTTTACTTGTGTCTATGGAGTAGATATGCATAGTTTAGTGATGCGTCCATATTCCACAAGGCAGAGTCAGACATCAACACACGGAATAGAAATTAATGCTTAAAACTGAATTATCCTTGAGCTACTTATTCCCCTATTTGATCCACTTTCGTATTCTTCGAGTGATATTTTATTTTATTTGTTATTTTAATTAATTATTTATTAGTTATTAGATTAATATCCCAACCTTTATTGCTTTTCGTCTTAATTAATTTAGTTAATAATTAAATTGATAATATGTCGTCCTTTGGGTTCGATATTTAACTTGGTCGTTTGCTTAAGCTGCAACTGATATCCTTAATACTTGGGGATTAATTTTGCATGCAAAGAAAATGCTCATCAGCCACGAAAAATGGCAGATAGTTTGACAATACAAAAATAAGGAAGTTCTGCGAGAATTACAACATCAATAAATGGTCCTCCTCGCCCTATCACCCTCAGTCAAATGACCATGTGGAGTTAGTGAATAAAATAATCAAAATACCCTCAAGGCAAGACTAGAGAAACTGGATGGAGCTAGCCGGAAGAATTTCAAGTTTCTGTGGTCGTACAGAATGACAACGAGGGCCTCTATATATAAGACACCTTTTTGATGGCCTTCGGCATCGAAGCAGTAATTCTGGTGGAAATTGGAGAGCCCAACTTGAGAACTGCACTCCACGAAGAGGAGGGAAATGAAGAACTCATTCAAGAAAAGCTAGATCTATTAGAAGAGAAGAGGTTGAGTGCAGAAATGCACAATGCGATATAGAAGCAGAGGGCGGAACGGTTCTACAACTCAAGGTGAAGTTGAGGCAGTTTAAAGCAGGTGACTTGGTACTTCGAAAAGTGTTGGGCCCTACTGCATAAGGTAGTGGACAGAATTGGGAAGGTCCATATCAGATCATGAGAATTTTAGGAAAGTGGGCGTACGAGCTAGAATAGGTTGATGGAAAGAAGGTACCACACCCTTGGAATGTCCAACACCTGAAGTTATATTATAAGTGAGCTAAAAAGTCTGAAAAACGAGGTTGGTGACAGCACCTCTTTCTGTTTTAAATCAAGGCAATAGGCCATATTGGAAGAAAGTCAAGGCAATAGGTCAGATAAGTAATAGATCAGTTAATTAAACTGTTGATGGAAATTGTATGGAGACTTATGTTAAATGGTTATGAATATTTACTTCAAAAATACGAGTCTTCAAATTCGGATTTAAATAATGTGAAGAAATGCGCATGGTGTAAACGAAAACACTAAAGGGAAGATGTCTTAGCGTAAATTATGGATAAAAGGGATATAGGATACCAAGGGTTAAAATAAAGTCAAACATGAAAGGCTTATGAGGATGGTATATCTAAAAGTCAATTGGTAAGGAAGATCGAAACATTGTGAACTAAAACATTTATAAATTCGGAATGAATATCGGCATTGAAACAAAGGAATAAATTTGGAATGAGTATCACTGTCGGAATAAAGGAATAATGTATCAGAGGAACATCCAGGGGTTTTAAGGAAACATGACATCAAAACTAATATCAGAATAAACGGACGCGGGTATCAGGAAATGAAATAATTGGAATCTGGAAAGCATCGGAATTAGGAGAAATCTAGCTATCGGAACTCAGAGTGGATTGTATCAAAGTAGTGGACATTTAAACATCGGGAAAGGGGAATATTGTTATGGTAAATGGAAAATAAGGGTTTCGGACAGGAATACGAATACACATATTGTCGGCATGCCAAAAAGAAAGTATATAACGGAGGACAAATAGAAATAAACAAAAATTAACCAGCACAGTTTAACTAACCAGAGGATCAGCAATTCATCAAAATATAGGGGCACAAAACATTGTCCAAAACAAGTATCCAGCGGAAACAGAAAGGGGGAGAATGAGGGGGTTCAGAATTCGAGATTATAGACCATCAGAATAAATAGAGTTTTCACCTACATAGGGGAATCAAAACAAAAATTGAGAATCAACCTGCCAAAGTCGTAGAGAGGACATCAGTCTTTCTTGCGATTGCTAAAAGACTGAAAAATGCTTGCCATTTTATCTTCCATTTCTTTGACTTGTGCCTCGGCGCGGGAAGCTCGCTCTTTGGCAAATCTTTGGTTGGCGACTTGTCCCTGCAAAACTCAGACACGAGCCTCCATCTCCATCAATCTAGCTCTAGCTTTGGCACCTTGGGCCTGAGCAATTCCCTCGCGGTTTCTGCTTCGGCGAAGCGAATCCTAACCGAATCCAAGGTGGCTTGCTCCATCGCCAAATTGAAATCTAAATCTTCTAGACGTCTCCTTTGGTCATCCATTATGGAGGAAAGTTCAGTATTTTTAACCTCCAGGATAGGTCAAAGGAGGAACCCTCGGAACGATGGACCACTTGGGTGGCAAAGGAACAGTAATGATCTAAAATGTGCATAGAGTTTTAAAGAACGACGATGGCAGCCCCAGTCATGGTAACCAAACCCGAGGAATTGCAAGGAAGCGAATTTGGGTGAATAGTTGAAGGGGTATGTCGATTGAGAGGATAGGCAACATATCTGACAAAACCCAATCTCCCCAATTCATGAAGATCAGGCTCGTCAGCTACCCCTTTTCCTTGCTCACGGGCTCTTTCAGCGGCTAATCTTTCAGCCTCCTTGATGAGAGTGAAAATAAGCGTGTTTTAGTATCCAATCTAACACCTTTTTGATGGGAATTGATGTCATATATTAGCGAAAATGTATTATATTCAATATATGTGAGAAAAATGCACAATTGAGGTGTTTTATTTTGTTTTAGGTGGAAAAAGGATCAAAAGTGCAAAGTTGGAGAAAAGGTGCAACTTGTGTATGAATGCTAAAAACGCATGTCCAACTTGTGTAATTTTGTGTATTTGTGTGGAGCTCTGAATTAGAAGTGTGATACATGGTTGGAAAGCCACAGAAGAGAGGGTCGTTTTTGCGTAAAGAACACCCCAATCGAATTCTAAACGAGAAAGTTATGATCAAAGTGGTGATGTCGCGTAAGCTGTGCCGAATAGAACGGCTGTGCCACTTTGGCGTGACATGTTACATATACAAATATTAGAGTTTATGTAATTTCATTCCATGGATGGAAAGCCAAGGAAGAGAGGATCGCTAGAGCGCAATAATTACTCAAATTGGAGTTTTGAAGAGGAAGTTATGTTCAAAATCGTGAGGTCCTGCAGCTGCAGGCGAGAATTTCCAAGAATTTCTGAGAATTTCCGAAAATTTCCAAAAATTACCTATTTCTTGGAGTACAATTAATCTCCTTATCACATAATCCACCATGATTCATCCACATCATTTCTTCCATCCATCCATCACTGTGAATATTCGTCTGTGGAATCAAGGAGAACCAAGAGGATTTGAAGAGATGGAAGAGAGAAGGAAGGAGACTTCTACACCAAAGGGTTTCCTAATTCCTTTCTTCTACTTTCTAATTTCCGGACATATGGGTAAGATCTATCCAACACCCATGATTGTTCTTCGCAACATCATGGGCTAGAGCCTTTTTGGTAGAACTAGGGCTGTGAAGGTTTTATATGAATTAATTTAACTTTCATGTTTAAACTCCGTACAACACTACTTGTGGATTTATTTTATATATGGTTGTGCTTTCTTAATCCATATTCACGGTCGTTTTGTGCATCTTCAATTGGTATATAGAGTTTGAATATATATCTTGGTTGTAGATTGATTGCGTTCACCGATGAATAGGATTTCATGTTATGATTCTAAGTGAGGGGACTCCGAAGCTTCATTAGAACTATCATCTATGAATACTTATTAATTGAATTGAATTCGGGTTATCAAGTAGTATAAAGAGGATAATTTTATAGTACCTATAAAGGGAGATCATATCGGGTTAGAGTACCAATTGGCCAGGGAAATAATTGATACTGATAGTACCTAGAAAGGGGAGTGGAATTATATCTCTTGCTCCGAGGTTATTTACACATGTTACACGCATGTTTACTTGTGTCTATAGAATAAATATGCATAGTTTAGTGATGCGTCCATATTCCACAAGGCAGAGTCGGACATCAACACACGGAAGGGAAATTAATGAGTGAAATTGGATTATCCTAGAGCTACCTATTCTTCTACTTGATCCACTTCCGTATTTTCCTAGTTCCCAATTTATTTTATTTGTTATTTTAATTCATTGTTTAGTAGTTTATAATAAATTCACAACTTTATTGCCAATTCGTCTTAATTAATTTAGTAAATAATTAAATTGATAATACGCCGTCCTTTGGGTTTGATAATTCACTTGGTCGCTTGCTTAAGCTGCAACTGATATCCTTAATACTTGGGGATTAATTTTGTGTGTAAGGAAAACGTGCATCACTCCTTATCAGCAAGTCAGAATCAGCAAGTTCGGCGGCACGAGAATGATTCGGATTAGATGTAGTTTCAAGTAAGACATGAGACAAGTTCTAGAATAGGCAAACAAGAATGATACTCACTAGAAAATAAATATCATGTAATTATGTACATGATCAATAAGGCTCGAAATATCACATGAGTTTTAACATGTAACTGAGCACTTTCATGGTAAACAATATCCCATAAGTAGAAATAGAACTTCATTCCACAATATAACTCAAGTCTACTTTCTTCGTCAATTTCAAGAGCATATGAATTTTCAGGCGAAAATCAAGCAGCACAAGCTCACATGAATCACCAAAACCAAAATCAAAGAAATCAATCCTTCTTCTCACATGAATTAAAAGCACATATGCAAATTAGAATAAGGAAACGAGTGCACCTGATATTTTTCTTCAACATATGCACGAGCTCCTCGAGTTGTTCAACTCGGTCAGGTCAAAGCCTCATTGCAGAACTCGTCTTTCCCACTAGTTACTTTTTTTGTCATCAAAACTCAAACACACCTCATTATGACAGGATTCATCAATAATAAAATAAGAGACACCAGAAAAATCGAAAAGATGATAAATTGAAAACTCGACCACTAACACTAGGAAAAATACAAAAGCAACACGCTAAACATTAGGTAAGTCGCAAGAAATTGACATACCAATACCGGTTAAAATATTAATATGTCGCAAAAAATCAACCCCCTAAAAACAAACAACCAACAAAAGGAAAGTTATACCCTTGGTACTCAAAAGACAAGGTAATTACATCACACACCCCAAACTTAGTAAAAACATAAGTCGAAACTAAGTTTGAAAAGAGATGTAATTTTTGAAATGTGAGCACCTTAAATATAATAACTCCTACTCACACAAAAGAAACACGAAAGCAATAAAATAGAAGGGCAAGCCCCCAACAGGTGCACATGTTTAATGTCAGAGAGTCACGATGGAGCAAACTCTGTAGACAACTTGATCAGATGGCGGTCTTCTAGCATCCCCACCTTCAAATACTTACTTTCCCTCTTCTTGTCTACATTAAGCACCTCACCTTTCTTGGTCACAAAAATATGATAATTGGAATTACCTTCTTCCAATGGCTGTATAGACTACTCCTTGTCAATCTTCCACTCAAGTTCTGAATAATATGTCATACTAAAATTAAGATTAAACAAGTTAGAAATCACATCTTTGCTCTTGCATGATTGAGTTTCCATGGGCACTTTCATTGCTTGATTGCTCGATACGAACGACTGATCGAATGGACCTCATGGGCGTAATTGCACAAAAATGGGAGCCAGACATTGCTACTCGACCAAGGGGTTTGGTCAAGCAAGGAGAATTTGGTCGAGCAGAGGACCTGTAAACTGGATGACATTTTTTCAGTCCAGAAAGTGGTTGCTCGACTACTCGACCAGAATGGTCTGGTAGAGAAACTCCATCTTGGTCAAGCAAGGGTCTTATAAACTAAACATGATTTTTTAGCTCCATAGTATGCTGCTCGACCAAAAGACTTGGTCGAGCTGTGGTCGAGCGAGGTCTTTTCATCTTCATTTTCACCCGTTGGCATCATCGGCCCTTCGTACTACGTTCCTGACCTCAAAGTGATGGTTTTGCACTCTTTCGGGTTCGTTATACTTTGATATAGGAACTTTCACTTCTCCAACATTTTTTTAATTGATCCACGTTCCCAACCATCTGCCCCATCAACAAAGTAAGGCCTTTTATCATCTTTGATAAATCTGCATGATTAACATTCATAGTAGCCTCAAGATGACCCACCCTTCCATCATTCCTAGCCATGTATCGATTGAAGGTATCTTTAATACTAGCCTTCACTTCTTGCTGCTGGATACTATCCCTCCTTTATGCTAACTTTGTTATCTGACTCTGCTGTGACTCTAGTAGCTTGTTGATGTTAGCTATACTACAGACGATCTCATCATCCCTATTCAACTTAACCACTTGATGTTCAACCTGAGCCACCTTACCTAGCACATAAGATCATCTTACTCTTTCCATACGCCAGTCACATGAATTCATAGAGATGTCTTCAAAAAATATTTCTTCTTCAAGTGATGTCTTAGATAACAGCGCTCTGCATGAGGATGCATCAACAAGAACACGCGACTCACAATCCAATCCATCATAGAAGAGGCTTATGTATTTAGCATTAGGCATCCTATTCTTTGGGCACCTCTTGAGTATATCTTTGAAACTAACCCATGCCTCATGAAATTTCTCACACTGATTCATAACAAATCTGGTAATGTCTTGCATCATTCTAAATACCTTAGAGCGTGGCATGTATCTCTGATGTACTTACCTCATCGAAGCACTAAGAGTATAATCTTTTTTTTGTAACATCTATGACGGAGTTGATTTTTTACGGTTTATTGAAATATTAATCGATTTTGATATGTCATTTCTTTTGCAATTTGCCTAATGTTCAGTGGTGTTTTATTTTATTTTGTAGCATGAGTGGAGTTTTATACATGATTTATAGAGTCTAAGTTAAGGTTCTCTAGCTGTGGTTTTGGTTTAAAATGATACTTAATATTGTTTTAGAGTTTAAGTTTTACAGGGGATAAAGGAAATCACGAAAAATAGAGAATCGGGAGTCTGCTCGACCAAGATTTTTGCCGCTCGACCAGTCACTAAAGTCGAGTCATAGTCTAGCGACATTCTGAATGGCCAGTTCAGAGTTTTCAGTTACAGAGTGGCTGTTCGACCAAAAGGAGGCTGCTCGACCAAGATCTTTTGGTCGAGCAAGAGATCGAGGGGAAGGCGGCGAATGGTTTTAGCTTACAGAGGTCTCGCTCGACCATGTGAAGCACTGCTCGACCTAGCTGCTTAAAATGAGTGGACTATGCAGTTTCGTGATATAAGGTCAATTTTCGCAGCCGCTTGATCGTTCTTCACCACCCTTCTCCGAACACTCGTTCTGAACTCTAAGAATTTCAGCCTAAACTCTTACCACACTTAATTCTTCCCAAACAACACACAATCCACACTAATTTTGGAGGATTCAAGTCCAAATTAGGTCTTTTCTACTAAAATTTTAAAATTTCATTCTCATCACATTAGAGCTCATTGGCAGGGGATAAAGGTATGTATTCTTGAACCTTTACCCTTGAATTGGATTATTATATGTCTAGTATAGTTGGGTAAGTTGATTAAACATGTTCTTGATTATAATCTGAATTTGAATTTGAGTGTTTTTGTTGAAATTTGACATGAATTTGCATGGGTTTAATTTTACGTTGGATTTATTGAATTTTGTATGAATTACTGATGCATATGTCATGGGCCTGAGTTTAATTGTTTAATTTTTGCATGGGCTCATTTATTTTGAGTGAAGATTATGATTAATTTGGATTGTGGAATTGAAGCATGCTTAGGAATTATGCTTACTTGTTGATTTTTGGATTCAATTTTAAGTGTCTTGGTATTCATGAAGTTACTTAGGACCTTATGAGATTGATTTCTCCATGATTGTATTTGTGAGGTTTATTGTTGAAGTTTATATATGCATGTGAAGTTATGGAAAAGTTAAGGTTTGAATTGTGTATGCATATGATTTGAAGTCTAGAGTGGAATCTATGTGATAAACAGTCCTAGGTTGGGTATACTTGTTTCTTTGCCCATGTGTTGTATTGAAATATAATTTTTGTAGGTAAAGGAATTGCTTCTTCTTCAAAAAGGAAGGGTAGTGGTGTACCCAAGAAAGGGAAGACGGCAAAGAGGCTAAAGAAAGATAAAAGAATGTCGTTTGACTTTGATTTGCAGATACCAGAATGGAAAGAAAGAGAGGAGTTGTGGGGAAGTATTTCAAGAAAGATAGCTCGGACTCGTTATTAGGACGATCAAGCGATGGTGGAGATGAACATTATCAATGACATTTGTGGATGTTTAACCAAGTTAGAATCAGCGGTTTCATGAATTTGAAGAGAGATACCTACTTCCACATCACGGATGAGGTGTTGTGCACGTTGGAGGTGGTTCATGGAGAGCATTTTCTTTCAGAGAGTGTTTGGTTCCAACTTCGAGGGAAATTGAGGTACATGCATGCAAATGAGTTCAACAGGTTGCTTGGATACCCGGAGGGGATTTCGATGCAGGAGCACGAGGACTTTAATGTGGATGTGTTCTGGGATCGATCATGGGATTGCAAGGAGCCTATAATCCTCAAACATCTAGGGATGCCATCATTCACAACCCGGTGATCGCATATATGGATCGGATCCTCGGGAACTCCATATTCACCCAAGTTGAGGACAGGTGTATCCCGAAATGAGTGTTTTATGTCCTTTGGTGCAGGATGAATGGAGTCCATTTCAACCTGGGTGCCTACTTCTTTCAGTAGTGATGAGTGTGTAAATTCACTAGTTTCGAGCCCGAATTTGTGTACTTATGGTATGATAAATAGTTGTAATCCATGTGAATCGATATGTATGGTGGAAAGTCATGAGTCAGGTGTCTACAAGGCTACTTGAGTTGATTTTTGAAGGAAAAAGAGTTGGAAGTGATCGGATCTGAAAAGAGGAAGAAGCAACCATGCGATTCGACCAAGCAGGGGTCGGATTCGACCAAGAAGAAGGGAGTTCGACCAACACTGCTGGTTGAACTGAGTGCGAAAAAGTGATGTTCGACCATGATCGGCGAGTTCAACCAAACCACTTGGTCGTACCGTGGTCGAACTCGAAGCATAAACAGAAGCAGTACCGGTTTGACCAGGAAGTATCTGGTTTGACCAGGACTTTGGTCAAATTCGGGATCTGAGGCCGAGTTACAGGCAAGTTTGACCTGGAGTTCAGCCTACCTGGGCGAGTTCAACCAACCTGTTTGGTCGAACTGATGTACGGACACTTACCAAATTCATATTTTTACACCTTCAGTGCATGTGTTACTCAAAAAGCCCATCCAAGGCCCGTAAGGAGAGTTTACAAGTATAAAAGAAGAGCTTTCGCAGGAAAAAAGAATGATCATTCATCAAGAATTCATCATCCATCCATCACCAATCCTACCATCATCTGAAGGAGTCGTGAGGAGAGGTTCATCTGGCGAGTTAAGTAAGATTATACCAACTAGCCATGATTGCTCCTAGATCAATCATGGGCTAGAACAGCTCCGGTAGTTCTAGGGTTATGAAAGTTTTATGAGTTAATTGAATTTCCATGTGTAAACTCCGTACAACACTACTTATGGTTTATTCTATATAAGATTTTGCCTTTTTAATTCATGCTCACGGTCATTTTGGGCATCTTTAACTGTTATGTAGAGTCTAAATACATCTCTTGGTTATTGATTGAGTGCGTTCACCGCTGAGCAGGATTACATGTTATAATTCTAAGTGAAGGGATTCCGAAGTCTTATTAGAACTATCTCATATGGATACTTTTTAATTGAATCATATTCGGGTTAATAAGTAGGATAAAGAGTATAACTTTATAGTACCTAAAAAGGGAGATCAAATCGGGTTAGAGTACTAAGTGCACGGGAAATAATTGATTATGATAGTACCTAGAAAGGGGGGTAAAGTATATTTCTTGCTCCGAGGATATTCACACGTGTCATACACTTGCTTACTTGTGTCTATAGAGTATGCTTGCATGGTTTAGTGATGCGTCTATATTCCATAAGCAGAGTCGGACATAACATATGGAAAGGAAATTAATAAGTAAAACTGGATGACCTGAAGAACTACTTAATTACTTACTTGATCACAACTGAAATTTCTCTATTGCTTGCTTATTTACCTTGCCATTTTAATTATATGTTATTTAGTTTCGTAACCAAACCAAATCCAATTGCCAGCATAATCTTAGTTAATTGGAGCATAATTAAATTGATAATCATCCATCCATTGGGTTCGATAATCACTTGTTTGCCTATCAAAACTACAACTGATATCCTTATACTTGAGGATTAATTTTGTGTGTTGAGAAAACGCTCATCAAGCAGCTGCGGTGGTATACTTCACATATATTTCAGAAGGTCAACATAGGAAGCCTTATTACACCATTGGCGGAGCACTATAATGTGGATTTATTAAGATTTAGGCTGTTTCTTGGAGATCCAGATTTGATTTTGTCTGCATGTGTGAGGATGAATTTGGCTCGGAGGAAGGATGATGCGTAGATGTTCATCCGAAGGACTAATCTGATATTCTTCATGCTTCCTTTCTCACTCATTAATCTCATATCGCGATCTCCACTACTTGTGTTGGAAATAGATATTGGCGAACTTTGGTTGATATGTATTTGGAGGGTATTTACCTTGATATTAATATGGTTTTAGTCGGAGAGCCAGAGGAGTTTGAGAAGGACTAGCCACAGCCACAGCAGCATCAGTAGGAGCAGGTTCCTGAGGTGCACATGGAAATGCCTCATGAGCATCCTAACAATAGCTACCACAGCAGCCACAACAGCCAGTATGATTTGTCTCCGATGCAGCAGAGATGGATTTGCTTCCGATGTAGCTACCACAGCAGCCACAACAGCAGTATCAGCAATCAATGCAGCAGTATGATTTTTTGCAGGCTCAGGATTGTTTCTGTAGAGATAAATTTTAGATGATGAACGAGCACTTTGCCATTCTGAACACAAATCAGCAAGAGACGAACCGCCAACTTGCTTTGGCAAATACGAACTATGCTACGCTCAAGCTTAGGTATGAGGCTATGGATAGAAGGTTGGGAGAAATGAATGCTACTTACCGAGAGGTAGATAGAAGGCTAGGGGTTCTTCAGAGGGACTTCGACTTATTGCGTATGGAGATTAGTGATGATGATGATGATGCTCCTCAGGAGAAGAGTGTGCCAGGTTTTCTATCTTTATTTGTTTCCTCCTGCTTCTCTTTTATTTTTCACTTTACAAGTTGGGTATTGCGTGAGTGGTGGATTATATTGTGTGTTATATGACATTAATGCGTGAGTGGCATGTACCATATTGATATATTGGTGATTGATGAATACTTGTAACACTTGATGTTGATTTGATTAGCTTGAGTAGAAATGATGACTCTTTGATATGCAAGTGCACTTATATTTGTGGTATGTTGGTTATGTTAATGAAAGGCATGTACTATTTTTATTACTTGTAGTCTTTGTAGAGATTGATATATATTGTATGCTTTGAAGAGTGCTTAGGAAATCTATTATCCATGTGAGAATTTGAACCTATTAATAATGCTACATCAATGCATTATAGTTTATTCTTGAGAGTATCATTCATATGTTTGTTTTCTAGAACTTCACTTGGCGTCCTGTTTGAGATTTATGATTGATAGATACTAGGACATGATCATAAGCCATTATGGTTGAATTGAACTACTCAGCTAATTTTACCTTTCCTTGTAACGTGTATATCATTGGAAGCCCCGTTGAGCTTTTAAGCTTTTTCCTTCAGCAAGCCTTTGATAAAAAGCCTTATTGACATTTTACTGGAGACTTTGAATACCTTATTTACTAGTAGAGAGTTGAGGAGAATAAGTTTCTAGCGATGAAAGTAGGAAGAAAAGGAAAGAAAGATTGGTGATAGTCATGAAAAGTGAAGGAAACATGGTTAAATCTTGTTTTGGGGGATAGTGCATGAATCCAGTACCCCGATTGCTTAGAAGGGTAGTGCCCGAAATTGGTACCCTTGTGCTGAAAAAAAAGGAAGATGTTGATTCCAAATGAAGAAGGACAAAAGAAGATCGATAAGATCATGAGAAAAGAATGGAAAAGAAGAATGAAGCTGTTTGATGAAAAGCGAAACTCAAAGGTAATTCTCTACTTGTGAATTCGTCACTTTATCTATATTATCCTATCTTTACCAAAGAGACAATATTATAACACAAGAGAATAAGTCCTTTGTGATTCAAGTGTTGAATTGATTTTGAATTGATTTTTGAGACCCTTGCCAAGCTTATGGTTACGCGAATGTATGAATTGAATTTGAGCATATATACTAACCCTTTATGTTTACATCTTTTATGATGCACGTTTTCTTTGCACACAAAATTAATTCCCAAGTATTAAGGATATCAGTTGCAGCTTAAGCAAGCGACTAAGTGAATATTGAACCCAAATGATGGCGTATTAATAATCTAATTATTTACTAAATTAATTAGGACGAAGCGCAATTAAGTTTGTGGAATTTAATTATCAACTAAAAGACTTAAATTAAATAACAAATAAAATAAAAGCACTTAGAAGAATACGAAAGTGAATCAAGTAGGAGAATAAGTAGCTCTAGGGAAATCCAGTTTCACTCATTAATTTCCCTTCCGTGTGTTATGTCCGACTCTTCCTTGTGGAATATGGACGCATCACTAAACCATGCATATCTACTCTGTAGACACAAGTAAATAGGCGTGTAATACGTGTGAATAACCTCGGAGCAAGAGATATAATTCCACCACCCTTTCTAGGTACTATCAGTATCAATTATTTCCCTGGCCAATTGGTACTCTAACCCGATATGATCTCCCTTTATAGGTACTATAAAATTATCCTTCTTATCCTACTTAATAACCCAAATTCAATTCAATTAATAAGTATTCATATATGATAGTTCTAATGAAGCTTCAGAGTCCTCTCACTTAGAATCATAATATGAAATCCTGTTCAGCGGTGAACGCACTCAATCTACAACCAAGATATATATTCAGACTCTATATAACAATTGAAGATGCACAAAATGACCGTGAATATGGATTAAGAAAGCTCAATCATATATAAAATAAATCCAAAAGTAGTGTTGTACGGAGTTTACACTAGAAAGTTCAATTAATTCATAAAAACTTTCACAACTCTAGTTCTACCAAAAAGGCTCTAGCCATGATGTTACGAAGAACAATCATGGGTGTTGGATATATCTTACCCGGATGTCTGGAAAATTACAAGATAAATTAGGAAACGAAATAAATCCTAGATGTGGGCATCGTCGTGTCTTTCTCCATCTTAAATTCTCCTCTTGGTTCTCCTCTTGATTCAACAGACAAATCTTCAAAGTGATGGATGGATAGAGGAAAGGATGTGGATGATGGTTGGGGGTGATCCCCCTTGTGGGGTATAGTATTGTTGTGGCCTCTCTCCAATCCACTCTAATGAATAATGATGTGATCTATATCCCCTTTTATACTTGTAAGCTCTCCTTATGGACCTAGGATGGACTTTTTCTTGGAAAATACACAAAAACACACACTTGGGGTGTAAAAATACGGATCCGGCGATGTTCAAGCATGTGGTTCGACCTAGGGTTCGACTTAGGGCTTGGTCGAAGCATGGTCAAATCAAATCAGTGATTTAACGCACTTCAAGCATATGATTCCACCAAAATAGCTTTGTCGAACCAGTGGTTCGACCACAGGTCGTGGTCGAACTAGCTTGCTCCAGCTTCATCATTTTGCGTATAACTTCCACATTCGGACTTTGATTTGAGTGATTCTTGTACTCACACGATTCTCTCTTCCTTGTCTTTCTATCAATATAAAGAACTCATAAAAACTCTAATATTTGTAGGTGTAACAAGCCATGGAAAGTGACATAGTCCTTCTGTTTGGCACAGCTCGTGCGACGTCACCATCTTGATCATAACTTTCTTGTTTGGGTTCCGATTGGGGTGTTATTTACACCAAAACGACCATCTATTCAGTTGCTTTCTAAACATGTTTCACAAGACCAGTTTTGATCTCCATACAAACACATAAAAATTACACAAGTTGGAATTGCGTTTTTCAGTATTCATACACAAATTGCACCTTTTCTCTAACTTTGCACTTTTGATCACTTTTTCCACCTAAAACACAATAAAACACCTCAAGTGCACCTTTTTCTCACATATATGGAATATAAGATGTCTGTGCTAATATATAACAACAATTCTCATCAAAAAAGTGTTAGATTGGACACTAAAACATGCTTATTTTTACTCTCAACAATCCCCCAAACTTACACGTTGCTCGTCCCGAGGCAACAAAATAAAAATAAAGTGAAAGAAAGTAAAAAAATAGCGGGGAAACAAGGACATATCCCATTCAAAATACAATTGTCCTCAACTTAGATCATGCAACTCTCATTACATGTAATAATCAATTCATAGCATACAAGTCAAGACAATCACCACCAATTTAAATGCTCCATTGACATGTTCTCATGGGAAGTATATATCACGTAAAAGATGCACACTCATGGGTTAAGATGTTTACGCTCAGATTCAACTCAAGTGAATGCGTAACCATAAGCTTGCCAAAAGTCTCAAACTCTCCACCACTATTATTATGATTCGATAATGAGATCAAAAATGACTTTTCTTTTGGATGTAATGTTGGCTCTTTGGTAAGGGTAGGAAACATATGGATAAAGTGACTCAATTGTAGAGAATTAAAACTGGAGATCTTTTGTACTGCAGATATTTTACACTTCAAGGCTATCCAGCTTCATGCTCTTCTAATTTTCTTTTCTCTCATTTTTCTTCATGCTCAACATTTTTCCTTCTTTTCTTTTTTTTTCCTTTCTTGAGGTACCAGTTTCGGGCCCTACCTCTAACATCTCAGGGTACCAGTTTGGGGCACTACCCCTAAACAACTTATTTTTAAGCACATAATCACTTGTACAGCTCCAAATATTTTATTCCTTCCCAAATTGTTATCAAACTCCTGCAACACACTTTGAAAAACCATTAATTCTCCTCAAGATAGACAATCAAGGCTAAAAAAAATTCAGATGCTCGAAGTGGTTAATTCGGTAGGGAATTATTTGGCTAAGTGACTCATAAATTCAAGGATGGTTTTAGATCATCTCCCATCATCTAATACAAATGTAGCTTCAAGTAAGACAAGAGGCAAGTTCTAGAATACACACACAAGAATGATACTCACTAGAAAGAAATATCATGTGATTATGTACATGATCAACGAGTCTCAAAATCTCACATGGGTTTTTAACAAGTAATAGAACACATTTCATGGTAAGCAATATCCCACGAGTACACATAGAACTTCATATCACAATTTAACTCAAGTACACTTCCTTCATCAATTTAAAGAGCATATGAATTTCAAGCACAATTTAAAAATATAAGCACACGTGGATCACCAAAACCAAGATCTCAATTCTTCCACTACTACTAATTAAATGCACACATAAAAATTAGGAAACAAGGGCACCTAATTTTTCTTTAACATATGCACGAGTTCCTCGAGTTGTTCAACTCGATCATGTCAAAGCCTCAGTTTACCTGTTTCTATCATCAAAGCTCAAGCACACCTCATCATCACAGATTCATCAATAATAAAATAGGAGAACTATAAGAAAGACTCAGTTGACTATCTAATCGACTCCACACACTAGACACACCAATACAACATACTAAACATTAGGTAAGTTGCAAAAAATCGACATATCAACACCGATTAAAATATTAATATGCCACAAAAAATCAACCTCCTAACAAACAAACAGCCAACGAAAGGAAAAATTATACCCTTGGTGCTCATATAGTGCTCATAAGACGAGGTAAGTACATCACACCCCCAAACTTAGAAAATACGTAAGTCAAAACTAAGTTTAAAAAGAGATGTAACTACTGAAACGTGAGCACCTCAAATATAATAAATCCTTACTCACACAAAAAATAATAAAGCAATAAAATAGAAGGGACAAGCCCCCAACAGATGCTCATGTTTAACGTCGGAGAGTTATGACTGATCACTACTTTGTACTACTGGATCAGAGGGTGGTCTTCTCGCATCCTCACCTTCAAGTACTTCCTTTCCCTTTTCTTGTCTACGCTCTGTTAATGTGAAGTGTTGAGACCAGTGTCATCACATCTGAAATCACACATGTTCTCCACCAGTTGTTTTATTAACCACTAATGTTGTTTTATTGTTTCGACTGGTGTTGTGCTTAATGTTGCTTTCAGGATTGTTGTGGTTGAAGTGCTGAACGTGTTGGATGTAAAGACCAAGTCAAACGCAGACTTTGAAGACCCTGGAGCAAACTGGAAAAATCCAGAAGCTCTAGAAGGTTCTAAAATGCAAAAATAACTACCTCTCTTAGTGGGCGGTTATTTGAGTCTGTATGGGTGCAATCTACATCTTCTACGTGGACCACTCATCATTTGGAGCCTACATCCATCTATAAATTGAAGTTGCTAGTTGCCAAGTCAAGTGATCGATCATGCAATCCCACTATACAGTGTAAAAGATCTTAGATAGGTTTCTGTCATAGTATTTGTACTGGTGTTGTAACACTTGGTTCAACATCAGTTGTCTAGTGTTATTCCCGTACGTTTTGTGTGTGCTGTTCACAGGCAGTGGAAGCCCACATGTGAAGTAGGCTTAGATTCTAACAAGTTTAGGTTCTGCCATTTGGGAACGTGTTTGGATTTTAGATCCGATTTTGTATTCGAAGGGTGGAAGAATGATTTCCATACCTAAGAGTCTGTTTTTGTAATCACACTTTCCAATAGTGATATTTGTGCCATGAGGCCTCCATAAACTTTCAAAAGTTTATGGAAAGATTGAGTAATTCGTGTGTTAAGTCTTCTGCTGATTTACAACTTGTTCTACACTTAGTTAAGTTTCAATTCTGATACATACAATGTTGTTCAAAGTGTCATCACACTTAGAAAAACATTACCAAAAACACACTTTGTACCATTGGGTACCCGACACACTCAACACCTCACCTTTCTTGGTCACAAGTATATGATCCTTGGAATTTCCTTCCTCCCATTGCTGTCTAGACACCTCCTTGTCAATATTCCATTCACATTCAGAATCATCTTTCTTGTTAAAATCAAGATTAAACAAGTTAGAAATCACATCTATTCTCTTACATGATTGAGCCTCCATGAGCATCTTAATTGCTTGATCAAGAGAGAAAACCACATCTTCATTATCCATCTGCAGTCTAAACTTTTCGGCTCTCAACCTCTTTGCTCTCTCCTACTTTTTCTCAACTATAAGCTCAGTATTCAACTCATGTAATGGTACTAGAGTACTTTGAACATCATGTATAGCATTCTACATGAAAAACAGTATGGGACGAGATGATTCAACCACAATTCAACCATGAGTGCTGGTTGAACCAGGTGTGTAGTGGTCGAACCTCTCTTCTGAAAGTGAATTCTTCACCTTAGAGGTTGGTTAGACCATGATTCAACCAATATGATTGGTCAAATCACACTGATCGTGGTCGAATCGTCTTTCTGGAAAAATAGGGTGCTCGGGATAGGGCAGTTCGACCGGTGTTAGACCAGCCAATTTGGTCAAACCATCTTGATCCTGGTCGAATCGCTCAGCTAGGACCTTCGGATGTCGCCCAAGTGCCTGGTTCGAACTCCCCTGTTTAGTTCGACCTGATGTGTTGGTCGAATCGAGGTAAATCGGGCTCCTAACATTTCTAAATTCAATTCCCACATCATCGGTCCCCCATACTATGTTCCAGGCCTTAACGTGATGGCATGGCACTGCTTTGAATTCATTATGCCTTGAGATGGGAACATTTGATTCTCCAACGTGTGTGTCAATTGATTCACATTCCCAGCCATCTGCCCCATCAACAACGTCAAGTCCTTTATCTGCTTAGATATATCCTCATGTTTAGCATTAATAGTAACCTCAAGATAATCAACTCTTGCATCATTCTTAGCCATGTATCGATTGAAGGTATGTTCAACACTTCTCACTTCGTGCTACTTCATATTAGGCTCCCTTTGTGTCAACTCTATAATCTGCCTCTACTGGGACTCTTGTAGCTTGTTGATGTTAGCTAAACTAGAGACGATCTCATCATCCCTATTCGGCTTCACCACTTGATGTTCAACCTGTGCCACTTTTTCAAGTACATATGATCATCTCTCTCTCTCTACAGGCCAGTCACGTGAATTCATAGAGATGTCTTCAAACAACTTTTTTGCTTCAAGTGCTGTCTTAGATAACAACGCTCGCATCAATAAAAACACGCGACTCACAATCCAATCCATAATAGAAGATACTTATGTATTGAGCCTTAGATATTCCATGTTGTGGGCACTTCCTAAGCTTGTCTTTAAACCTATCCCATGCCTTATGAAATTTCTCACCCTGCTTCATAACAAATCGGGTGATCTCTAGCTTCATTCTTAAGATCCTTGAGGGTGGCATGTATCTCTCTAAGAACTTCTGCTACAGTTGGTCCCATGTAGTGCAATATGTGGCATCAAGAGTCTCATACCAAGCTTCTGCCTTATCAATTAATGAAAACTTGAATAGGGCAATCCACCTAGCATTGTCATTAGCTCTAGCACCCTTCTGTGTATTTGCATAACCAATGAATCTTCTGAGATGCTGATATGGATCTTCAAATGAACCTCCAGAAAAGGGATTCTTCTATACCATGTTAATAAGAGCGGGATGTATCTCAAAATCATCATCTTCCCCCCTTGCTCCTGTCAACCCCATGTTGCCAATCCCATAGTTCGTGAAAATTTCACGTATGCCAATGTTATCTGGATTCTTCCTTGCTCCGGCCATGTTTAGCTCAATGTGTTATTCGTTCTTTTCCTTCCTCTCCTTTTCCTAGTGCAGAAGTACCTCAGAAAAATTCAAGGTTAGATAGAAATAAAAATCACAAATAAAAGTCTTAATTAACTAGAAATAATAAACTAATAATAGCAGTCGTCCCCGACAACAGCGCCAAGAACTTGATATCCATTTTCTTTGCATGCAAAATTATTCCACAAGTATTAAGGATATCAGTTGCAGCTTAAGCAAGCAACCAAGTGAATATCGAACCTAAAGGACGGCGTATTATCAATCTAATTATTTACTAAATTAATTAAGACAAAAGGCGATTAAGTTTGTGGAATTTAATTATCAAGTAAAAGACTTAAATTAAAAAACAAATATAAAAAGCACTTAGAAGAATACGAAAGTGAATCAAGTAGGAGAATAGGTAACTCTAGGGAAATTCAGTTTCACTCATTAATTTCCCTTTCGTGTGTTGATGTCTGACTCTAACTTGTGGAATATGAACGCATCACTAAACCATGCATATCTACTCTATAGACATAAGTAAACATGCGTGTAACACGTGTAAATAACCTCAGAGCAAGAGATATAATTCCACCCCCTTTCGAGGTACTATCAGTATCAATTATTTCTCTGGCCAATTGGTACTCTAACCCAATATGATCTCCCTTTATAGGTACTATAAAATTATCCTCCTTATCCTACTTAATAACCCAAATTCAATTCAATTAATAAGTATTCATATATGATAGTTCTAATGAAGATTCGGAGTCCCCTCACTTAGAATCATAACATAAAATACTGTTCAGCGATGAAAGCACACAATCTAAAACCAAGATATATATTCAAACTCTATATATCAATTGAAGATGTACAAAATGACGTGAATATAGATTAAGAAAGCATAATCATATATAAAATAAATCCACAAATAGTGTTGTACGGATTTTACACATGAAAGTTTAATTAATTCGTAAAACCTTCACAACCCTAGTTCTACCAAAAAGGCTCTAGCCTATGATGTTAAGAAGAACATCATGGGTGTTGGATAGTCTTACCCGGATGTCTAGAATGTTACAAGATAGATTAAGAAACAAAATAAACCCTAGATGTGGGCGTCGTCGCGTCTTTCTCCGTCTTGAATTCTCCTTATGGTTCTCCTCTTGATTCAACAGACAAATCTTCAAAGTGATGGATTGATGGAGGAAAGTATGTGGATGATGGTTGAGGGGTGATCCCCCCCTTGTGGGGTATAGTATTGTTGTGGCCTCTCTCCAATCCACTCTAATGAATAATGATGTGATCTACATCCCCTTTTATACTTGTAAGCTCTCCTTATGGACCTAGGATGGCCTTTTTCTTGGAAAATATGCAAAAACACGTACTTGGGGTGTAAAAATACGGATCTGGCGATGTTCAGGCATGTGGTTCGACCTATGGTTCGACCTAGGGCTTGGTCAAACCATGGTCGAATTGAAATCGGAGATTTAATGCACTTCAGGCGTATGATTCGACCAAAATAGCTTGGTCGAACCAGTGGTTCGACCATTGGTCGTGGTCGAACCAGTGGTTCGACCAATGGTTGTGGTCGGACCAGCTTGCACCAACTTTATCGTTTCGCGTATAACTTCCACATCTGGACTCTGACTTGAGTGATTCTTGTTCTCACATGATCCTCTCTTCCTTAGCTTTCTATCCATATAAAGAACTCACAAAAACTCCAAGATTTGAAGGTTTAACAAGCTATGAAATTGACACAGTTGTTATATTCGGCACAGCTCGCTCGACGTCACCATCTTGATCATAACTATCTCATTTGCATTCCGATTGGGGTGTTCTTTAAGCCAAAACGACCCTCTCTTCAGTGGCTTTCCAACCATGTATAACAACACCAGTTTTGATCTCCACACAAATAAAGAAAAATTACAAAAGTTGGGCGTGCGTTTTTCAGCATTCATACACAAATTGCACATTTTCTCCAACTTTGCACTTTTGATCACTTTTTTCACCTAAAACACAATAAAACACCTCAAGTGCACCTTTTTCTCATATATATTAAATATAAGATACTTGTGCTAATATATAACAATAATTCTAAAAAAAATGTGTTAGATTGGACATTAAAATACGCTTATTTTCACTCTCAACGTTTTACACTTGAGAGCGAGAGTAAACACTTACATAGTGAGCTAGATGACTTAGCACTCGTGGAAGTATTGTGATTGATTGATATTTTTTGCATGGATGTATGAAGGATGAATGCATGTTTGATTTGATGAAATTGCATGTGATAATATAAGTTGTGCGTGTTATGTGGATCTTGTGAAGTTCGGACTCTCTTGCTTCTGTTTTGATTTCGTTACCTCGGGACGAGCAACATGTATGTTTGGGAGTTCAAAAACTTGGTGGGAATTTTCTCAACACACAATATAAGTTGAAAATATGTACCAATACGCACTGAAGGTGCGGAATTACTAAAAATAGAACAGCGTGTCCCCGCTCGACCATAAAGTCTATGTCGAGTGGTACCGACCTTGGTCGAGCGGACTCCCTATGAACTTAAACTATTTACAGTACCTCACTCGACAAACTCTGCTATTGTTGAGAAAACATCTATCAAGATTCTAAACTCCTAAATTTACATGTTGCTCATCCTGAGGCAACGAAATCAAAACCAAAGCAAGAGAGTACGAACTTCACAAGATCCACATAACACGCACAACTTATATTATCACATGCAATTTCATCAACTCAAACATGCATTCATCCTTTATACTTTTCATTCATGCAAAAAATATCAATCAATCACAATACTTCTACAAATGCTAAGTCATCTAGCTCACTAGGTAAGTGTTTACTCTTGCTCTCAGGTGTAAAAGATGTGCACTCAAAGGGTTAGTATATATGCTCAAATTCAATTCATACATTCGTGTAACCATAAGCTTGGGAAGGGTCTCAAAAATCAATTCATAATCATTTCAACACTAGGATTACAAAGGACTTGTTCTCTTGGGTTGTAATGTTGGCTCTTTGGTAAAGGTAGGAGAATATAGATAAAGTGACGAATTCAGTAGAAGACAATTACCTTGGTGTTTCACTTTTCATCAAATAGCTTTATTCTTCTTCTCCATTCTTTTCTCAAGATCATATCGACTCTTCTTTTCTCCTTCTTCATTTGGAATCAACATTTTCCTTTCTTTTTAGCACAAGGGTACTGATTTCGGGCAGTATCTTCTAAGCAATAGGGGTACCGGTTTCAGGCACTACCCCCCCAAATAAGATTTAACCATGTTTCCTTCACTTTTCATGACTATCACCAATCTTTCCTTCCTTTTCTTCCTACTTTTTTCGCTAGCAACTTATTCTCCTCATCTCTCTACTAATAAATAAGGTATTCAAAGGCTCAAGTAAATGGTAAATAAAGCTTTTCACTAAAGGCTTGCTAAAGAAAAAAGCTTAAAAGCTCAACGGGGCTTCCAATGATATACACGCTATGAGTAAAGGTAAAATTGGCTAAGTAGTTGAATTCAACAATAATGGCATAAGAACATGTCCTATTAACTATCAATCATAAATCTAAAAAATGATGACAGGCCAACTTCTAGAATATGAACATGTGAACGATACTCTCAAGAATAAACTATCATGCACTGATGTAACATGATTAATAGGCTCAAATTCTCACATGAGTAATAGATTTTCTAAGCACTCTTCAAAGCATGCAATCAATATCAATCTCTACAAAGACTACAAGTAATCAAAAACAGTACATGCCTTTCATCAACGTAACCAACATACCTCAAATATAAGTGCACATGCATATCAAAGAGTCATCATTTCTACTCAAGCTAATCAAATCAACATCAAGTGTTACAAGTATCCATCAATCACCAATATATCAATAAGGTACATGCCACTCATGCATGAATCTCATATAACCCACAATCTAATCCACCACTCACGCAATACCCAACCTGTAAAGTAAAAAATAAAAGGAAAGCGAGAGAAAATAGACAAAGACAGAAAACCTAGCGCACTCTACTCCTGAGGAGTATCATCATCATCACTAATCTCCATACGCAATTAGTCAAAGTCTCTCTGAAGAACCCCTTGCCTTCTACCTACCTCTCGGTAAGTAGCATTCATTTCTCCCAACCTTCTATCCATAGCCTCATACCTAAGGTTGAGCGCAGCATAGTTCGTATTTGCCAAAGCAAGTTAGTGGTTCATCTCTTGTTGATTTGTGCTCAGAACAGCAAAGTGCTTGTTCATCATCTGGAATTTCTCTCAATAGAAATGATCCTTAGCTTGTCCTAAATCATATTACTGCTTTGGTGGTTGCTTATACTGCTGTTGTGGCTGCTGTGGTGGCTCCATCAGAGGCAAATGCAAATTCATCTTCGGATGCTCATGAGGCATCTCTATGAGCACCTCAGGAATCTGCTCCTGCTGATGCTGCTATAATTGCTATGGCTGTGGCTCGTCCTACTCAAAGTCCTCCAGCTCTCTAACTAAGATCATATCAAGATCAAGGTAAATACCCACCAAATGCATATCAACCAAAGTCCGCCAATCTCCATTTCCAACACAAGTAGTAGAGATCGCAATATGAGGAGGAGTGTTCATCAAAAGATCTGCATTGATCTGGATAGAGGTGAGAACAATGAGTGAGAAAGGAAGCATGCAAGATATCAGATTAGTCCCTCGGATGAACTTCCACGCATCATCCTTCCTCTGGGCTAAATTCATCCTCACACATGCAGACAAAATAAAATCTGGATCTCCTAGAACCAGCCTATATCTTGATAAATCCACATTATAGTGCTTCGCTAATGGTGTAATAAGCCCGCCTATGTTGACCTTCTGAAATATGTGTGAAGTAAACCACTGCATCTACTGAAAGAAGTAGGCACCTAGGTTGAAATGGACTCCATTAATCACGCACCAAAGCACATACAACTCCCCTCTCGGGATAGACCCGCCCTTAGCTCGGGTGAATATGGTGTTTTAGAGGATTCGGTCCATATATGCGATCGCCAGTATGCTAATGAAGGCAGCCTTGATGTTTGAGGATTATAGGCTCCTTGCCATCCCGTGATCGATCCTTAGAACACATTCGCATTAAAGTCCTCGTGCTCTTGAGTCGAAATCACCTCAGGGCATCCAAACAACCTGTTGAACTCATTCGCATACATGTACCTCAATTACCCTCCAGGTTGGAACCAATCACTCTCCGAAAGAAAATGCTTTCCACAAACCACCTCCAACGTGCATAACACCTCTACCATGAGTGGAAGTACGTATCTCTATTCAGATCCATGAAACCGTTGATTCCTACTTGGTTAAACATCCTCCGAATGTCATTGATAATGTTCATCCCCACCATCTCTTGATCGTCCTAATAACGAGTCCAAGCTACCTTTCTTGAAATACCTCCCCACAGCTTCTCTCTTTCTTCCCATTCGAGTATCTGCAAATCAAAGTCAGATGACATTCTTTTATCTTTCTTTAGCCTCTTTGTCGTCTCCCACTTCTTGGGTACACCACTACCCTGCTTTTTTAAGAAGAAGCAATTCCTTTACATAGAAAAATTTATTTCAATACAACACATAGGCAAAGAAACAAGTATACCCAACGTAGGATTATTTATCACATAGATTCCACTCAAGACTTCAAATCATATGCATAACTAATTCAAACCTTAACTTCTTAATACATAACTTCACATGTATACATGAGCTTTGACAATAAATCTCAAAAATTCAATCATGGAGAAATCAATCTCATAAAGTCCTAAGTAACTTCAAAAATTCTGAGATGCTTAAAATTGAATCCAAAAATCAACAAGCAAGCACAATTCCTGAGCATGCATTAATTCCAAAATCCAAATTGCTCATAATCGTCACTCAAAATCAACGAGCCCATGAAAAAATTCAACAATTAAACTCATGCATGTGACATATGCATCATCAATTTCACAAAATTTCTTAAATCCAACGTAAAATTGAACGCATGCAAATTCATGTCAAATTTCAACAAAAAAGCTCAAATTCAAATTCAAATTCAAATTCTAACCAAGAAAATGTTTAATCAACTTACCCATCTATAATAGACATATAATAATACAATTCAGGGGTAAAGATTCAAGAAAACATACCTTTACCTATTGCCATGAGTGGGTAATGTGACGAGAACAAAATTCCAAAATTGAGTAGAAAGGCCTAAATTTTGACTTGAATCCTCCAAAATTTGCGCGGATTGTGTGTGGTTTGGGAAGAATGAAGTGTGGTAAGAGTTTAGAGTGAAATTCTTACAGTTCGGGATGAGTGCTTAGAGAATGGTGGCGATGAATGGTCGAACGGCCTTGAAAACTAACCTTATATCGTGAAACTTGATCATTATCATTTTCACCTAGATTATAGTGTCTTTGTTTGTGGATTTTCAGATGTTTTCATCCGTATTTGTGTGACTTTTGGTAGAGTTTATGTAATTATGAGAAATGTGGTATGGATTGATAGAAATGTGTAAATGAGACTAAATATGTGCAAAACAGGTCAAGAAACAGGCATGCTCGGACATGCCCCGTGTGCAAAGTGGAAAAGGAAGAACAGGGCACGCTCGGACACGCCCAGTGTGCAGAACATGGGCCTGTCTGAGGTGGCCGTGTTTGAGCATCAGAACACAGTACTCGCCCAGGAGAAGGCCATGTTTCGGCGCACGAGTCATGCGCCAGCACATGCACCATGTGTGGAAAGTGAGCCTATTCAAGAAGGTCGTGCGCAGTTATCAAAAAATGCTACACGCCCATGGGAGAGATCGTGTGCTGCTGCACGAGCCATGTCCGGAAACATGCAGAACACCCCGAACTAGGTGTGCACTACATGAGCCGTGCGTTCCTACACGGCCCGTATAGGTGCAAAAGGCAATTTAAATTTCATAATGTTCCGGAAGCTTCTAGAAGGTCCATAAGTGATATAAAAGGCTGATTTGTGCGAAATTGAGGAGGAGAATACATAATTAGATCAGTTACACAAAATTCCACATCACATTTTCACACACTAGATCCATTTGATTCATCTCCATACATTTAATCCATCCAATCCACTTGATTTTCAACAATCCATCCATCAATTCATCCTTCCATCACTTTAAGAAGAGGAAATCATCAATGGTGAATATTCTAGCATGTTGAAAGGAAGGGAGGCCAACTTCAGAAAAGGGAAGCCGATCTACTTTTCAATTGTTATTTTTCTTCATATTTAGGCTCAAATGGAGTAAGTCTTTGAATGTATTGATCTAAGCACAATGTGTAGTGACTAGTTCTATAGTAGGGCTAATCATATGATTGGTTGAGAAGAATGCTAGATATGTAGGATTTGAGATATTGAATTGATTTAATTTTAGACTTCCTTTTATGATTAATGAATCATGCTTCATTTCAATACTTGTGTGATTAAATTATCTATTCATAGTGTTAGGATGATCATTCTAATATTATGATTAGGTGTTTAATTGAATCATATATTAAGATGTGCATGCATATTAGTATGAGGGGAGGTAAGCCATGCCCTTCTTATGCTTAGAACATTCATAGGGGTCACTTAAGAAATTGAGTGAAAAAAACCAAACTTATGATCATACTACCTTAAGGGAATTGAGAGTAAGAACAATCCTAGGAGATTTAGACTTTTCAAAGAGTCAAGAACCTAATTGCCTTGGCCATAGGGATTAGGGGTAAAAACGTGATTGCTTTTTGTCCAAAATTAATGAAGTTTAATATCAAAAGTTATGCATATCTAGCTAGTTTCTTAACCATGAGTATGATTAGCCTTGCTCTCTTGTTAAGTGCATTTTATCCACATTCCATCCATCTTGTCGGTTATTTGATATTTGATACGTTTAGTTGTTAGTTGATTTCTTAGTTAATTGATTAGAATAATTAGTCTAAATACCAACCTTCAATCTTGTCACTCTTACAAAGCAAAATCAATGATAAATCCGGATACCGCTATGAGTTTACTTTCTCTTGGGATGACGTACATATAAATTTTATTACTTGGTCACACATGTACAACAACGATAGATTCTCTTACTCTAAATTCATTTTGATACTAAAAATGAGGCTAAGAACATGCGCCGTTGCTGGGGAAATATTAAACTTTTGGTTGTAACGAGTTTGAATTTGATTAGTTTTGATAAGAGTATTTCTTTTATTTGTTTACTTGTTTACTTGTCTTAGTTACTTGGATAATTAATTTGGAAATTCTTGTAGGTATATGCGAACTCGTTCAAGGTCTCAATCTATTGAACCTTTGAATTTGGAATTGGAAGCTACCTTAAGAAGACAAAGGAGAGGAGTGCTAGATCCTATGGAGGAGGTTATGGAAAACATAATGGATAATGCTAATATGGTTGATGAAGAAGGACATATGAGGAAATTTCAAGGAGGTGATAATGTTTGAGGAGGAAATATTAATCCGGAGTTTGTGCCAAAAGCTTATGTGCAACAAATGCGCTTGCAAAATCAACAATTGCAAGCAATTATTCAAAACTTGATGGCACAACAAAAAGCTAGAGATAACCAACAAGCTCCTCCGATAGTGCAAAATCAACCTCGGGGCCATGGACATAATGGAGCGGGGATGAATATCCGAGATCATTTCCAACCTCAATTTGGGAATTATGCGATGGGGCCGCCATTAAATGTCAATAATTTTGAGATCAAGAAGGGGTTGATCAATATGGTGCAAGAAAATCAATTTGGAGGAGGAGCACTGGAAGATCCAAATGCTCACTTATCTCAATTCACAGAGTTAGCTAATACCATCAAGATCAATGGAGTGATTGACAATATTATCAAGATGAAGCTCTTCTCCTTTTCATTAAGGGATAGAGCTAAGGCTTGGTTTCATACTATACCTCCGGGATCAGTGAATGATATGTTAATTATTCAAAAGCAGTAGGCCGAAGCCAGAGTCACAAAAAATTTTAATTACAACTCCAATAGGAGCAACCAAAATGCAAAAATACCACCTATCAAGATAACAAATGCTCGAATCTAATTACATGCATAACAATGGAATTAATCAATCTATCTGGGGAAGTAGGGCACCCTCAAAGAGCGCTTCATTCTGGGCCTTCCAAATGAAAAAAACACTGCCATAAAGGGCAAGCGTCCACCTCCTCCTTTCTCGAACGTGCATATGCCGGTCCTTGCTGAGTCATTTTAAGCCGGCCTTCAAAGTGGTAACCTGTCTCCTCTACTCCACTTCATTTCTAACCAAGTCCTATACATACTTTGTGAATGGGAAGCCGAAGAAGAGATGGTTTCTCGTCTCAGGGGCACCAACATAAAACCCGCATTCCACCGAGCCTTCATATTGCCTCCATCTATCCATGGTAAGCAAACGATTCCTCAGGGCAATCCACATCCTGAACGAATGTTTGTGAGGAACCCACGGACTCCACAGCTTCTTGTAGATAAACTGAATTGGTGCAGTGGTGGCAGCAAGCTAGTACAATTTGCCTATAAGAAGCTTCCCCATCTCCGAACACGACGTAAATGAGGTGACAATGTCACCTCCGATCCGGGCTCGAACTCTATCCCTCGCACGAAGAATATCCTTCCATACTATTGAGGTTCTGTAATTAACCTCAACATCCCAGCACGAAGAGGTCTGAAGATAAATGGCATTAATCCACTTAATCCAAAGAGACTTCTTCTCCAGATGTACATCCCACAACACTCCGCAGAGGGCTACATCGTTCAAGAGATTGAAACCCCTAAGTCCCAGACCGCCCTGTTCCTTATAAAGGATCACCTCCCCCCAATGAACTGCACCCCTCATGGTTCCCCAAAGTAATTTCTGGATCATACGCTCAACTCTGTCAACAATTCCCCTGGGGATCTTCACCATGGAAATCCAGAAGTTCATCACCCCATACACTACCGACCGAATGAGCTCCAGTCAGCCTGCATTGGAGAGCAAATGCGTGGACCAGCCCCTGATCAAATTGGATATCTGAGTGATGAGAGGCTCGAAGGCAGACTCCCGAAGTTTGCTTCTCTGTAGCGGTACTCCCAAATAACGCATGGGAAAGGTGCCTTCCTGAAAAGGCAATACTTCACGGATCTCCTATTCTTCAGCCTCTAGAACACCTGCCATAAACAAGTGAGATTTATCCGTGCTTACTTCCAAGCCTGACATTCTAGCAAAAAGATCTGGAGCCTTAGCAACAACTTCTGCTGAGGAGCGGTTGCCATAGGCAAAGATGATCAGGTCATCATCGAATGCCAGGGGAGTAATGCTTACTTTAGCACAATGCCGAGAGTGATGCTTGTAGTTCTCTCTCATAGTAAGTCTCCTGAAGTGACGAGAAAAGTAATCCATGCAGAGAACAAAAAGCAGGGATGACAGAGGGTTCCCGTGACGCAAGCCCCTCTTACCATCGAAATATCTCTCTGGAGTGCCATTGACAAGGAAGGTGACTGAGGTGGTGGTGACGCATTCCATGATCCATCCTATCATACGCTGGGGAAACCTCAACCCCGTAAGAACTCCACGCAAAAATCCCCAGTCCACTGAATCATAAGCCTTCTTGATGTCAACTTTGATTGCCATTCTTCTCCACATACGATGTCTTGCTCATCCATAATTCTTCATGATTTCCTGAGCAAGCATCACGCAGTCTCTCATCCTTTGATTTTTTACAAATCCAATGTGATTTTCAGCAACCAGCCCATCCATGAGATCTATCAGGCATCCCACAATGACTCTAGAAATAATCTTATAAAGTACATTGCAACACGAGATTGAGCAGAAATCTCATACCGTGGGATCGTGCTTCCCTTTCGCGATGAGTGTAATAAACATAGCATTCATCTGTCGCAGCAACTGCCCGGATTGGAAGAATTCCTGGACAGCGA